>JXCR01094566.1:68546-105870 GCA_002079205.1 Phalaenopsis hybrid cultivar
TATATATATATATATTTATTTATTTGAGAAAGCCCAAAGGCTAATATATTAAAAGGAAACAAGGATACATAAAGATTGTGTGGAAGAGCCCAAACATGATACCCTTCCCCCACGATAACTATTACATACAAAAGGTTTCAAAAAAAGAGAAAATACAAAAAATACAAGAGACCTAAATAAAAAAAAAACAAAAAATGTAAAAAAAACGTAGTATCAGGTAGCTAGAGAGCGACCTAATTTCCTTTGCCTCTACCTCTAGTTCTAGGAAATGAGCCAGATAATAAATTGGTAAGATGAGTGCCATTGCCAGTAGTGACCAAAGTATCATCCAATAAGTTTCCAAGCTCGAGTCCGCCTGCTGTTTTTTTCTTCCTCCTGGAATAGACCTGTCATTCTTCATCCAAAGATTGACTCGCCTGATCAGTGGATTTGTCTAAAGTGTGCCAGACATGTGTAAGATGTTGAACATTAGAAGTAACCGTTTCTTGTACTAGTTGATCTTTGATTGAATCAAAGAAGCATTCTTGTGTGTCTTGGCATGTGAGTCTTCTTCAATAACAGTGAGCGGTATAAGCTCTTTTGGATCTGTACCTGTAGTATGATGTTCTTTATCAGGAACCGCGATGTTGGGTAAATGATTGGTTTGCACATTCTTAGCAGGGATGGTAGGTGGTTGATCTTTAGCGATATCCAAAACCTGTCCTGTGGTAGCTTTCTCTCCAGATGGAACAGATACGTCCAGAGTAGTGGGATTAGATCCATCCTTATTCACTTAATATTTAGATTTCAAATTAAGATAAAACTTATGACATTTATCAAGTGTGTGCCTAAACATCTTACAATGAGAACAGTAAGACGGTCTATGCTCCATGATGATTTGTTGCCAATATCCATTATGAGCTGTGCCCAACCAGACTTCAGTAACATCAGGTAAAGTAATATCTCTTTCCACAAGTATTCTGGCCACAGAAGATCTGATTAGGTTGAAAGTCGGCAGATCTAGCTTCATAGGGTCCCCAAGTATGACCCCAATAGAGTAAATAACCTAATGATTAAAAAAGTGCAGCTTGAGACCTGGTAGACTGAACCATACTAGTATAGTAGGATGTTCATGATTAGGGTCAAAATCAAGAGACCACTTGAGTAGCTTCATTGATTTACCAGCAATGCTGAGATATTTTTTTGGAGAAAATTCGAGTGTAGTATTCAACCACGGTTAATTGAATCAATACATGTCTCCCATCCATGAGCCCCACTTTCCACTTTCCTGCTAGTTTGAGATCATCAAAATTTTTCCTGATAACTTATATAGGTGGGTGCTTCCACTGAAATTTTTCAATAAGAACAAATTTGAATTTGTCAGTCAGGGTTGAAATTTCTAACTTCAAGAAAAAATGCTGCTTTCCCACTTTTCCTGCTTGCTTTCTTAATAAATGAGCAGTCACCTGTACCATCACGATACTCCTTATAACTTAAGTTGAAGAAAACTATCATTTCCACCTGAGGATTACCCACCACGTGGGCAAAAGAGGCTTTGCCAGGTTCAACTGAAGAAGAAGGAAGCTCCATCACAGCTTAGAAGCCCTGCCAAGTCGGTCAGAGGGCAGGTCAGGAATCGAAAAGACCAAAACTCGGTGCAGTCGAGCTGAGTTGAGTAGGAAGACGAAAGGAGGAAACAAGATGACCCTTTCCCGTTCGTCTTCCGTGAGATGTAGTCGAACAGAACGACGAAATTGTCAGAGAGACAACGAGAGTCCGTGGTTAGCTTCGAACAGAGACGACGAGACGCGAGAGGAGAGACGACGACGACAAGTCCAACTTCGACACCAGAGAAAAGATCTTGCGATAAGGGTTTTTGGGGTTCGACATGGGTCGAAACCCTAGCAGAGCCGAGCGTTGGAGACGACATTATATTTATATATATATATATATATATATATGTATATTATATTTAGAGCTAAAATGAGACAAACACGATCAGACAAAGGTTTGTTTATGTTCGGTTCGTTTATAATTGAAACTTATAATATTTGTTTCTTTTCGAGTCATTTACTTTACGAAGGATTCAAACACGAGCTATAGCCAAACATGAGTTGTTCCCGAACAACGAGCTTTTACAGCCCTAACAGAGATGGAGATGATGACAACAACCATGTCAGCGTGTTTTGTTAGAGGCAAATATGAGAAAATAAATAATTAAAACATAAAAATATAAAAAAAAATAATAANTTTCCATAGGTGGGTGCCTCCTTTGAAATTTTCCAATAAGAGCAAACTTGAATTTATCAGTCAGGGTTGAAATTTCTAACTCTGAGAAAAAAAAAGTGTTGTTTTTTCATTTTTTCTGCTTGCATTTTTAATAAATGGACAGTCACCTGTACTATCACGATACTCTTTATAACTTAAGGGGAAGACAACCTCCATTTCCACCTGATGATTACCCACGTGGCTTTGCCAGGTTCAACTGAAGAAGAAGGAAGCTCCATCACAGCTTAGAAGCCCTGCCAAGTCGGTCAGAGGGCAGGTCAGGAACCGAAGATACCAAAACTCGGTGCAGTCGAGCTGAGTCGGTTAGGAAGACGAAAGGAGGAAACAAGACGACCCTTTCCCGTCTGTCTTCCGTGATATGTAGTCGAACAGAACGACGAAACTGTCATAGAGACAACGAGAGGCCGCAGTTAGCTTCGAACAGAGACGATGAGATGCGAGAGGAGAGACGACGACTACGGAGAGGACGACGACGCCAACTTTGACACCGAAGAAAAGATTTTGCGGTAAGGGTTTTTAGGGTTCGACATGGGTTGAAACCCTAGCAGAGTCGAGCGTTGGAGATGACATCCCATATATATATATAAGTTTTATATTTAGAGCTAAAATGAGACAAACACGATCAAATAAATGTTTGTTCATGTTCGACTCGTTTATAATTGAAACTTATAATATTTGTTTCTTTTCGAGTCATTTACTTTATGAAAGATTCAAACACGAGCTACTTAGCGAGCCAAACACGAGTTGTTCCCGAACAACGAGCTTTTGCAGCCCTAATAGAGATGGAGATGATGACAACAACCATGGCAGCGTGTTTTGTTAGAGGCAAATATGAGAAAATAAATAATTAAAACATAAAAATATAAAAAAAAATAATAACAAGCATACAAAAAGAGAAAAAAGGAGTATCAAATAACAAAATAAAATTTGGCTTCTCTTTAACTTTAAACTTTGTGCAGGAGCACAAAAAAAAAAAAAAAATCATTGCCATTTGTTTTATATGTCTGANGAAAATATAAAAAAAAATTAATAACAAGCATACAAAAAGAGGAAAAAAGGAGTATCAAATAACAAAATAAATTTTGGCTTCTCTTTAACTTTAAACTTTGTCCAGGAGCACAAAAAAAAAAAAATCATCGCCATTTGTTTTATTTGTCTGATGGTTATCACTATTCAAGCCCATTCTTATCACATCGATTATCACCAATCAACAACAACAAAGCCTTAATCCCACTACGTGGGGTCGGCTACATGAATCCTTTTTCTGCATTGCGTTCTATTTAGAGTCATATTTTCATTTAGTTCTAATAAATTAAGATAATTTTTTATACAATAAGCCCAAGTCTTTGGTCTACCTTTGCCTTTCTTAACATAAGTCAAATCTAAAACATCTACTCTCCTAATCGAATCATNCACTATTCAAGGCCATTCTTATCACATCGGCTATCATCGATCAACAACAACAACAACAACAAAGCCTTAATTCCACTACGTGGGGTAGGCTACATGAATCCTTTTTCTCCATTGCGTCCTATTTAGAGTCATATTTTCATTTAGTTCTAATAAATTAAAATAATTTTTTATACAATAAGCCCAAGTCTTTTGCCTTTCTTAACATAAATCAAATCTAAAACATTTACTCTCCTAATCGGATCATCAGATGGTCTACGCTTAATGTGACCACACCATCTAAGACAACTTTCTCTAATTTGTCCGTCACAGGAACTACACCAACCCTATCACGGATATAATCATTTCACATTTTGTCTTTTAAATGTAAGGCCACTCATCCACTTAATCATTTCCATCTCAACAACACTTAATTATGCTTCTCTTTTAAAGGCCAACATTCAGCGCCATAGAGCATTGCAGGTCTCACCACCGATCTTATAAAATTTTCCTTTCAGTCTAAGCGGTACTTTTCTATCACACAAAAGGCCTGAAGCATTCCTCCAAATTAATTTTCTAAGCGGTACTTTTCTATCACGCAAAAGGCTCGAAGCTTTCCTCCACTTCAACCAACCAACTTGAATTCTACTATTAACATCCTCATCTATATCACCATTGCTTTGAACAACAGACCCGAGATATCTAAATCGTTCACACCTTTTAATAATTTGATCACCCAAAGTTACACTTCCGTCACTAGAGCTACTACTACTAAAATTACATTCCAAGTATTCAATTTTAGTTCTACTCAAATGAAGGCCTTTAGACTCCAATGTAGACCTCTATAATTCAAGTTTTTCCTGGGCTTTTTCTCTCGTTTTATCACCGATCATGGTTATTAAAATGTGCTAACCCGTTTTTATTGATGCTTTTCTTTATTTTTAATATAGAGAATAACCTATCCGCATGAACATATTTATCTTTTTTACATCTTAATGCTTAACATGCGAGAATTCAACTTACTGATAGAAAATTCTAAATTATTTATACTTTAGACTTCCTTATCTTTATTGCGTGTCTATGGAAATTTGTTGTTTGGGGAAATTACAATTCAGTAATATTTTAGGCTTCTTCTCAAGCTAGTCTTTGATACTTGATAGGTTCATGATGTTCAAAGAATACATGAAAAGAACAACTATAGCGGTTTTCTAACTTCTAATCACTGGGTAGTTTTTCATTTTATGTGAAGTTAGAATAGCGATGTTTTAATGTGTTTTTTTTTTTATTGGTTTTTGTGATCAATTCTTTTGAAATGAGCTTTTGAAGTTAAGAACCTTCTCTAATCATGGTTGCAAGATGAAGATATTAAGATCTAGATATTCACACAATTCTTCTTTTTGATCTACCGCATTAAGTTTCAGCAGTTTAGAAAATTATGGATTACCTTAATCAGATTGCAGTTTAAATTCCTCTGCAAACATCATAAGATGTGGCTTTGCACTTAAAAGAATTTGGAACTTTTTGCAGTCATTCATGGATTTGCAATTTCCTAACGGACAGCTCACATATATTGCTGGCGAAGGATTTACTCACAGTGCCTTTCTTCCTATCTTTGGCGGCTTGCTTCAAGCTCAAGGTCAATATCCTGGTGAAACAAGGTTCAGCTTCTCTTTCAAGGTTAGCTAAATTAACCCGGGAAAACATTCTATAGTACATGCTCAAGGACAAGGTGGATGATCTTGGAGTTGCTACTTGTAACTGATAGTTGATAGAGAATTATTTTATTTAGAAAGTTATTGGGCATTCATTTTCTTTTTTTTAATCTATCAGTGTTAACTGATGAAGTAAAATTCAGTCTTTGCCAGATTTGTCTCATATTTGTTCATTATTGTATTTTTATTCTGCTTCTAGGTTTATTAAGTTATTATTATTTTTTGGGTATATTACATTTAGACTTTGTAGATCTTGCTAATATATTGTTTTTAACACTATATTATCAGAAAATAATTTGCTAAGTTTCCCTAGTTTCTTCGAAAGAGGCGTCAGAAAAGTCCTTGCCAATTAGATAGCCTTTTTAAAACTGTGTTTTCTAAAGTGTTTTATAAGTTGTTTTCTGTTATCATTATTTTTACCACTTATTTTATTTTCTTGTCCTCCTTTAGGAGTTAGGGTCATTAATGCAAATGTAGGATGAAATGTGCAAGATGACACAAAAGCTCACAATTTACAGCTTTACAAATTTAATTTTAGAAAAGATCTACCTCTTTCTATGCAAATTGTGAAAGCACATTTCATTTTCTAAATGATAATATAAAATTTGCCAAAAATTGAAATTTCACAAGAACTTTGAAAATGAATTTAAATTCTTTAGCAATCAAGATTCACTCTATAAAAAGAAATTCAATATGTATTTTACTTGATAAAATCCCATCATACATACAAATCAATGACAAAAACAAGGATAAAAATTACTAATTGGAAGATTTATGCCTCATTCTGGTACAAAGAGAATCATTGCTCAAATGTTATCATCTAGACTTTTAAGCGATTAAAGAATCCAAATCCAACATCATACACAAGAATTAAGATTGCCACTAAACTTAGAAGCGCTTAAAGAATCGACATTCAACATCATACACAAGAATTAAGAGGGAGCATAAGAATTTGATACAACCCTTTACTATAAATTTAGCATGCCTGAGTGGGTCCTTTTTACACCATAAAAAGACCTAAAATAAGTAACTTATTAGAATTCCCTATAATTTTACCAGATGTTGTAAGTTTATATTCATAACACTACTTGGAGCATGACAATAAGTTTTAAACCTTGGCTTCGGTAAACCAGTAAGTTTCTACATTCAAAATCATGTTTTTAGTGATTTCCACCAATTCTCAATCTTGCTATAGAAATTGGGACTCGAAGGAAACTCGTCAATCAAATACATCTACAACACTAGAGAAGGAAACACATATGGTGAAGCAGCTACGGTATCATAGAAGGAAATAGGAAGCAACCATTTAAAGCATTTCGCTGTATAAATATATCAGAAGCTCAGAATTAAAAAGTCATCATGAATGCTAGTGACATGATGTTATTATAGCTACATCTTGAAAAATCAACATTGTAGCGGCGATGTAGGATTGTTAAGTGCAAGGGATTACTCATGTAATTTAGAATGAGATGCACAATGAGAACACATAAAATACAATACATATGTTATCAACTACTAACTTAAGGTTAAACAAGAAGCATACTTTCTTCATTTAGAACAATAATTTAGTAGTTTTTAAAATTCCATATGATAAGCTATAGGAGTATATATTTTTTTGCGATGATTAAGTTTGATAATACAAAAAATAAATCCAATACATATCACACTTGATAAAATTTTTATCACTTACATAAATTAGACATTGAACAAATTAAATGCAACGGTGATAGAAATCACCCAAAAAGATCTTGTCCTCTCACTGGAATAAAGGGTCTCCCCCCTTTGGAGTTTTAGTTGTGCATGCTTGCAAAGTACTAAAAAAATACACATACAACAATCACATTCATAGAAGTTATGAAACATTGAAATCTTATTTCAATACTCACTGCGAACTCGGGACTATGGTTGCAATGTTAAAACTTAACGGAAAAATTTATTGCTAAGTTATTTTTTTTTGAGCGGTCCTATAAATAGCCAACGAAGGATCCAAATAAAACACTCATGATTATTCTTTCTCCAATAAAAAAATGCAATTTCTAATTATTCTAGCCCATAAATAGTAAGGGAGAAATCGGCTCTAGGAAAGTATAGGAAGATAATATTACACGGAGAAATCCTTAGTCTTTAAGGAATAGAAATTTCAAAAACTAAAACTTATATTATTTATGATTTTAGTTGAATTTGTCTCTGTGACAGTTAGCAGATCTAAAGAAGATAAAATATTGGAGAATAGATGCTATTGATAGGATCAAAAACATAGGAATTTCTAATATAAACTGAAAAAAATATATATAAATTAAAGTTTACTTTATGCTTTTGAGGAGTCTATACTTTCATGTTTCCATCAATTCTATCTTGCTTTGAAAAATTTGGCTTTGACGAGTTGAGCATTGATTTGTGTCAAGCATATCTTAATATATGTTGTGCTTTTTTCAGAGTAGTTCTTGAGTCAGCATAGATTGATTTGTCTTGCCATTCTACAAGGCATTTTTATTATCTATAATTAATAGTGGACATAATCTTGTCATCCAAAATAGCTTTAGGAACAATCTGAATAAACTTGTCTTTTAAAATTGTGAACATGAATTCACAAGTAGGGGATGAAAATATAGAAAAAATCAATGATACTCGTAATAAGTATTTGAAATAAAGTCAAATGAGATATATTGAAAACTGGACTGGTACTTGTATTTCTAGGGTATTTTAGTTTGTAAGGTACCTATATTTTCAGAATTTAAATCCCTTATTACCTTAACATTTGGTTTGAATTTCACATGCATCACATTTACATTAGCAATTGAATTATTATTTCCACAATTAATCCCTAGCTTCTTTCAAATAATTTCATGCAAATCATGCATATAATATGTAATTGATTGCACAAATTCACTGATATATTAGGGAGTTTAACAAGGTTTATTGATTTTCGAGATTGATACCCTTTGACAACTTTAAATGGATTAACGCCTATAAATGTAACAGATGAATTATATGCAAACCCAGTCATATGCATTATCAAACCAATTGCATGCTTTCTAATGAAAAAACCTTCGCAAATTACCAAAAGTCCTATGAATTACTTTAGTCTGGCCATAATTTTTTTTGGGGTGAGGGTGACAAATTGAAAATTTATTTCAGTTCCCATATTTTTCCATAGATTTTTTTTGAAGTAACTCATGAATTTTTATGTCTCCATTAAATGTAATTATTCTAGGTAATCCATGCAATTTAAACACTTCATGAAATCATAATTTTGCTACGGGAGAACTATCAATAGTTTTAAATAATTAATGCTTGTAAAAAAAAATGGTCAATTAATATAAAAAAAGAATATCTTTTTAGTGTTCACCATGCTAATTTTGCAATTAATGCTCTCATTCTCCTAAGTTTTATATAGAATAGACCTTAATGCATACAACACAACATCATGTTTCTTTTCTTTAGCTGTCTGTCATCATTTTATGCATTATGACATTATACGTGGAACATTCTATTTTAAACTAGGTCATTAATGCCTATCCTAAGTCATGGTCACAATCTTATCTCGATTGAAATGCTCTACAACACCACCGTGTAATTCTATTATGAGGAAGTCTTGTAAAAATAAAACAAGGTTGGGAGGTTGAGTTTATTTTAAATTGAAAACTTAACCTTGATCATAAAATCCTTACTGTACATGTAAGGCATTATTTAAATGAAGATATTTCTCCTTAAAGTTTTTATTATTGGCATTCTTCTTGAATGTGATCGAAACTAATCACCTTAATTTGCATGATGTGTGACATCAACACTACCAAGGAAAAATGCATTTATTTTTAGTTCTGCTATAGTTTAGAAACATAGAGGTGCATTCCTATATGAGTTGAACTCATTTAGCATGCCTATGTTGCAGTTTCTTTTGATGTGATTCATTTCTCTATCTTTATTTGATGGTAATCACTCATATCAATCTTGGAGAGCTATCCTGGTTATTATATCTAGCATATTTTGATCCATTCATTTGCTCGGTTATCCACACAAATTCTCTAGCTCTTGCTCTTCTTAGGTATGACTGTAGCATGCACTACAAAAGTTCTCGTGCTCTTCCAAATAAATCTTTTGTTAAGTGAGTCATCCACTTGTATTTCATGTTCAACATGTTAAATTAATTAATGATATCCCATGAATTAAATTAATGGCATGCTGAATATCCTTAACCGGTGCTAGTTCACTGATTAGTTCTTAGGATATGGTTCCTTATATTCAATTAGCGATCAATTAACATCTTTAGGTGCTGATATGCTCTTAATTACATCTCAATCCAATTCAATAACTATGAAGGCTCCGCTATCTCTTTCAAAAGCATGTTAATTATAAGTATGTAGAGATTTCCTTAGGTCATTAGCACTTGATTTTTTAACATGATGAACTGTTAAGTGATACCAGAGAAAGCTTAAACCACCACGAAAAAGCAATTATTATTATTGAATTCAAATTATTACAAACAAGACTCTTGTGAACATGAAATAAACGACAACAAATATAAAATACAACCTTCGACGATGGCGTAGGCGGTGGGTGGCGGCTGGCTGCTTGTTAGAAGACGGGTTTGGTGAAGGTGATAGCAGAAGAATGAGTTAGAAGGGAATCATCATTGATTGGATCTGGTGGAGTGGGATGCGACAGTTGTTGGAGGGGTGAGGACGGGCTACTGCAACGACTGGAAGTATTGGAAGAAGGTGACAGTGGCACTGACTGAAGAGGGAGATGCCAGACAGTTTGTTTGATAGGTAGAGGAGGTCGGCGGCCTTATGGACAAGAGCTGGAGGGTGGTGGGCTGCTGGAAGGTGGAAGAAAGGGGCGGCCAACAACATTTAGAGGGCCGGAAGGGGCCCGTACGACTGCTAGGAAGTGGTCGAAGATCCTGGTGGCAGCCTGGAAGGGCCTGCATGCTTGTGCGGTGCTGGAAGGTGGCTTGTGACTACTGAATGAAAGCTGGAGGCCTGGACAAAAACAATGAAGATAGTTTGTGGCTGCTGGAAGCGAGGCCGAAAGGGTTGCAAAAGGATAAATGCCTCGTCGTGGTCAAGCTAGAGTTGAAGCACAACCTCAGACCCTTGGATATGATTACCACCTCAAATGAGTTACAACCGGAGCACCTTCTTGAGATCGGGTACAACCCTCGGAGGGGAAGAACATCTCAAAAGCAGCAGTTGAAATTAACAATCATCTAAAAACCTCCCCACCCTAGGCCACACAACATAATATAAATGATCTTAGCACAAAGAAATAGGAAGGAATTTGAAATTGGGATAGAAGTGGAAGGTGGTAGAAAAGGTAGGCAATGGATAGGGAGGAATTGAGATTGAAAAGAAACAGAAATTCAAAAGAGGATAGAAAAGGCAACCAATAGAATATGAAGAAATTGGAATGGGGATGAAATAGGAAAGGAGGGGGAGGGAAGGGTTGGATCGCGGTACTGTAGCAACTACAATATTGCGCTCACAACACTATAACAACTACAGTACCGCGACCCGATAAGCTCTCGCTTCATTCTCCTGGAGTTGGGAGAGCTTTGACCTCATTCTTTGAGGCTTTTAGGGCAGAAAAATTTTGGTGGGTTGACTTGGGTAGGATGGATGCTAGGGAATCCTAGGATAGGAGTAGATTTGGATTATCTTTGATACCAAATTATACCGGAGAAAACTCAAACCACAACGAAATTCACAATTATTATTACTGAACTCAAAAAATTACCAAAGCAACTCTTGTGAACTTGAAATAAACTACAACAAATATAAAATACACCTTAGGGTGATGGCGTAGGGGGGTGGGTGGCGACTGGCCAACAGATAAAAAATGGGTTTGGTGAAGGTGAAAACAATAGGAAGGGAGAATCATCATTGACTTGATCTGGTGGAGTGGGCTGCGACAACTGTTTGAGGGGTAGGGACGGGCTGCTGCAGCGGCTGAAAGGGTTGGAAGAAGGTGACGGTGACACTGACTGAAGGGGGAGATGCCTGGCGTTTTGAGTAGAGTTGGAGGGATGGCAAGCTGCTGGAAGGTGGTAGGAAGTGGCGACCAACAACAGGAAGAGGGTCGAAAGGGGCCTGTAAGGCTACTGGGTGGTGGCCGGAGGTCCGGGTGACAGCCGGGAAGGGCCTAGAGGCATGTGCAATGGTTGTAAGGTGGCTTGCGGTTGCTGGAAGGGGGCTGTAGGCTTAGAAGACAACAAAGAAGATGGTTTGAGGCAACTTGAAGTGGGGTCGGAGGGGCTACAAAATGATAAATGCCTCGTCTAGGTTGAGCTACAGCCGGAGCCACTCTAACCCTTGGAAACGGTCACCACCTCAGACGAGTTATAGCTGGAGCACCTTCTCGTTGCCGGGTACAACCCCCAGAGGGAAAAAATGCTTTAAAGACAGCAAGTGAAATCAACAATCATCCAAAAATCTCCCTACCCTAGGCAAACACAACATAATATAAAGGATCCCTGCACAAATAAATAGAAAGAAATTTGAAGTTGGGATGGAAGTGGAAGGTGGTAGAAAAGGTAGGCAATGAATAAAGAGAAATTGGAATTGGAAAGAAATTGAAATAGGAAAGGGGTAGAAACGACAAGCAATAGAATAAGAAGGAATTGAAATTGGATAGACATAGGAAAGGGGATGGAATAGGAAATGAGAGGGGGAGGGAAGGGGTGGGTCGCGGTACTGTAGCAGCTATAGTACTGCATTTGCGGCACTGTAGCAACTACAATATTGTGACTCGGTAAGCTCCCGTGTCATTAAGTTTGGTAGATTTCAAAGCTATTTTTCTTCATTGAGCTTAAAAAATAAGTATTGGATTTCCCAATATGTTCCATGTCTAAATCAGCCAACCAAAGTTGGCTTAGAATGAACTTGCAACATCCATGGATAATTCTCGCACCAAACTTTATCATTAAATAGTAAATTGAATGAGTACCAAGCAACTTGAGCTACATAAATTATAGTGTTATATTCTCAGTTTACTTTTTATGATTGTGAATGCTTTTCAGCTTTAAGTTCATACATTTAAGGGCAACAGCATCCATGAAAATTTTTCATCTATTATGTTTACAAAATTTTTCACATTCTGACAGCATGCTTGAAAGATTTAAACCCTTTTCCCATCAGGTTTGACTTTAGGTGGAGCAATAATGCACCACATGAAATTGTAAGAGTTCTCAATCAAAGCTTTCTTGGAATCACTTATTTCCTCAATTGAATATATGCATATCTTAATATTCAATTTCCTCGTTTTTCAATCTTTAACATTAACTTTCAAGCTTTTACCATGACACTTACGGAGTGCCCTGTTTGGTGACACCTAAACCAAGCCATTGTAGAAATTTTGAATTTTGATAGCTATCTATATTGTTTAGTTTTTTTTGTCTTTTAGTAGCTGTTTCAGTTCAGCTGTTGGTGCCGTTGATTTTTCCCTTTTTCTTTCCTTATGTTTCTCCATAGTTCCTATTATTACAATTTTGTTTGACCAGTAAGTTTTATTTTCATAATCTTTATTTGTTAATCACCTGACTGTTCTATCAAAGAACTTATCCATAATCATTACTCGATTAGAAAAAAATTATAGGATATATTTTCCCATGGAAGGTATCTAAGCCTTCATTAGTATCATAAGGTTGTTACTTATGATTTACATAAATTTTATTGGTCAATTTTCTAATGTTTCTTTCATGATGAGCCTCTTGCGTTCTAACAGTATTATGAATGGGTTTTTTTATTAATGCTAGCTTTGCTATGTGGTTCTTGTGGGTGTATTTAATTAGCTTCCAACATGTCAGGTTACTTAATTATTGCATTGTTTAGTTGTTCATAGTTAGCTAATAGCTCTTTTGAGTTTAAAAAAAAATTAAAGCTTTATTCTTATAATAATCTGTCACCTGATAGTTTTTCCTAATTTTGATTGACATTTTGAAACCAACCTATACTCTGATACCAATTTTGATGTAGGGCAATTACATATCCAGGGTTTACTGATGCAATTTAGGATGAGCTGTATGCTGTAAGTACAAAAAAGATGGGAATCTGTTGGTTACCAATTATTACTTTTTAGCAAATACTCGAGACTTTTAATGCAAAAATAACAATAACATTTTTTTTTTCCATCCCAAAAATATTTTAATAGCTGTGAAAATTTGAATATTCATAAAAACTAGTGAACAAATATGCAATTTTAGTAATGACTAAATTCCACATTATAAAAAGGTTTTATACATTGATTACATTTGATAAGATTTCAATCATGCATGCAAACCAGCCACTAAATAGAAGAATGCAAGTCTACCAACAGGGAGATCTAGGCCTGATGTCAGAATAAGGAGACTCAATGCTGAAAGTAGTAATTAACATTGGTGAAACACTCGTAGAATACACTTCAAACCAACACAAACAATATTTGAGGAGAGGAGAAATTTTATTTTTTACTTGTTTCTTCATTTTGTTTTGGCTTAAGGGTCCTATGGTCCAAAATAAGAAACCTGTTGCAGACATGCTAGATGTCGTAAAAAATTGGAAGATCTATTCTCAGCACGTAATTAGTCATAATCATCTTTAATTTTTTTAATTTTAATTTTTAATTTTTTAAATTTGATGTGAGTTCATCCGTGAAAGCCAAAAAGATAGTTGATAAAGAATTTGACATAGCAGTAGAATCCTTTGAACTATAGTTAATTAATACCACTTAACCATTAGGATTTTCGTGAATTCGAAGCAGAAATATCAATTAATAACGGGAAACCAAGGTCGTAGCAAATCATTGTAACACAGTTTTTGTAATTGAAATACAATTAGTGTCATCTCAAAACTCTGAGACTATAGCATTAGTGAAGTGTGTTTGGAGATAGTTGTGCAAGGTTGCCTTTAAGATTGTAGCATAAAGGCGGAAGTAAGGGAGATTGTAGGTGGACAACTTGATATGGAAAAATCCTTTAATCTTGAAGACAATGAAATCATTTAATTTAAAGCCTGGATTGCTTATGTTGTTTGAATTGAGCTCTTGTAGTAGTTAATCAGACCTAAATAGGACGTCAAAATATTGGAGAACACTAACTGTTCCTAAGTGGATCAACATCATCGGCATGCCCAACATAAACTGAAATGAAAAATAATGAATTTGAAATTTCTTTTTTTTCCCTTGATTATACAATTTCAAATTTCCATTAAGCACTTAGCTACTGTAGTCTAATATAGACGGAACATGTACGCCACAAGAAGTGAAAATAAACACTAAATGAAGCAGTCGCATGAGTTTAAACAAAGCACTTGTAGTAATATACCGAACATAACAAGATAATCAGAACACTTATAACATATTCTTTTCCTGATAAGAATATCAGAATAAGCATACTCTTCAACAAAATAACCATGAAAAGAAAATACAACACTAAAACTCAATTCCTAAACTCAGGATGGAACTATAGAGATCTCAATGCTTCTTTTTTGTGTTTTTGATGCTATAAACATTAATTTGTATATACTCTAATCAACCTGGAAAAATACAGCTTCACTAATTTGAACATTTGATATTCTTCAACTTGGTCTAGGCAGAGCTATTGTGCTTCTTGCAAGGTATTTGATGAATCATGATAAGTGGGCCTATTTCGAAAATGTCTGTGACTACTAATATTCACTATTAACAGTGGACTCAATATTATTTTTTATGATGACTTTAGAGTGAAGATGAGTAGCCATGTTTGGTAAGATGTTATATGTGAATTTACAAGAGAAAATAGAGAAGATTTCATGACATTGATAGTAGGTTCATGCAATAAAGTCAAATAAAACATATTGAAGACTAGACTAATACTAGTGTTTCCTTGGATTTCCAGTTTTGAAGCTTTCACTCCAATATTCTATAAGAGTTTATATGATCCCACTTTTCTTTTAGTTAATTTCTTATAGGTCATTGTGAGAAATCTTTCAAAACACTATTACTGTTTCATTTGATCTAAATTCTACTTCTCACGTCCAACCAGTTTTTAATTGGCAATTATTAATTTGGTTTATTTGAATATTATGAAGCTAACACATATGTTATACAAATTCACTAGGTCTGAACTAGATCAGAAACTCAAAAATATGAATAGTGTCTTTAGGTTAAGACTCCAACAATTTTAAATGAACTCATACATGTAGATTTTTTAAAGATGTATTGTATGCAGGTTCAGTCATAAAGATATCAAATACCATCATTTGTGTGTTCTTCATAGTAGATCACTTAGACTCTTATTAACCGTCATAGTTGATCTCAAATTTGTGCGTGAAATTGATGCGGCTCAAATATTGAAAGAGGTTTCAATTTTAGCTTGTTCAAAATAACTAATATGCTTATGAATTCATGCGCATCATCTCCATCATCATTATCACATCCTTTTTCAATAATAATATGCAAATTTCTACCAGCGCCTAAACTTGAGAAGTGACCCATCTGATGTCATTTAAAATAATTTATAATTGTAATCTTAGGCACAGGAACATAAATTATAGATTTTCCTTGATAAACTTTGTTAAGGGTATTCCCTTAGAAGCAACATTTCGAGTATTTTGGCTAAAAGAGACATTTCTATTAAATAAAGAAATTCGTGTATGTTTGAAAAATATTTGTACTTCAAAATTTATGATAAATTGAAATGCATCTTTAGGTGATGTCATTTCTCTATTAAGCTTTAGAGATTAAGCTAAATCTAAAACCATGAAGCGTTAATTTTGGTTTCTCCTTTACTTGGTTTGTAGTAATAACTCCTAAAATTTATTCATGCATTTAATTACAATATTGGTTTCTTGTTTCAATGAGTTGAATTCACGAAGCAGTTGATGTAGGTATTTTTTTTAACAACAATTTCTTTTTAGCTGATGTGGTAGTAAATTTTATGTCTAACCATTACTTTTGTCTTGTCGTGCGCTTCTAGTACATTTTAACTTGTGCAGTTATTTTTAGTTTCCGTAAGCTTGCACACCATGAATGGTTTGCAAATCAAAGAAGTTATATTTTCTTATCTTTTTAGAAAAAGCATAGAGATTATTTCATGCTAGAAAAGTCCTTGCGGTAGAGTGAAGATTTTACATCATAGCTTTACATGAAGATCTCAAACACACATTTTGATGAAATGAGTCATGCGGCAACAAAGCTTTTATGTAAAAAATTTGGGCAAGGAAAAATTACATTGGGCTTAACTATAGATAAAATTATATGCCATGTTGCTTGAGATGACAAAACTCTTCCTTTTAATTGAAGAGAATGAGATTATAAAGTAACATAATCAAATTTGATCTTTTATAAACATTGCCACATTGAGCTTGTAGTAATCGTGGGATAATGAAAACGGTTGAGATATGATACTAGGACGACAATAGGTGTAAGATGATCAAACAACAATTGGGTGACGATTATGGCAATCGGTCAGTAGTGTAGGCAAGTTATGAAAATCAGACCAGTTGTTGAGAATGGAGGATGTTCAATGTTTAATGGTTCAATCATAAATTAAATCGGTTGACATAATAAGTATTTAAATTATTTTAGTATAGTTTAAATGGTGCAATAATATACATATGATAAATATGTGACAAAAAATAAACAGTGTAATTATAAATTTAAAACTCGATATAAATTTTATTAAAATATAAATATGTGTTAAAAAGGGGATAATTACATACAGACAATATGAAACATTGATATTTACAAATTAACCGCCCAAATGATTTTTTTTGAACAATCAAACTGATGTTTGTACATGTGTCACGACCAAACTATTGAGAATTTGATAAAAATGAAAATTATGGGTTGGGGTTTCACTATGAATTATGATATTTGAGTGAGAATTTGAAAAAAGGATGGAGGGTGATTGATTTGTAAATAGCAAATTTTGGATATTCTGTATTTAAGTGCCCCTAAACAAATTATACTATACATATAAAAATAAAAATAGAATTGCTAATAAAAATATAATTTATAATATTTAATAAGAATATAAAGAAGTTCAAAAAAATAAAATGCTTTTATTTTATTTGCACATTCCGCAACCCATTTAATATTTTCAAAGCCCAAATATCATGACTCAATTGTCATTTTTGAAGCACAACTTAAATTTCAATATACCCACCTTTTTTAAGTCTTACATCATAAGGGAGAGTTAGTTATGCACTATTTATATGTAAAAAAGTATCAAACTTCTAGCTTGTAACTTTCCTCGGTGGTCGGCATGCTATGGATTAACTTTTTATTATTTAAAGGTTTTGAAATCCATAATTGTATGTTTAACTTGATATTTATTGTAGAATTAATATATATATATATATATATATATATATATATATTTATTTATTTATTTATATATATATTTATATATATATATGAGAATTAAAAGTGGTTTAAAAATATAATTTGGTTCGACTGATTCAATGTAATCAGGATTAATATACCAGTTCACCATGCGAACTGATGTTTCTCATTGATTTGATTCGAAAATGGTTTTTGAGGTTAACTAGATCAACCATATACCCAATTCATGGTTGAAGTAGTTGGACCGGTAGGTCCAGTCTGATTTATTGAAGTTGTGGTGAGAGGATGTTGACAATAGGGTAATGGTGGCCGGATGGTGGTTGAGTGATGTTTTGGTTTGGCAGTAATTAGGCTAGGGTGATTAGATGACAACAACCAATTGATGTTGAGTGAAGCTCTATTATTTTTCAGGCCTTCAAGATCTCTCTCTTTCATTCTCTCATATGAAGAAGAATGCAAGTTTATTGATAATTTTTTAGAGTGGCATTTTTATTAATTTATCCAAAATTTCAATACACTTTTAGACGTCTCAAGTTGATTTTTTTGATTATATATCAATTTTATGGCATTCAGGCAACTTAATGATTTTATAATTAAGCGATACTAGGTTCTTTGAATTTCACTCGTTGACACACTCGATTTGAGTATAAGTATGCATGATTTAGAGATTGTTATTTTTTTCAATTAATCTTCGTAAAGTTTCGATCATTCTTGCTTTATTTGGAGTATTTGGACTCAAATTGGACCATTGTTGATGTCATTGGATTCACCTTGTCTTAACATTCAATTCAACTACAAATTTATTGAAATCGAAGATCAGATGATCTTGCATTTAACTCCGATTGTTATCTCATCTAAAACATATCAAGATTCATGTTCAATCTAGTGGATTTTTTTTGGAGACCTATCAAGGATATACTCCCATCAAAGATGAATCAACTTTAATTTCCTAGTTATGTCTTCATCCATGTTTTGCTGACATGTTTTACTTGGTTATGTCTTTCATTGTGAAGTTTTTGACTCTACAGAATATTATTGATGAGTCAAGACTATGGATTCAATGTCTGATTCTTGCTGGAAACGTTAATTAATTTCCAAAGTCTTTACGTCGGTCTTAACTTGATTTATTACCTTTCTCACTTGGTCTTGTTTCCTTAGAATATATTTATTAGTTTTTTGAAGTAGGATCTAATCATTATGATGTAACTAACCCTGATCTTCAACCATACTTTGTTATTTTGAATTTTTCGTCTCCTAAAAATATTGTGAGTGGTTTTTTTTTTCATTAAGATTAGATTTAATATCCATTACTTGCTGGCAAAGTTGATTAGCTTTTAAAGTATTAAGTTGGTCATTAACATGATTTATTTTAATGCTCAGTTGATCTTGTTATTCCTCAAAATTCATTCATTTACGTTTTCATTTTATTCAAAAAATTATCATTATGTTGATTTGTTAGCTCACCCTTATATTTTGTTTTACTGTATTCATTTTAATATGACCTTTAAGCTTTGATACACGTTTGATTGGAGTACGTCTAATGCATGCCTAGAATGATAATGGTAAGAAAACATACAAAAAAAAAAAAAAAAATCAATTTGCAGCTTTCAAATTTTTAGTTTAAGAAAAGATAAATTATCTGTAATGTAAAGTTCAAAGACATACTTCATTTCTAACAATAATATAAAGCATGCTAAAATTTAAAATTTCACGAGAAATCTAATACTGAGTAACAAATCTATCACAATTAAAATTAGAGTAGAAAATAAAATCGGCATGTCTTATATTTGACAAAATCTTACTCATACGGGCATAAAAACCATCCAGATGACCAACGGACTTGTCCCTTGTTGGTTGCTTTGCCTTATTTGGATTTGTAGTTTTGGCCGAAGCTGATGGATCTATTAGTAATTTCCTGTTTTTTTGTCTCGTCATTCTTTTGCTCTTAAAGACACTTGTTTATCTCAACCAAGGAGGTGAAAAAAATGAAAGTAGAATTTTTTTTTAATAAATGTTTGGTTCAGTTCAAGTTTATTTATTTTTTATTTAATATATATTCTTCTTCTGCAGAGCAAATGTGGTACACGGATAACTCCAACGGTGCAGTGGCCTGATAAGTCCTTTTCACTTGGACTAATGCAGACACTTGCTTGGAAGAGATCAGGTCTCATGTTGCGGCCGAGCATCCAGCTCAGGTTTTTCCTCTTGCTCAATCTACTTTATGATCAAGGAATTGTTAGATTTTGTTGTGTTTATAGCTGTCTGTCCATTTTTTTTTTATTCGTTATGAATGAATTTGAGACTACAACAGTTTGTCAGCAAGATGAATATCCTGTCTAGAAATTTATAAAAGATTTTGTTTTTATACTTATTATTCACTTTCATTGGGAGATTAAAAGGCTAATGCTGGATCATACCATTTGGTGAAACAATAGTTAATTTCATGTTCTTTTAGCCTTTACTTTACGCGGAGCCACATCTCATTGTGCCAAAAGCAGTTTTAAGCTTGGCAAGCCTTTCTTAGCATTCATGTTTCTGTTTCAGGACCTGTTCCTTGCAAAATGGTGCTTTCATTGACAAAGTGAGTTTGGTAGTAGTTTAAATCATGTTTCTGTCATTTCTTGTGAGCTTTAACGGTTTCATAGCTACTAATTCTTTATGCACGCATGGATTCTTGTATTTATGTATCAATTTGTGTAACTGAGCTTGGCTCAACACTTTGATTTAAGTTCCATTCTAGCGTTGTTTAACTTATTAATCGACACTTTACTGTCTATCTGATCCATCCGATCCAAAAGCCGAGCTTATTTTTTATGTGATTTTTTTTCTTTGATTTAAATTCGAACTTCCACACATATTGGATAATTGCTGAGATTTCCAGTCAATTGGAGAATCACTTTTCCATTTGACAATTAGGCGGAGTTTCAACTATTTAGTACCTTATGCTATGGTTTGTTCATTTCATGTCAAACAAAATCATTTGGGCCTTCTATCTAGATTTCAGAATGTTTTCTTGTATGTGAAAGTAATATTCCCTTTTTGCTATGTTACNACGGTCAATATGATCCATCCGATCCAAAAGTTGAGCTTATCTTCTATGTGATTTTTTTTCTTTGATTTAAATTCGAACTTCCACACATATTGGATAATTGCTGTGATTTCCAGTCAATTGGAGAATCACTTTTCCATTTGACAATTAGGCGGAGTTTCAGCTATTTAGTACCTTATGCTATGGTTCGTTCATTTTATGTCAAACAAAATTATTTGGGCCTTCTATCTAGATTTCAGAATGTTTTCTTGTATGTGAAAGTAATATTTCCTTTTTGCAATGTTACTATGATGCAGAGAAAAAAAAAAGAAAAAAAAAAATCAGATGAAATGAACTTTTGTTTATTCATTATAAATTTGAAGCTTTTGATTCCAAATAAGAAACTTTGTTCTTTTTGCATTTTTCTTAAATTTGACAAGAGATTGGTCAGTGGCAATGCAGCCAAACTTTGAGATTTAGTTAGTCAAGTGGCTTCAATGACCGAGGAATGAATGTTCTCATCTCTTGAGATTTCTTTATACATTTGGGATGGTGATTTGATCCATTTTTTTAATTCCTAATTCTTGAGTTTCATTTATTTACATCTTTGATAGATCAATAATTATCTTGATTTTTCTTTCCTCCTTGTTCATCCTATGCTAGATCCATAAGAGTGCTCATTTTAGGGTGAATTTTTTAGCATTTTCGGAATTTGTCTTTTTATTACTTGGTCTACTTCAAGCTTACTGTTTTAGAGTTGAATCCTTGAAAAGCTTGCTAACTTGTCTGAAGTCTCTTTTTTTTTTTTTTGAAATTGCATACTATTTTTCTTGGTAGTGGTGATTGGATTAGCATTCACAGTACAGTTTCTACTGCTGTAACTCGTTTTTTATGTTGCATATGAAGCTTCAAGCAAGTATGATTCAAGTATTTTTTTAGCCCATATGACAAAAGCTATTATTGTTTCTGCGATTAACTTATAAGTAATTGCATTTTAAATGGTTTTTTAAACCATTATTAGCATATGTCCGACTGTTGGCGGAAACAATCCTGGGCTGCGTGCAGAGCTAGTCAACTCTCTGAAGGAAAAACTCAGTTTTATCTGTGGATTGTCTTGTGCTGCTCACTCTTCGGCATTTGCTTCACTTGCTGTAAGTTCACGATTATTAGATTCGTTAATTTACTTGTAACTTTTTTTAACATAAAAATATTGTGAAAAAATGCTTAGAGCTAAGTGAAAATATGTGGAAAGAAGTATTCTTCTGTTTTGTTGCCCTCCATTGGAAATTCAACTCAATTTTTCTCCAAGCACGTCAATTGCAGCCTGTTGCTCTCCGCTCATTGGTCATCGAAGTAGGCTGCAACCACACGTCGCCAATCATCACCAGCCGCCTGCCGACCGACCTGCCGCCTGCCGCACCCCGTCTGCCTATAGCCATTGCCACCTGCCGCCGCCTCTTGCCACTAGTTGTCATCTATTGACTGATTCAATCCCAAGCACTATCAGTACTGCAGTTGTGGCAGCCCATTACCACATGCCACTGCCATTCGGCCCCACCACTTCCAACTGTGTTTTAATAGCTATAGAGAACAAATAGTATTGATATGCCATCAATAAATCTCCATCATCACGACATGAATCTCACGGCCTTGCCACACCCCACGTGCCTATAGCCATTGCCACCCACCGCCGTCGCCACCACCAGCATGTGTCGCACATTTATTTATTTATTTTTTCTTCAAACCAAATGCAAATATTTTAACACCTGCACTTAGTTTACACTAAACCAAATAACTTTAAAGNTATGTTACTATGATGCAGAGAAAAAAAAAGGACAAAAAAAATCAGATGAAATGAACTTTTTTTTATTCATTATAAATTTGAAGCTCTTGATTACAAATAAGAAACTTTGTTCATTTTGCATTTTTCTGAAATTTGACAAGAGATTGGTCAGTGGCAATGCAGCCAAACTTTGAGATCTAGTAGTGAAGTGGTTTCAATGACCGAGGAATGAATGTTCTCATCTCTTGAGATTTCTTTATACATTTGGGATCGTGATTTGATCCATTTTTTTAATTCCTAATTCTTGAGTTTAATTTATTTACATCTTTGATAGATCAATAATTATCTTGATTTTTCTTTCCTCGTTCATCGTATGCTAGATCCATAAGAGTGCTCATTTTAGGGTGAATTTTTTAGCATTTTCGGAATATGTTTTTTTATTACTTGGTCTACTGCAAGCTTACTGTTTTAGAGTTGAATCTTTGAAAAGCTTGCTAACTTGTCTGAAGTCTTTTTTTTTTTTTTTTTGAAATTGCATACTATTTTTCTTGGTAGTGGTTATTGGATTAGCATTCACAGTTCAGTTTCTACTGCTGTAACTTGTTTTTGATGTTGCATATGAAGCTTCAAACAAGTATGATTCAAGTATTTTTTTGGCCCTTATGACAAAAGCTATTATTGTTTCTGCGATTAACTTATAAGTAATTGCATTTTAAATGGTTTTTTAAACCATNGAAGCTTGCTAACTTGTCTGAAGTCATTTTTTTTTATTTTGAAATTGCATACTATTTTTCTTGGTAGTGGTTATTGGATTAGCATTCACAGTACAGTTTCTACTGCTGTAACTCGTGTTTTATGTTGCATATGAAGCTTCAAACAAGTGTGATTCATATTTTTTTGGCCCATATGACAAAAGCTATTATTGTTTCTGCGATTAACTTATAAGTAATTGCATTTTAAATGGTTTTTTAAACCATTATTAGCATATGCCCGACTGTTGGCGGAAACAATCCTGGGCTGCGTGCAGAGCTGGTCCACTCTCTGAAGGAAAAACTCAGTTTTATCTGCGGATTGTCTTGTGCTGCTCACTCTTCGGCATTTGCTTCTCTTGCTGTAAGTTCACGATTATTAGATTCGTTAATTTACTTGTAACTTTTTTTTTTAACATAAAAATATTGTGAAAAAATGCTTAGAGCTAACTTATTTTGCACGTGAAAATATGTGGAAANAATTTACTTATAACTTTTTTTAACATAAAAATATTGTGAAAAAATGCTTAGAGCTAACTTATTTTGCACGTGAAAATATGTGGATGTGGAAATAAGTATTCTTCTGTTTTGTTGCCCTCCATTGGAAATTCAACTCAATTTTTCTCCAAGCACGTCAATTGCAGCCTGTTGCTCTCCGCCCATTGGTCATCGAAGTAGGCTGCAACCACACGTCGCCAATNTTCCAGCACGTCAATTGCAGCCTGTTGCTCTCCGCCCATTGGTCATCGAAGTAGGCTGCAACCACACGTCGCCAATCATCACCAGCCGCTTGCCGACCCACCTGCCGCCTGTCGCACCCCATCTGCCTATAGCCATTGCCACCTGCTGCCGCCTCTTGCCACTAGTTGTCATCCATTGACTGATTCAATCCCAAGCACTATCAGTACTGAAGTTGTCGCAGCCCATTACCACATCCCACTGCCATTCGGCCCCACCACTTCCAACTGTGTTTTAATAGCTATATAGAACAAATAGTATTGATATGCCATCAACAAATCTCCATCATCACGACATGAATCTCACGGTCTTGCTGCACCCCCACCTGCTGCACCCCACTTGCCTACCCCCGTCGCCACCACCAGCATGTGTCGCACATTTATTTCATTTTTTTTCTTCAAACCAAATGCTTTTTTTTCTTCAAACCAAATGCAAATATTTTAACACCTGCACTTAGTTTAACACTAAACCAAATAACTTTAAAGTATCTCAAACACACTACATTTCAATTGCACTGTATTTCTTTATCAGCAAACCAAACAACTTATAAATCTGTTTATATTACAAGCACCATTCTGCTTCACCAGCATTTCCTGTTTGAATTGTATCACATGATCTGTGTAGGTTGGGAGATCAAAATGGAATGGCAATGCAGGGAGCTCCGGAATCGTTGTGAGATTGGAAACTCCTCTCAATGGAGTTGCCATGCCATCCTTCTCTATTCAGCTCAACAGTGGTTTAGAGTTTTGATTTACATTTTCTCTGTACAGTTTAAATTGTGCATATATATATATATATGTAAAATCACTCATGTTCAATATTTTCCTAGGAGGCAATGAAGCCATTCCTTAAGATTGGATGGTAAAATTATGTACGGATGATAAAGTTGATTGTGAGGGAAATGAGAATGTAAGGTGAATATGATAACATAAAAAATAATGGGTTGAGGAATTGGTTGCAGGAGGGGCAAATGGAGTAAATATTTTCTTAAGTATAACAATAGAAAAGAGGCTTACATGATTTATGTGTACATAATGAATAATAAATTTTATAAATTATNATATAAAATCACTCATGTTCAATATTTTCCTAGGAGGCAATGAAACCATTCCTTAAGATTGGATGGTAAAATTATGTGCGGATGATGAAGTTGATTGTGGGGGAAATGAGAATGTAAGGTGAATATGATAAAATAAAAAATAATGGGTTGAGGAATTGGTTGCAGGAGGGGTAAATGGAGTAAATATTTTTTTAAGTATAACAATAGAAAAGAGGCTTACATGATTTATGTGTACATAATGAATAATAAATTTTATAAATTATTTAATTTTGTAGCCACAGGTTTAGAATAATCTTCAAGGATGGTAGTCATGAAATGGATTTTGCATTGTATATTGATTAACATGCCTTTTGACATTGCATAAATATCAATGAAACTATGAATGAATGAAGTATTGTCTAATAACAACACAATGTAAAGATCAAAAGAGATTGCAATGAAGCAACGTTTCTGCTATGATGACTTTCACATTGTGACAGATATAACAAACCAAAATCACCAATCTGGACCATCCCTCGATGTTCTCTAATGTGTTCATGCTTACACATGCTCGTTATCATGTAAATCTCCTGGAATCTCTATAATTTTAGAGCTACTGTGATTTTTCATGAATGGTTTGAGGAAAATTCTTTTTCCTTAAAAAAAAAACTACACATTTTTTGTATAAAAATGATGGCATATTATTGTCATCTTATGGCAGCCCAAATTCAAGCATAAACCTTCCTAGAGTAATGAATGTCAAGCATACATTTGAGATTTTGAATTGTTATCATCTAATCATATATTGAGCATGAGAGTGCACAATTTTCATTTTTTTAAATAGCTATAGAGAATATATAGTATTGATATGCTATCAATAAATTCTCATAATTTGGCATGAATCTCAAGTTATTGCACGGATTTTGAAGGAATTTTTTGAATAAGAAACATTCAAACTTCAATTAAACAACAACTAGAACTCTGATTTCAACAAACTTATAATTAATTGATCGGCTCGACGAGACACCTAACAATACCAAAATTGATCCAATCTGAGATGGATCCAATCTGAGTTAAATCAACCTTAAATCAAGTCATCAAACAACTTATGGAAACTTTATGGGAATATTTTAAAGGTTAAATAGATATCGAATCCAGAAAGCTTATAGTCGAACCATGCGTCTAGATAAGTCGAATCCGAGGAGCTCAAAATCGCTCAATTCCAAAATCATTAAGACATTCAAACGTGCATCAAACGCCGTTTAATAAAAAAAACTCTCCGGACCATCCTATCAAAGTAGTTCATATTCCTGCATTAATTACACCTTAAATTTTATAAATAGAGCCCCACCGTTTTCATGAAAAGTAAGAAAACTTGAGGCTTGAGGTTGAGAAAAAGCTGAAGTTCAACATCACTTCTGTCGTTGTCAACCACCGCCAACCATTACCTTTCGGCTACCACCCGTTCCTTGCGATGAGATCATCACACATCGATGTTACAATTCAGAGGACTTAGTAATATTTTCCCCCCCTGTGAGACAAGGGGTCTTTGTAATCATCAATTTATAGTAGATTTTTTGAATTGGGTCAGGCTCTGTGACTTTCTCTTTTTGGATTTTTCACGTAAAAACTTCTGATGCCTCAACTAGTTGTTCCTTGTTTTTTTTTCATCCGAGTGTGTATTGAATCTTCGAACAATGATAAGATGATAATTTGTTTCTCCACTGTAGCAAATTTTATAACACAAATTAGTTTAGCGGTGGTTGACGACAGTTGACAGAGGTCAACAGAGGTCGACGGTGGTGGATGACGATCGGCGGTGGTCGCGATGGTTGGCGGTGATCGACGACTATCGACGGTGGTTGACGACAGTCGGTGAAGCTCGACATTCGTTGACAGTGGTCGACGACGTTCGACGGTGGTCGAAGATGATTGATAGTGGTTGATGGTGGTTAGTGGTGGTCGATGACGATCGATAGTGGTCAGCGGTAGTCAACAGAGGTCGGCAGTAGTGGACGACGATTAGCGGTGGTGTTGGATTTCAGCTCCTTCTCCAAGCCTTAATTCTCTCTCAAAGCTTTAGCTCCCCCTTATGAGAAGGGTAGGACTCTATTTAAAGTGTTCTAATAACCATTTTGATCGGACGGTCCATAGAGCTTCCTTTAATCAGACAACATTTAAGGGACATTTGGATGCCTTAAATATATTAAAATTGAGAAATCTTGAGCTCGTTAGATAGTTTTGTCGAGGCTTGATTCGACCATAGACTTGCTAGCTTCGACATCCATTTGATCTTCTAAATGTATCCAAAAAACTTCCAAGAGTGGTTTAAGGACATGATCTAGGCTTGATTTGATTTTGATTGAGATAGTTTTTATATCATTACGACTGTCTCATCAAGTTGTTCAGTTTGACCATAAGTTTACTGAAATTGGAATTCTATATAACTTTTAATTGAAGTCTGAATATTTCTTATTCAAAAGATTGCATCGAAATTCATGCTGGATGTGAAAATTTGTTGGCGGCGTATCAGTTGCCCCCCTAAAATATATATTACTATTATTATAAAAATATTTTTATCATTATATATTTAGGAAGTTGAACTTAGCTCAATTGACTAGTTTTTTTGCTTCATGAGGGAGTGGCAGGGTTCAAATCCTGCTGAAGCTAGAAAATTTATTTTTTTGTCTTCGACAGGATTCGAACCCTACCACTCCAACATAAAGGAACTAGCCAACTGAGCTAAACTTAACTTCCTAATTATATAAGGATAAAAAGTATTCTTATGGTACTAGTAATAAAGTAACACACACACACAGACACCGACACAGACACAGACACAGACACACACAAAACAAAAATGCTCCAGATCTTCATATTTTTGGATGATAAAAATGGCCTCGCCCGAAAATTAGAGGACAATTGATATGCCACCAACAAATTTTCATCACCAAACTCGAATTTCGATGTAATCTTTTAAACAAGAAATATTCAAACTTCAATTAAACGTTATACAAAACTCCAGTTTCAGTATACTTATGGTCAAACTGACCGGCTCGATGAGACAAACCCAATGATATAAAAACTAGCTCAATCCAAGTCAAATCAAGCCCACATCAAGTCCTTAAACCACTCTTGAAAGATTTTCAAAAATATTTGGAAGATCAAACGGATGCCGAAGCTAGCAAGCCTATAATCGAATCGAGTGTATCAACAAGACGAATTTAACGAACCCAATATTGCTCAATTTCAACATTTTTAAGGCATTCAAATGCCCCTTAAACATGATTGAGGGAATTTCTCTGGTCTGTTTGATCAAAATGATTCATATTTCTACATTAATTGCACTCAAAAAGTTATAAAAAGAGTCATACTCCTCTCATGAGGGTAAGCTTGAGCCTTGAGAGAGAGAACTTGAGGCTTGGAGAAGGAGCTGAAGTCCAGCAACACCGCTGACCGTCATTGACCACTGCTAACTTCCATTGACCACTGCCGACCTCCGTCGATCAACGTCGAACGTTGTCGACCGCTGCCGACATCTGTCAACCATCAAACTGTCGATCGTCGTCAACCTCCGTTGACCACCGCCGAACGTCGTCGACCACCACCAATCACGTTGACCTCCATCAACTGTCATTGACCACCGCTAATGACCATCAATCGCTCAATCATTGTTAATCACCGCGAACCAGACGTTGTCAATCGACGCTGTAATCTGAAATAAATAGTTAGCTTTTTTTGTCTATGAGACAAGGAATTTCTGTAATCATCAATTAATAGTGGATTTTCGCAAGTGGACCAGACCCCGTGGTTTTTCCCTTTATGGGGCTTCCACGTAAAAGCTTCTAGTGTCATCTCTGGTTATTTTTATTTCTCCCGAGTGTGTGCTAAATTCTCATGAAATGCTACGACAATAATCCATTGCTCTACCGCCGCAAATTTTCTAGCATGCATTAGTTTGACACCGTTTGTGGGAATTTCTCTATCCCACCACTGAAGTACTTGCTCGATTTGTTACTTGACCACTAGACACAATATTTGGGACAATGGAGCAGCTTGCTCTAACACCATTGTTCCAGAGAACAGTGACGACGTCAAGGGCGGCATGCTTCTTCATCTTCCTGCCTTTGAAGACATTATCTCGCCAACAAGGGTGTTTCAGGTTCTTCTATGGGATATCGAATGCACAGAATGAGGGAGTCTCAACCGAAGATCTTACAATTTCTACGTGGGACTTAATAGTTGTTGTCCACATTGATGAACGAAATTCATTTATCATCAAATCTGCCACCTACGAGAAACATACTGCTCATAGGAAATCGTATCGAACCCCCTCTCTAAGAAGAAACACTTCCCATGCTAGGTCATGATGTTGAACTCCTTGACACCACAAGTTCCACTTACCCATCTCATGCAACTCACCTGACACTGCCACATTTTGTTGCCATTCAAGATGATATCATTCGTAATGAACTATGACACCTCATTCGAGAAGAGTTCCACATAGAGAAAAGAATCACTTCCACACTCACCATAACATCCATGAATCCTCCCCCTTAGTGAATGTAGTCCTCCCGCACCCCATCTCAGTAGGCTTCAAGCTTCTGAACATTAACGCCTATGAAGGGATAACTGAACCTATGAACATATTCATCATTATCAAACCTTCGTGCACATTCAACATGCCTCTAACACACTTATGTGTAAGGTGTTCACTGTCACTTTTAAGGGACAAGCTCAAACCTGATTCTACTATATGCCGGAGGGCACTGTAAATACCTTTAATGAGCTTGTCAGACTGTTTGTGGAGAAGTTCATAGCAAATCAACAAATTATCAAGGATTCATCCCATCTCTCAGGAATTCATCAAAGTAAAGGAGATTCACTCAAAGACTACTTCATAGGTTTTATGCTAAAGCCCATCAAATTCTAGGAGTAGATCCAGGGTTACTAAGGTGTGGTCTTCCTTAGGGGACTTCACCCCATGATTCTTCTACTCATCTCTAATGCGAAAGACTGTTCATTTTTATGCTGACCTTGTCCACCATGTTGAGGTCCAAATCACTGTGGACAAGGCCATTAACACACATAATGCGCAATTTGAGAAATTTGGGGGAAAGTGCAAAAGTAACTCTAGAGACAATAATCAATCTTCACGACGAAGAAAATATGAATAACCTAAGAATCTTGACCTCCTCATCCAACTTGCGAGCCAACAAACTTAATATCGACTCAAGAAAGAGTATACACTACTCAATACATCACTCGCTAACATCTTAATGACCATAAAAGATGAGCAAGCTATTAAGTGGCCTCACCCCCTAAAACTTAACTTAGGAAATCAAGAACAATGCTGTAATTTTCATCAAAGTTGCGGCCACACCTTTGAGGTGTGTAAAAAGCTTTGGGAAGAGATTGAAAGGTTGATTTAGCAGGGATATCTCGGTCGATTTATACAAAACAAGCTAGCTGATTGTGATAAAGCTTCTACTGGGGGAAAAAAATACAAAGGCAACAACATGGGTTTACCTAGTCATGGGCGAAATTCAGACAATTGCAGAAGGCCCATTGTTGATTAATCAAGTTCTTATCACTACACCTAGTGAACCAACAAAGAAGAAATCACGCATTGAATCTATCACTTTTGATGATTTCAAATTAAAAGGAGTACGAGTACCCCACAAAGACCCTCTTTTCATTAGTGCAGTAATTGGTGAACCCTGCTACAACGTAAAGTGGTTCCTAATTGATAATGGGTGCTCTGTTGAAGTTTTGTTCTACTCATTTTCTTAGTTTCAGACTGATAAGAGAAATACTTCAAGTTGTGTCCGAACCATTATATGGTTTGATAATTGAATGGTAAGGGTCGAGGGAATAATCAATCTTCATATTATCATGGGAGATTTTCCTCAAAAAATAACTTGTTTAGTCCAGTTCAACATTGTCGAGCCAGGATCAGTGTACAATTCCATCTTTGGGAGATCCATACAATCCATCTTTGACATTTTGACTTCTGTGCTACACTTGAAGCTAAAGTTTCCAGCCCCAGCGGGGATCCACGTCGTAAGAGGAGATCAACAAATAACACAATCATGCTACCTCTGACAAGCTCAACTGCACTCGTTAGTGACACTTATTATCAAAAACTTTCATCTTCGAGATGAGGATGTTAATCAACGAGCTTCTTCCATGGAAGATTTGGTTCACGTTTTGCTCTCTAATGAACACCCATCGAGAATAGTGCAACTTGGTTCCTTATCCTCCAATGAGCAAATGTCATATCATGTAGATCTCCTCCAAAGGAACACACGTTTTGCATGGACCTTGGTCGACATGCTTGGAGTTGACCTTGAAATAATCGTGTACTCTTTAAAGATAGATCTAACATTTAAACTGGTCATCCAAAAGGATCATAATTTTGCCCCATATTGTTTACAAGTTATTAAATAAGAAGTCAACAAGCTTCTCAAAGCAAGATTCATACGAAAAGTACACCACCCTACATGGATGATCAATATCGTCATGGTAGAAAGAGCAGTGGTTCATGAAGAATGTGTGTCGATTATACAGACCTCAATAAAGCTAGTCCGAAGGGTAGCTTTCCCCTACTATGCATAGATCAACTCGTCGATGCCACGTCCATACATCAGATGCTCAACTATATGGATGCATACTTAGGGTAAAATCAAATAAAGATGAACCTAATAAACGAGAAAGCCACCTCTTTTCAAATAAATAAGGGCTTATACTATTATCAAGTTATGTCGTTTGGGTTAAAAAATACTGGTGCAACTTATCAACATTTCATGAGAAAGGTCTTCAAAAATCTTTTGGCACATACAATGAAGGTTAACAATAATGACAAGTTAGTAAAAAGATTGGAAGCATCCCTACACATTTGTCATCTGGAGGAGTGTTTCCAACTCCTTTGTCAATACACTTGCGACTTAACCCAACTAAATGTGCTTTTGAAGTCACCTTAGGAAAGTTTATGGGATTCATGGTTACCCATTATTGAATTGAGAAAAACCTAGAAAAAATCAAGGCACTGAGATACATGATACCTCCAAGGAACATTTAGAAGTTATACCACTTGAATGGTTGCATACCCGCTCTATCCCGTTTCTTAGTTTGTTATGAGGATATGTACCTACCGTTCTTTAGGATACTTAGAGGTGCTTGGAACACTGGTTTTCAATGGCCAAATGATTGTCAGACTGCTTTCAAGAAAATCAAGGCCTATTTGCTTTACCGTCCCTCCTCTCAAAGCCTGTCCAAGGAGAGATGCTATATATATATATATTGCTATTTCACCTCATGAAATAAGGTCTGTCATTGTCAGAATGGAAAACTCAGTTGAGAAACTAGTATACTACATCAGTAAGATTCTCTCTGATACAGAAAGTTGCTATTCAATGGTGGATAACTGTTTTAACCCTGGTATTCTCAACAAGGAGACTTCGTCCGTACTTCCAGTTTCATAGTATCAACGTCTACACACAACTCCCTTAGAAGGCTATCCTACAAAAAATAAAAAAATACCAAGAAGTTCAGTTAAATGGTTAGTAGAATTGGGAGAATTTGATATTCTTTATCTACCAAGATCAAGCATCAAATCACAAGTATTGACCGACTTTATGGTATAATGTACTGTGCTTGCTTTTGACGAGCTGCCTTTTTCTCCTCCATAATCTACTCAGTGCACACTGAAGATGGAAGGAGCATCAGGAAACACTAAACTTGTGCAAGAATAATACTCTTCTCCCCAAACCAAGACATCTTGGAGTATGGGCTCCGCTTAAAATTTCCAACCACCAAAAATGTTACCGAATATGAAGCCCTCGCTACCAGATTAAAACTCTCCATCAATTATGAAGTACGAAACATGATTATCTACACTGATTTTCAACTCATTGCATCCTAAGTAGAAGAAGAATTCAACACTCATAATTCACACTAGTGCAATATCTCAGTCTAGTAAAAACACATCTCACTCAAATTGAAACATGCTACCTCATTCACATACTTCGGAGCATAACACCCGAGTTGATGCCCTTTCCAAGTTCACAACTTTGACAACTGGAGATCTTTTCAAAAGAAGGTTCATCAAAGAAATACATTTTTCTAGCATCTAGGGCCCATGGGTGATATTATCTATAGATGACCCAAGGGAGCCATCCTGAATGGATCTCTTCATCTCCTTCCTCCGAGACAGAACACTGCCTGATGATACTACTTGATCAATTCACCTCTAACACATGGTTGCCAACTTCATCCTTATTGGGAATGAACTATATAAAAAAGCATTTGTAGGTCCATACCTCAAGTGCTTATGTGGACCACTTTTGCTGCTCCTTTCCTTCAACATCAAGTATACGATCACAAGCTTCTTGAACATGATCTCAAATGATAGTATTGAATTCAAGTGAGTTCTTGAAGTTCTCAATTGCTTTGCGCCTAACTTCTGCAACATCAATATCCTTCATAGAATTCAAAAGTTGGATCTCTTCCTTCTGGGCTGACATCGTCAACTGAAGGGCTTTCACATGCCTATTAGATTCACATTATTTGACTCATGTTTCCACCAACCACTCTCGAGTTCTCTTAAGATCCTGAATCTACAATGAGAGGGAAATTGCCATAGTTGCCAAAAATAAAAGAAACTTACAAAGAACTCGACCTCTATGAGCCCAGTACATTCATGAGATAAGACATTTTCAAGAATATGAACGATAAAAGGATTGAACATGATCTTCTGCTATGTTTTAACCTTTTTTAATTTTTATGAGGTAGTACTTCAGAGTCACTGTTTGTTGGGAGTCGCTTTGAGGAAGCTATGGGGATGACTCAGAAGGTTCCTTCTTATCTTTTTTTAATACTACAACCATGGATTACTCGGGGTGGAATGAAAGCTAGACCTTGAACAATGATTCTTCGTCCACAAATTTGTAATTATATTGTGTCGTGAAATCCTAGCATCTGCAATATTCCTCCCTCAGTAGCCCGAAGAGGGACAAACAACTGTTGGAACCTTTCTTGCCTCTTACGGAGCCGCCAATCATTCTTTGCAAAGAAAAATCTCACGGACCATTGTCTTATCGATTCCTTTAAACAAAAATCTAACGCCTTCTGCTTAAATATCACACGATCATGTGAGTCACTAATGAACCCTCACAACTGGGCTAAAATTGCCGACGTTAACTTCAACCCGTGACTTATGAAGAAAACAGTTAACCCGATAATAACTATCAACACCCCACAAGACAGCCGAGCAACACAAAATCCGAACGCCTTCACAATTTTGATGAACTCAGGTGCCATCGAAAATCATAAGCCAACTCTCAAGGTTGCCTCATAAATGACAATATCTCCAAAAGGATGAGAATACGTTCATCTGTTGAAGTTGTCAATTCCACCACCATATCATTCGAGAAGTAACACTTCTTTCAAAATATGATCAAGCCACTCTCCATCAGAACTGACATCACATTCTCCAAGTTTTGTTTCTTTGATTCTTAGCAGAACGAGGTTCTCCTGTTGTCGCCATTTTCGCAATGTAATAAAAGATCCCGTTACTCGCTTGCTACACAAGGCAGAGACAAGTTAATGCTTCGACACAACACTCACCGCAACGTCAAGACAATAATCCATTACTTTACCGCCGTAAATTTTCTAGCACACATCAATTATAATTAAGGCTTTAACTAGCTAGCTGCTGAATACTATCTTGCTAAAGCCCTTGTTTATATTTTTGTAAATCTATATGATGTTTGAGCTGGCCATGAGCAACAACAACTTTTTTTGAAACTATAATTATTTGTCTATTTTCTACCCAATTGAGTTTGGCTTAAGAATATATTATTTATGTGAAACATGAATTTAATTTTATTTCATTGAGATTAATGTTGTATCTCAACGTGGGATGAGTTAATCAAGTTAAAATATTTTGACTAAATTTCATTACATATAATAATAATAATAATAATAATAATAATAATAATAATAATATTAATATTATTATTATCATCATCATTATTATTATTATTATTATTATTATTATTATTATTATTATTATTATTACTGTTATTTTTAATAATAAAAGATTTATGCATATGACATCAAAATCTATATTGTTTATAAAGTTACTATTTAAATTAATTTAATGGAGTTTTATCTTTGCATGTCTCATAATTTTTTTTTTTGAAAATTTAATGAATTAAATTATGAAAATATTAATTCTATAAACAGCTAAAACCTTTAAAATATGTATCAAACCAAAAAAAAAAAAACAATTTTATGAAACTCTTTGTATTAGGGAACTTTGATTTTTATTCCTCATATTGCTTTTATTTTACAAATATGCTCCATAATTTTTGGAAATTATAGCCAAAAATCATTTAAAATAAAAATACCTTTTTATTAAAATACTTTTATTATAATGAGAAATTTTGAACAGCACTACAACTTACAACTTTTTTCTTCCAAGCATCTTCTCAACTAGTCATAGAGGTTGCTTGATCTTCTCAGTTCAATACTCTTATTTTGCAGCTTTCAGTAACCATCTAACTAAATAAGGTCACTTATAATACTCATGTTTTTTAAATTATAATGCTTTACCATCATTTCCAACTTAGTCTATTCTCTCAAGTACAATAGAAGGGAGTGGAAACATGATTTACAATCATAAGTTAAGAAAAAAAAAGCTTTGATGATGTTTGAATTGAAGTTCAAAGAGATCATATATCCCACATTGTTTCATTCAAATGAAGTTCTAATAAAAAATTGTGTTCAAAGAAGGTTCAAATGAGGACCAAATATAGTTTGAACAATGCTCAAATATAAGATATGGGGTTTCGATTAATCCCAGATTATACGAGAATCACAATCAAGAAATAGAGCGATAACCAGAAAGAGGGAGAGTGGAAGGGTAGAGGAGGGAGAGAGAGAGAGAGAGAGAGAGAGAAATAGAGAGAGAGAAACACATACAAACACATAAAATATTCACGCGCGCGCGCGCACACACACGTGTACTCGCGTGCGCGCAATTCAATGTAAAGGCATAGAAGAGTTAAGGTTTTGCTGGCTGGAAAATGGGATGCAGGAAGGGAGTTGATAAGCTAAAGAAGGAACAAAATCACAACTTCTTAAAACATATTTTATATGTTCAAACAAACACACGTCCCCTTTTTCAATTACAACCCCACATTATAACAATTTTCAGAAGCCACTTTTTCTTTTCATAAATATGTGACACATGCCTATTAACCACTATCATTCTTCATTACACTTCTTCAACATTGTCAGCACCATTTATGCAGCCAATATATTTGTTACCAAACATAAACATTCTCTCTTTTTATAATAATATGATTAATTTTTTTAGTCACTATTAATAGCCATATTTTATTAAAAAAATATAACTAATAATTTGATTCCTTAAATAAATAATCATTTCGTGCTTTGATTTCTATATATTCAAAAGATACATGTAAAGAGCAAACGTGAGTACATTTACTTACTAAGAGCAAGTAACTAATTAGTAAAACTCATGCATTCATTAAGACTATAACATTTCACGATACATTAGCTGCAATGCAGCTATTCAAACTTTAGCCACAATACTGTAGAATACATTGCCATTTATGTTCTGGCAGCACATATATAGCAAACTATAACGTAGCTGGTTTGTGGACAGAAACCCTAATGGAATTATTCGTTACAGATATATATATATATATATATATATATATATATATATATATATATATATATATATATATATATATATNCGTGAGCTGAAATTGTGCCTGAGCTCGGGTTCGAAGACCGTGTTTCTGCCAAGCTGGCGAAAGAGCATGAAGACAATGCGGTGAATCCCTATCACCGGACGAGGACTCTCGTAGCTTATCAACTCCCTTCCTGCAACCAAGTTTCCAACCAGAAAAACCATAAATCTTCTCTTCTTTTCAATTGAATTGCATTCTCTCTCTCTCTCTCTCTCTCTCTCTCTCTCACACACACACACACACACACACACACACAGCCCCTATATATATACATATAAGTATATATACCTAGATATCTATTTGTGCATGTGTAGGCTTAGGTGGTATGCATGTAAATTCTATATTTATTTATATGAGTTTGTGTGTACACGTATGTATGTATGTATGTATGTATGTATGTATGTAGGGCTGTCAAAAAAGCTCGTTGTTCGCGAACAGTTCGTGTTCGGTTCGTCAATGAGTTTGTNATCGTTGTTCGCGAACAGCTCGTGTTCGACTCGTGTTCGGCTCGTTCGTTAAGAAACGAACACGA
>JXCR01094566.1:118897-161771 GCA_002079205.1 Phalaenopsis hybrid cultivar
AGCACAGAATCTGACGAGTAGTAGATCTCATATGTTGCATTTATATTTGTGTGTTTGGATTTGAACTTTATATTTGCTTTGCTTTAGAATTATGCTTAAAGATCTCTGTATAATTGAGACTAAGCATAGGATGTTTTGTTTTCAGCGTTTTGAGTGTTGTGGCTTGGATTGCGACGCTGAATTAATGTATTGAAGTTGAGAAAATACCTAATTTAGGTGTGTTATGTAACGTTTATTGTATCTCTTGGAATTTATATATAAATGTTATGTTTTGTTTTGTGAAAGTTTGTATGTGTTATGTACATCATTTAACTATTTAAATTTATGTTTATAAAGATTAAGCGGATGTCGTTTAAGCTTAAAATTGATCAAAATCGCAAAAATACGAAATTTGGACAAAATCAATAGAGCCAGCCGACGGCGCCCTCGACTCTGCCGATGGCGAGAATTTCCTGANGGCACCCTCGAAGCCGCCGACGGCGAGACCAGTAAGAGGCGGTTTCTTATGTCCGATGAGCAGTTTTTGACGATTTTTGGGCGAGAATAGTCTTTTTAAAGTAAAAAATTCAAACTTTAGTTCATATTTTCTCCCCAAAAATGAAGAAAAAATCTGTCAATTTCATTCATATGGTGTCTAATTCCCCTGATAATCACAGAATGCGAGTTTTCAATCGGTGAAAGTTCATTAGTGCGGAAGCGCAGCAAATCTTCAACAAGTTGCTGACGAAGAAAAGATTAATCAAGGAACAAGGATTCGTGAATCACAGATTGAATAATCCCACAATGGATATTGAAGAAACGATAGTGCGACGAAGATGGGAAGTTCTGTGCTACACTACTGCCGCCGTGGTAGTTCCTGTGGTAAAAGAATTTTATGCAAATTTACATAGAATTAACCAAGGAGTTATTTATGTGAGAGGGAGATGGATTACTTTCACTCCTTCAAGAATCAACGAGTTATATATGATAGAGAATGTTATGACACTATTCCAATTTCGTCCCAACAAGAGATCAGATGAATGAAATTTACCAGTATTTGACGGGCGAACTTGATGATTGGGAAATGCGAGAGAACGGGTATGTTAGTTTTTCTTCAACACTTTTGAATCCCGGACGAAACTGACTATTGGGAAATGCGAGAGTACGGGTATGTTAGTTTTTCTTCAACACTTTTGAATCCCATCTCTAACTTATTCATTTTTGCGAAACTGTTACCGACAATGAAGGTTGGCAAAGTTTCTAAAGAAAGTGCCATTCTGAATTACTGCATCAAAAGGGGATTGCTGATAGATATTGGATCTATAATTGTGAATTCAGTCTTAGGCTTGATTGTTCACGGATCAACTTATGGGCTTGGACACCCTTCAATAATTTTCTCACTTTGCAACCAGTCCCAAGTATCCNGAGATAAAACTGCTTATAAGGTTTTGCAAGCTGGATTTTATTGGCCTAATATATTTAGAGATGTTTATATATATATATATATATATATATATATACTTGTGATCGATGTCAACGAGTAGGCAATATATCTAGAAGAAATGAAATGCCTCTAAATTTCATATTGGNTTGAGTCCTAGTGATTTCCTTCCTAACGTGACATACATACTTTCTTGTTATTTATTGAGTTGGATGTGAGTCCCAATGCTTCCCTTCTCAATGTAGCAGTTTTTTTTTTAGCCGAATGTGAGCTTTTGTGTTTTCCATCTCGATTCAGTCCTCCCACAAAATCGTATTATCATACTTTGAAATAAGTTTCAAGACCACCTTAAATGGATTATGGCACCTGATTCTTATTTCGAGACTGATACCCAAATTTCAATTCCCTCCTCAAGGTCAGCACTTATATACTGACTCTCATTCTTTATAAAAACCTGAAACTTCATAACTCAAAATTCACTCTCTGTTCCTAGCGAGAGTCCCTACTCCTCAATTTCAATCAAATCATCATCTGCTAATTTCCCAGTAGAAATAAATCACACACACAACTATACACAAACTTCTGGGTCTGTTGATTTGGGAGTTTGTGTTGGTTTTTGTTGATCTCGTCGGTCAACGCCAATGCGCGCGGTGTGCTTGCCCAACACACCACACATATTGGGGGTTCATTTGTTGACCTCACTTTTGGTTGAGGTTTAGTTTTTCCTCTTTAGTAGCCTAAGGTCTAGCATTGAACCTTCCTACTGACTATTCTTAGAAAACTAGACATGGAACCTTCACCATTAGAAATTCTACACTCTTCTCTAATCAACTTGAAGTTCTAGATATTGATTATAACCTCAGGCACTTAATAGGTGGGGTCATTATGGAGAAACTCAAGATGAGACACCCTTAGAACTGCGAGACCGACAGAGGCACTCACTTGCAATCACTTACATTCACAATCACTCACTACCCTAAACCTAGAATTTCTAGGCTCTGGTCGCTTGATCCTTTTGGGAGACTCTTGTTGGTGGTCCCTGACCAAAGGAAAATAGATTGAGCTTTTCATACCTCTTTTATACTTTTTTTAATGATATTGCACTTTAAACAAAGGTATTTTTGATGTTTTGTTGCAGGAATGATGAATTAGGGTCAATGGACAAAAAAGATGCAAAAAAGGAGAAAATTTGGAGCAAAAAAGACCAAAATGTGGAGAATTACACTAGGGTGTGACGGCTCCATCGAAGCCGCCAACGACGAGATTTTTCCGAGGCTACAGGAAAAATTCAACAAAAGGGCGCTGACGGCACCATCGAGGCCGCCGACGGTGGGATCGACGGTTATGTGACATGTACAATGTATAAGACCGTATTTTGGAGGGGTGCGTAAGCGACTCTTGGGAAAACGCATCCACATCTTTAAAGAGAACATTTTGGCTGAAAATTAAGAAAAAGGGAGAGAGACTTTTGAAGACTTTTGGAAGCTTGGAAGCTATCAAAAGGTTCCAATAGTGTGTAAATATTGTGAGGAATTCTTTGAGAGATTGTAAGAGTGGAGGGTAAGTGAGAGATTTCTTCCTCCTTGCTACTTCGAAGAGGAATTTTGTGTGTTGTAAAGAAAGAAAGAGATTCAGAGGAACTTTAAAGAGTGTTCATGGGGAGAAATTTAAAGATAAGTTATTTACTTGTTATAATTTGTATGGCTTTGATTTTATATATGAATTCCAAGTTATGTTGTGCTTTCTCCATGAGTTCTGAGTAGTTTTCTCTGTCTTTCTCCCTGTCTTGAGATTTGTGAAATGGTGATTTGAATTGGTGAAGCCATAAAAAAATGTTTAAGAAATTGTGATGATCTTTTCACTTCGATCTTAATTTACTTTCAATCTGGCTAATTGATTTGTTAAAATATGTTGACTTTTACAATTAAAGTGAAGATTACATCCAAGATTCAGGGTTGATTTGTTAAAATATGTTGAGTTTTGCATCTAAAGTGAATATTACATCCAAGATTCAGGAGGTCAAAGCCCTTGGAAGTTGGGTGCAAATAAATAGGGAAATATTACTATCGCGCGTAGAATTTGAGATTTTGGAGTGACAGACTAAAATCCCCAATTTAGTCCTTTTGTTTGGGTGCTGATGTGTAGATGTTAGCCCTCAGGTGAGGGGAGCGTGGGAGCTCTGAAGTGAGAGCCGGTATCCTCCCAACCTAGCCGTAGAATCAGGAACCAAGCATAGGATTAGTCAATGTTCTTTATGCCTAGACCAAAGGGTAAAGAATAGATATGCTTCTATTTGACACAATATAAATTGAACTAATTCATTTTATCCATTCACTATAATTTCTTGGCAAGGAGAAGAATGCTTTCTTATATATTGAATATCACAATTAAAAATTATTCCCTAAAATTAGTTATTATTCAAATTATCTATTTATTTCAATTGCCTATTAGTGACAGATAAGCAACTTGAACGACGTTGTAGTTGAACTATTACTTTTTATTAAATCTTAGTCTGTAGTATTCTATTTCTCTGTATGGGATCGATATCTAGGACTCCATTAGAGCCCTATATTACTTGAGCAATACGTATACTTGCATTGATAATTCGACTTTAACAATATTGAATATTATATCTATACATCTTTATTAAATCAAACATATATATATAAAGTCGCAGTCATGTTTTTGGCATCAACGCTAGAATTTAAATATCTAGTAGCATCATCAATTTCTTGTAATTGTTGACTTACAAAAAGGGTTGGTCAAGTCTTTGGCGCCGTCGCCGACGAAAAAGTTTAGGAGTAACAGACATATTAGAATTATTAAAAAGTTTTTACTTAAATTGTAACTTATCTATATATTTATATATTTATATTTATATTATTGACTACTAATTTTAAATTGTATGCGCAAGTTTGGACCTGAAAAATCTTATACCATATGATTCAGAATTAGAATGAACTGTTAGAATAATTAGAAAATCAAAAAGAAAACCTAGAAATTGTGATACAATGGAAAACATTATTAATGAACACCAACCTAGACCCTTAAGAGATTATGCAAGTCCTACAACAGATGAAATTCACTTATCTATCCAAAATCCTGATGTAGCTACTAAGTCATTTGAGCTTAAACTTGCTATTATCCAAATGGTACAAAATAATCAATTTGGAGGCACACCAAATGAAGATCCTAACTTACACCTCGCTAGATTCTTAGAACTATGTGCTCCTTTTAAATATGATAGAGTCTCAAACGATGTTATTAGACTTAGAATTTTTCATTTTTCACTGAGGGATAAGGCTAAGATGTGGTTAAACTCGTTAGCACCTGGATCTATTAGAACTTGGCGAGAACTGTCACTGAAATTTCTATCCAAATATTTCCCTCCATCCAAAACTGCTAAACTAAGAAATGACATAACATATTTTGTCAGATTGATGGAGAGTCGTATGAAGCTTGGGAGAGATTTAAAGATCTTCTTAGGAACTATCAAATTGATGGAGAGTCAATATACGAAGCTTGGGAGAGATTTAAATATCTTCTTAGGAAATGCCCAATTGATGGAGAGTCAATATACGAAGGTTAGGAGAGATTTAAAGATCTTCTTAGGAAATGCCCTCATCATTCGTTACCAGATTGGATGATAATGAGAGTAAATATATGAATCTTGGAAGAGATTTAAAGATCTTCTTAGGAAATGTCCTCATCATTCGTTACCAGACTGGTTAATCATTCAAATCTTTTTTAATGGATTAGTGAGATCTCTTAGATCAATTATAGATGCTGCGGCTGGTGGTTCTTTAATGTCAAACCCTTTTGATGAGGCTTATTCATTAATAGAAGAGATGGCTACCAACAATTTTTAATGACCCTCAAGCGGGTAAATCCTAAAAGAGTAGCTAGTATCCATGATTCAGATGCAATATTTATGTTAGCTTCACAGATTGCTGCAATATTAAAGAAATTAGATCATTATGGGATAAATTATTCTACAACACCTCCTATGATGGAAGAAAATTCATCTGGGCAATTTGTGGATGTGCAACCTTCATATGAAACCTTAAATGCTATTAATAGATCCAACAACCCATATTCAAACTACTATAACTCAGGTTGGAAGAATCATCCAAGTTTCAATTGGAATAACAATTCCTTGACAAATCAACAATGGGCAAATAACCCAGTGAACTCATTAGGAAATTCATCAAACCAACGAAATACTAACTATAGACCTTCTTATCCTCAAGGATTTAATAGTAATACTCAAATTAAGGAGAAGAAGTTATATATGGAAGAGCTGATATTAAACATGGGTCAACAATTACAGAATCAAGGAAATCAATTACAAATTCAAGGAAATCAATTACAAATTCAAGGAAATCAATTACAAAATCAAGGAACTGCTTCTAAGAATATTGAGAACCAATTAGGGCATATCACTACTGCACTTAGTAACCAAACAATAGGAACTTTTCCGAGTACTGTAGAACCAAATCCTAAAGATCAAGGAAAAGAACAAATCAAGGCAATTCAATTACGAAGTGGAAAACATTTAGAGACAAGAGTACAAAAAGAAATAGAAACTGAAAAAGAAAAAGTGATACCGATAAAAGAAAAGGATCATGAAAACCTAGATTTAAAGTGTCCATTTACACCAATGAAAGTTACCATGGAAAAACCTCCACCACCGTTTCCTCAAAGACTGAAGCAACATAAAAATAATAAACAATTTTCAAAATTTTTAGAAATTCTTAAGAAGTTAACGGTGAATATTCCCTTCATAGAAGATTTAGAGCAAATGCCCAATTATGTGAAGTTTATGAAAGATATTCTAAACAAGAAGAGGAAGTTCTCAGATAATGAAAATGTTGCACTTAGCGAAGAGTGTAGTGCAATTATTCAAAAAAAGCTTCCTGAAAAATTGAAAGATCCTCGTAGTTTCATTATACCGTGTGCTATCGGTGAAAAATTTTATGGAAAAGCTTTATGTGATTTGGGAGCCAACATTAACCTTATGCCTCTATCAAATTTCAAAAGACTAGGATTAGGAGAAGTCTCACCTACTTCTGTAACTTTTCAATTGGCAGATTGATCAGTTACATATCGTAAGGAAGTTATAGAAGATGTGTTAGTAACAGTTGACAAATTTATCTTTCCTGTGGATTTCAATGTCTTAGATATGGAGAAAGATAAAGAAATACCTATTATTTTAGGGAGACCATTTTTAGCTACTGGAAAAGCTATGATAGATGTTCAAAAAGGAGAATTAACTATGAGAGTAAATGATCAAGAAGTAACTTTTAACATTGCAAAATCTATGAAATACCCTGCTGTTGAATGAGATAATGAATGTTTTCGCATGGAAATTGTTGAACATCTACTAAATGAACATTTTAAAGAGCATTTCAAAGATAAAAAGTATTTTAAAGAACAATTCGAAAAAAATGATGAAATTATTCTGGAAAAAGTAGAAAATGAAGAATTAGATTATGTTCAGAAACGATTTGAAATGTTGGATATTACAGAAAATGCTGATAAGAATCTGATTCCATCAATTATTAAACCACCTGAATTTAAGTTGAAAACATTACCTAACTACTTGATGTATGTATTTTTGGGAGACTCATCTACATTACCTGTTATTATATCTTCAGAATTAAATGATTTGCAAGAGCAAAAACTTTTGGATACATTAAAAAGATATAAGAGAGCTTTTGGTTGGACCTTAGCAGATATTAAAGGAATCAGTCCTTCGTTAGATACATTAAAAAGATATAAAAAAGCTTTTGGTTGGACCTTAGCTGATATTAAGGGAATCAGTCCTTCGATATGTATGTACATAATTATATTAGATGAACAATATAAACCAAGAGTTGATCCACAAAAGAGATTTTGTATGCACAGAATTATATTAGATGAACACTCTAAATGAAGAGTTGATCCGCAAAGGATACTAAACCCTATAACGAAAGAAATAGTAAAAAATGAAATTTTGAAATGGTTAGACACTGGAATTATATACCCTATTTCAGATTGTGCATGGGTAAGTCCAATTCGTTGTGTACCGAAGAAAGGAGGAGTGACTATTGAAACAAAAGAAAATAATGAGTTGATACATATTAGACAAGTCATTGGGTGGCACATCTGCATTGATTATAGAAAATTAAACACTGTCATCAGGAAAGATCATTTTCCCCTACCATTTCTAGATCAAATAGTAGATAGACTTGCTGGGCACAAATATTTTTGATTTTTAGATGGATATACCTGTTACCATCAAATTACTATTGCTTTTGAGGATCAAGAAAACACAACATTTACTAGTCCTTTTGGAACTTTTGCGTTTTGAAGAATGCCTTTTGGACTATGTAATGCACCTGCAACATTCCAGAGATGTATGATGTCCATATTTAGTAAGTTAATTGACGATGGGCTGGAAGTATTTGTGGATGATTTCTCTGTATTTAGGACATCAATTTGACTCATGCTTAATTTATCTTGAAAAAGTTTTAGAGTTATGCGAAATAACAAATTTAGTTCTAAATTTGGTGAAATGTCAATTTATGGTTGCAGGAAGAATTATGTTAGGGCATAAAATTTTGGAAAATGGTATGAAAACAGACCCTGTAAAAATCCAAGTTATATCTAAACTAACACCTCCTACTAGTGTAAGATAAGTTAGTAAATGTTGTCATGTTGGTTTTTACAGGCATTTTATTAAATATTTCTCAAAAGTTACTAAACCTCTATGCCAACTTTTAGAAAAGGACAAGAAATTTGAGTTTACTAAAAGATGTTTAAATTCCTTTGAGTTATTAAAAGAAATATTAATCACGGCCCCTATTATAGTTTCACCTAACTGAGAGAAACCATTTGAACTGATCAGTGATGCTAGTGATTATGCTATTGGAGTTGTCCTTGGACAAAGGTATGAAATGATTTTTAAAGTGATATACTACACTAATAAAACTCTTAATGATGCTCAAATTAACTATACTGTTACTGAAAAAGAGCTACTAGCTATTGTATATGCTTTAGATAAATTTTGATCTTATTTAATTGGAGTTAAATGTGTTGTGCACACTGATCACTCAACTATTAAATATCTGATGAGAAAGAAAGATGCCAAACCAAGGTTGATTAGATGGATATTATTGATGAAAGAAGTTGATCTTGTAGTTATTGATAGAAAGGGAACTGATAATCAAATTGCTGATCATTTATCAAGATTAGAAAACCAGGATTATCTGACACTGACAATGAAATTACAGACAATTTCTCGAATGAACAAATTTATAATAATAGAAAGAGAACTGATAATCAAATTGCTGATCATTTGTCAAGATTAGAAAATCAAGAATTATGACAATGAAATTAAGGACGTTTCACCTATGAACAGCTTTATAATGTTAGTGTATGGAGAATACCATGGTATGCTGATATTGTTAACTATATTGTAAGTGATATTTTGCCACCTATGTTGACATTGCAACAACAAAGGAAATTCATTCATGATGTAAAAGCATATTTTTGGGATGAGCCTTATTTATATAAACAATGTAAGGATCTGATTATGAGAAGATGTGTACCTTATGAAGAAACTNAATTGGTCCACTAGATTGGATGCAACATTATGGGCTTACAAGACTGCTTATAAAACTCCTATTGGAATGACTCCTTACAGACTGATACATTATGGGCTTACAGGACTGCTTATAAAACTCCTATTGGAATGACTCTTTACAGACTGATTTTTGGAAAGGACTTGCCACGTACTAGTAGAATTGGAGCATAAAGCATATTGGGTGATTAAAGAATTCAATTATAATTTCTTGGAGTAGAATTGGAGCATAAAGCATGTTGGGCAATTAAAGAATTCAATTATAATTTGAAAGATGCTTGAGCATAAAGCATATTGAGCGATTAAAGAATTCAATTATAATTTGAAAGACGCTGGTAAGAAGACTTATAAAACTCATATTGGAATGACTCCTTACAGACTAATTTTTGGAAAGACTTGTCACTTACCAGTAGAATTGGTTATTGGATTGACTCCTTACAGACTAATTTTTGGAAAGACTTGTCACTTACCAGTAGAATTGGAGCATAAAACATATTGGGCGATTAAAGAATTCAATTATAATTTGAAAAATGCTGGTAAGAAGAGATTGTTACAATTAGGTGATTAAAGAATTCAATTATAATTTGAAAGATGGTAAAAAGAGACTGTTATAATTAAATGAATTGGAAGAATTAAGAAATGAATCTTATGATAATGACAACATTTATAAGGAAAAATTAATGTTATGGCATGATCAAAAGATTAACCAAAAGAACTTTGAACCAGGACAAGAAGTTTTGCTTTTAGTTGAAGTTATTCCCTTAGGAAATTAAAGTCTTGTTGGTTAGGACCCTTTACTGTGACTAGAGTTTATACTTACGGAGCTGTTGAAACTGAACTCTCATTGTTTAGGGTCATTTACAGTGACTCAAGCTTACACTTACAGAACTGTTGAAATTGAAGATTAGAAAATGGGAAATAGATTTAAAGTAAATGGATATAGAATAAAACCATATTACGAGGGTGAAAATATTTTAAAGAGGTTTTAATGATGAGTCAACCTGAATCAACCCTGAATAGGTCGGGCTGACGACATTAAACCAAGCGCTTTATGGGAGGCAACCCATATTTATATTTATCTTTATTGCGATTATGATAGTTTTTATTTAAATTTATCGCTAGTTTATAGTAGTATTAAGCTCTACCACTCTTATTTACTCTTAAAATATCTTAAAAATTGGATCCATAAAGAAAAATTTGCGACACATTCGGACCAGAGCGAAACTGTGAAAAATTTTGCCTTGGTTGCCGGCCGCGGCCTCGACCGAGCCGACAGCGGGATTTTCCTGAGAGTCCAGGCAAAAATTAATACAGAAGCACGCCGACGAAGCCCGTTGACGCCGCCGACAGCGAGACCGGTAAGAGGCGGTTTTTTGTGTCTGATGAGTGATTTTTGACTTTTTTTTGGGCGGGAATAGTCTTTTTAAAATCAAAATTCAAACTCTAGTTCATATTTTCTCCCCAAAAATGAAGAAAAAATCTATTAATTTCATTCTTATGGCGTCCAATTCCCCTGATAATCCCAGAATGCGAGTTTTCAATCGGTAAAAGTTCATTAGTGTATAAGCGCAGCGAATCTTCAACAAGTTGCTAACGAAGAAAAGATTAATCAAGGAACGAGGGTTCATGAATCACAAATTGATAAATCCCACGACGGATATTGAAGAAACAATAGTACGGAAAAGATGGAAAGTGCTGTGCTACACTACTACCGCCGTGGTAGTTCTTGTGGTAAAGGAATTTTATGCAAATTTACATGGAATTAAGCAAGGAGTTGTTTATGTGTGAGGGAGATGAATTACTTTCACTCCTTCAAGAATCAACGAGTTATATATGATAGTGAATGTTCCTGTTTGCCACTATTCCAATTTCGTCCCAACGAGAGACCAAATGAATGAAATTTACCAGTATTTGACGGATGAAACTGATGATTGGGAAAAGCAAGAGTACGGGTATGTTAGTTTTTTCTTGAACACTGTTGAATCCCATCTCTAAATACTGGCACTTCTTCATTTCTATGAAACTCTTACCGACAATGAAGTTTGGTAAGGTTTCTAAAGAAAGTGTCATTTTAATTAAGGCATCCAGAGGGGACTACCAATCGATATTGGATCTACAATTGTGAAGTCAGTCTTAGGCCTGATCGTTCACAGATCAACTTATGGGCTTGGACACCCTTAAACAATTTTCTCACTTTGCAGCCAGTCCCAAGCATCCTATGAAAATTGGGAAAAGGTACTGCTACCTTGAAAACCTTTGGATCCAACTGAAAGATTCCCATCATTTGAAGATGAAAATGACATGGCTATGATAGTTATCAATGTTCTCAGAATTCTCTGCCAGTACAACCCTTTGTCCCTGATAAGTCTTTGGTGATACTGCACCAAATCAAGAAATTGGAAAAGGAAGTACAAAATGTGATGAATACAATTAATAATATCTCTGATTTCTTCGATCATTTAGACTGGAGGATTAATGAACATTTCAATCATTCAGGACGTTTAGAAGATAACTTGATACGACTGATGAAGAGGATGAAATTAATTTAGGAGGATTCTACTGAAGAATTTCCATTCTGACCATTCTACAACCTCTTCGTCCATGTGCAATCAATAGGTGATCTCAAAGGAGAAACAAGCACAGAATCTAACGAGTAGTGGATCCAATATGTTACATTTCTGTTTCTGTGTTTAGATTTGAACTTTATATTTGCTTTACTTTAGAATTATGCTTAAAGATCTCTATATAGTTGATACTAAGCATAGGATGTTTTGTTTTCAGCGTTTTGAGTGTTGTGCTTGGATTGCAATGCTGAATTAAAGTATTGAGGTTGAGAAAATACCTAATTTAGGTTTGTTATGTAATGTTTATTGTATCTCTTGGAATTTATATATAAATGTGATGTTTTGTTTTGTGAAAGTCTGTATCCGTTAAGTACATCAGTTAACCATTTAAAATTATGTTTATAAAGATTAAACGGATGTCGTTTAGGCTTAGAATTGATCAAAATTGCAAAAATATGGAATTTGGACAAAATCAATAGAGCCCGCCGACGGCACCCTCGAAGCCGCCGACGGCGGGAATTTCCCAAGACTAGTGGTAAAATTACAATAGAGTGCGCCGACGACGCCATCACCGTCGGTGAGATCGCTAAAATACCTCTTTAACCGTGATTTTTGACCGATCAACCACCACTATTCATCATCCCCTTCATCCTAAAAACGCCATTTTCAAATTAGGGCTTGATATATCTTGGATTGGGAGACTATTTTAAGGCTTTTTGACACCAGATTTGATCTTCTTTAGGTAAGAGCTTCACTCCAAGCTAAATATATTTGATTTTCACCATGTATTTCTTCCACATTGAGGAAACCCAAAAAATTAAAAATGTGAAAAAAATCTTGGAAGAAAATCATGGATCTTATTGTTGAACTCTTTGAATTACCATTGAAAGCCATTATTTACATATTAGATGTGATTTTTGGAAATTTTCTTTGATTTGATTAGATTAAAAATGGATTCACATCAAAAGAAAAGTGTTGAGTGCGATGATTCACGCTTCGTCAATGTGATGGCTCAAACTCGATTCACTTCGATACTTCAAGAAAAAAAATGTATTCAAGATCGAGTTTTCGAGAGTCCGGGAGGAGAAATTGAACAGGTTATTGCAGAGCAAAAGTGGGAGAACTTTTGTTACACCACCAATAAAGCCAATGCAAATGTGGTGAAGGAGTTTTACGCCAATGTGATTTATGCTGAAGATGGAATAGTGCAAGTGCGTAGACTTGCTATGTAATTTATCGCTGCCCGCATTAACACTTTTTATGAAGTCCCAGATTCTTACATTTGCCACTATGAATCATTTAGTACAATGGAAGGCCCCCTCAATAATGTGATTAACTTCTCACTGATGGGAAAGGAACGTGGAAGATAAAGCAGCGAGAACGGGTAAACATTTCTGCTTCCATGTTAAATCCCACCTCTAAGGCGTGGCACTATTTTATTTCCTCTACTCTGTTACCGAATTACCACCATAGTGAGGTAACTAGAGATAGAGCTATTTTGAATTTCTGTATTCAGAATAACAGAACTATAAATGTGAGGAGAATTATTTTCAAGAATATATTGACTATGGTAAGGAGTGAGACTAGTGGAGGGCGAGGACATCCTGGACTTATTGCAAGGAGTAAGACTAGTGGAGGTCTAGGACATCCTGAACTTATTTATGCACTTTGCCAACTTTCTGGAGTGAAAACTGGAGATGAAGAGTGGGTGTACCCTATGAAACCCATTAGTAAATCAAATTTGAAAACTTATGTATCTCATGAGAAATGGAGAGTTGGAAGTAGGAGTCAGGAACCTTCTACTCGTAGAGATGTTCCCTCTACAAGTTATGACCCTCCTCCTCCTTCTAGCTCGCCTACCTTAGCAGATTTGATGAATGAGTTGACCTTGCAGCGGAAGAGCATAAATTTAATAAATGAGAGGATTTGAGGTTCTGAATGCAGACATGATTATGATAGTGAGTACCTGCAGAGGCATTCTGATTTTGAGATAGCCTATTATGATGCAACATGATTATGATAGTGAGTACCTGCAGAGGCATTCTGATTTTGAAATAGTCTATTATGATGCTTAGGCGCGACACTACAGAGGAGAGTATGATGTTACATTTCGTGAATCCCCCCGATATACTCAATATCAACCCAATTCACCTGCTGATCAAGGAGACGATGAAATAGTTTGGGATTTTGATATTTATAATGAGATTGATGTACATATGTTTGTATTTTTGTTTATTTTTATGTTATGTAATCTTTTTACGAGAAAAATGAATGAGTATGTAATTGGACATTCATTTAGTGTACTTTGTGGAATGTAATGTGATGTGATATTTATTTTCATTTTAGTATTTTTTTCTTTTATTTAGTATTGTAGTTGTGTTAGGAAATGTTGTGTTTGTTTTAGTTTTTTACTTGTTTCAAAATTTCATTTCCTAGAAATTCCTCTAATGATTTATATGTGTAGAAAGCTCCTAATATTTCAGACCAGGTGAAGTAAAAATTGGAGAAGGCATGCAGAAATTTCAGAATGATAAAGATGCCTACAATACTGAGGTATGATTTTTATTTATAGTATTTTCTTTCCACCTTTATTTCATATTTAAAAATTTAAGTTTGGGGGAGGAAAGAAAAAGATTAACTATTAGATGTCCTCTATTTCAATATTTTCAAAATTATTTATGTGATTTTATGTAGTAAATTTAATTCAGGTAACTATATTTTTGTAACTATTTAAATTTTATGGTAGATTTAAAGAAAAATTTTTGTAATGAAAATTAATTTTGTAACTTAAGATATTTAGTATAATAAAATGTGATTATAGTTAACTATTTAAAGTAAAGGAAACTATATTTTAAAGTATTAAGAATCTATATTTCAATTGATTAGAAAAGATTGGGGCTCAATGATGTAAAAACTGTGATATACTTATAAGGTAAGAAATGCTTTGAGATCCAAATTTAGGGAAAGAAAAGTGAAGTTCAAAATCATTAAAGGCTATCCAGATATAGTAATCCTTTTAGGGAAAGAAAAGTGAAGTTCAAAATCATTAAAGGCTATCCAGATATAGTAATCCTCACGTGAAAGAAAGGTGATGTTCAAAATCATTAAAGGCTATCCAGATATAGTAATCCTCACTTGAAATGGAATGCTTTGAGTTTCAAATTTAGGAAAAGAAAGGTGATGTTCAAAATCATTAAAGACTATCCAGATAATAATCTTCACTTGAAAAAGAAAAAGAAAGGATTGACAACAATCACTGAAAAGAAAAGAAAAATTCACTTGAAAAAGGAAAAAGAAATGATTGACAACAATCCTTGAAAAGAAAAGAAAAATATATATTTTAGGGAAAGAAAAGTGAAGTTCAAAATCATTAAAGGCTATCCAGATATAGTAATCCTCACGTGAAAGAAAGGTGATGTTCAAAATCATTAAAGGCTATCCAGATATAGTAATCCTCACTTGAAATGGAATGCTTTGAGTTTCAAATTTAGGAAAAGAAAGGTGATGTTCAAAATCATTAAAGACTATCCAGATAAAGTAATCCTCACTTGAAAATCAAAAAAGAAAGGATTGAAAACAATCCCTGAAAAGAAAAGAAAAATATATAGGATTGAAAGCGGTGATGTTTAAAATCATTAAAGGCTATCCAGATATAGTAATCCTCACTTGAAAAAGGAAAAAGAAAAAAATTGAAAACAATCCCTGAAAATAAAAGAAAAATATATAGGATTGAAAACAATCCAATAATAAAAATAAAAGAAAGAAAAATGAAAGTGAGGAGAAGCTTGAGGATATGCCTAATAAAAAATTGGCTTCACTGGACCTACCTAAAGGGAAAACATAAATACATTCCTATACTTATATTTATGGAATAGATCTTTTTACTAATAGAGTTCTCATGAAGTTCTTATCTTTTGGATATTCTAACTGACTTAGTATTGCAATCTATAGTCATTCTTGAAATAAATAGAAAACTAGAACACTTAAAACTTGATGACTGAATAATCTGATGGATACAGAGTTAATTCAATTACTTTGAATTTTTTCCTGAAAATCTCACTATGATATTTATCTAAAACAAAATCTGTAGTGTTTCTGAAATAAAATATTATGGCAGTAGATCATAACTTTTATATAGTACTAAAATTACTTAAGGACAAGTAATAGTTAAGTTTGGGGACTTTTGACCAAAGGAGAATAGGTTGAGATTTACATACCTCTTTTACACTATTTTTAATGATATTGTACTTTGAACAAAAGTATTTTTGATGTTTTGTTGCAGGAATGATGATATAAGGTCAATGGAGCAAAAAGATGCAAAAAAAGAGCGAATTTGGAACAAAAATGACCAAAATGTGGAGAATTCCGCTCGGGCGCCGACGGCGAGATTTTCCCTAGGCTATAGGACAAATTCTCCAGAAGGGCGCCGACGGCACCATCGACGCCGCCGACGGCGAGATCGACGGTTNTTCTTCTCAGAACTCTCTGCCAGTAGAACCCTTAGTCCCTGATAAGTCTTTGGTGATCCTACGCTAAATCAAGAAATTGGAAAAGGAGGTACAAAACGTGATGAATGCAATTAATAATATCTCTGATTTCTTCGATCATTTAGACTTGAGGATTAAAGAACATTTCGATCATTTGAGACGTTTAGAAGATAGCTTGATACGACTGATGAAGAGGATGAATTTAATTGAGGAAGATTCAACTGAAGAATTTCCTTTCCGACCCTTCTACAACCTCTTCGTCCATGTGCAATCAATGGGTGATNATGGCTCCACGTCAAAAGAGAAGAGTTGAGTTCGACAATTCACGCTTCATCAATGTGATGGCTCAAACTCGATTCACTTCGATACTTCAAGGATAAAAATGTATTCAAGATCGAGTTTTTGAGAATACGAGAGGAGAAATTGAACATGTTATTGCCGAGCGGAGGTGGGAAAACTTTAGTTACACCACCAATAAAGCCGATGCAAATGTGGTGAAAGAGTTCTACGCCAATGTGATTTATGCTGAAGATGNTGAGGTTTTGAGAATCCGGGAGGAGAAATTGAACAGGTTATTACCGAACGGAGGTGGGAAAACTTTTGTTACACCACCAATAAAGCCGATGCAAATGTGGTGAAAGAGTTCTACGCCAATGTGATTTATGCTGAAGATGGAATCGTGCAAGTGCGTAGACTTCCTGTGGAATTTACCGCCGCCTACATTAGCACTTTTGATGAAGTCCCAGATTCTTACATCTGCCACTATGAATCATTTAGTACGATGGAAGAACCCCTCAATGATGTGATTAACTTTCTCACTGATGAGAAAGGAACGTGGAAGATAAAGCAGCGAGAACGGGTAAACTTTTCTGCTTCCATGTTAAATGCCACCTCTAAGGCGTGACACTATTTCATTTCCTCTACTCTGTTACCGACTTACCACCATAGTGAGGTAACTAGAGATAGAGCTATTCTGAATTTCTGTATTCAGAATAACAAAATTATAAATGTGGGGAAGATTATTTTCAAGAATATATTGACTACGGCAAGGAGTGAGACTAGTGGAGGTCTAGGACATCCTGGACTTATTTATGCACTTTGCCAACTTTCTGGAGTGGAAGCTGGAGAGGAAGAGTGGGTTCACCCTATGAAACCCATTAGTAAATCAAATTTGAAAACTTATGTATCCCATGAGAAATGGAGAACTGGAAGTAGGAGTCAGGAACCTTCTACTAGTAGAGACGTTCCCTCTACAAGTTATGACCCTCCTCCTCCTTCTAGCTCCCCTACCTTAGCAGATTTGATGAATGAGTTGACCTTGCAGCGGAAGAGCATAGATTTGATAACTGAGAGGATTGGAGGTTTAAAACGCCGACATGATTATGATAGTGAGTACCTGCAGAGACATTCTGATTTTGAAATAGCCTATTATGATGCTCAGGCCCGACACTACAGAGGAGAGCCTGAATGTTTAATTTCCTGAATGCCCCCGATATACTCAATATCAACCCGATCCACCTGCTGATCAAGGCGACGATGAAATAATTTGGGATTTTGATATTTAGAATGAGATTGTTGTACTTATGTTTGTATTTTTTTGTTTATTTGTATGTTATGTAATCTTTTTATGAGAAAAATGAATGAGTATGTAATTGGACTTTCATTTAGTGTACTTTGTGGATTATAATGTGATGTAATGTTTATTTTCATTTTAGTATTTTTGTCTTTTATTTAGTATTATGGTTGTGTTAAGAAATGTTGTGTTTGTTTTAGTTTTATACTTGTTTCAAAATTTCATTTCCTAGAAATTCCTCTAATGATTTATATGTGTAGAAAGCTCCTAATATTTCAGACCACGTGAAGTAAAAATTGGAGAAGACCTGCAGAAATTTCAAAATGATAAAAATGCCTACAATACTGAGGTATAATTTATATTTATAGTATTTTCTTTCCACATTTATTTCAGATTTAAAAATTTAAGTTTGGGGGAGGGAAGAAAAAGATTAACTATTAGATGTCCTCTATTTCAATATTTTCAAAAATTATTTATATGATTTTATGTAGTAAATTTAATTCAGGTAACTATATTTTTGTAACTATTTAAATATTATGGTAGATTTAAAGAAATATTTTTGTAATGAAAATTAATTTTGTGACTTAAGATATTTAGTATAAGAGAATANAAGTTAATTCAATTGCTTGAATTTTTTTTCTGAAAATCTCACTATGATATTTATCTAAATCAAACTTATAGTGCTTCTGAATTAAAATATTACTGCAGTAGATCATAACTTTTATATAGTACTAAAATTACTTGAGGACAAGTAATAGTTAAGTTTGGGGGATTTTGATCAAAGAAAAATATGTTGAGATTGTCATACCTCATTTATACTGTNAATACCTCTTTTATACTGTTTTTAATGATATTACACTTTAAAGAAAGGTATTTTTGATGTTTTACAAGAATGATGAATTAGGGTCAATGGAGCAAAAAAATGCAAAACGGAGCAAATTTGGAGCAAAAATGACCAAAATGTGGAGAATTGCACTAGGGCGCCGACGACGCCATCGAGGCCNCGACGTAGAATTAGAGATTTTAGAGTGACTGACTAAAATCCCCAATTCGGTCCTATCATTTGGGTGCTGATGTGTAGATGTTAGCCCTCAGGTGAGGGGNAACATTATTCCTTATAATTTGTTATTATTCAAATTATCTACTTATTTCAATTGCTTATTAGTGATAGATAAGCAACTTGAACATCATTGTAGTTGAAGTACTACTTTTTATTAAATCTTAGTCCGTAGTATTCTATTTCTCCCTATGAGATCAATATCTAAGACTCTATTAGAGCCCTATATTACTTGAGCGATACATATACTTGCGTTGATAATTTGACTTTAACATTATTGAATATTATATTTATACATCTTTATTAAATCAAACATATATAAATAAATATATAAAGTCGCAGTCAAGTTTTTGGCATCTTTGCTGGAATTTAAATCTTCTAATAGCGTCATCAATTTCTTGTAATTGTTGACTCACAAAAAAGGTCGGTCAGTCCCCTAAACCCATTAGCCCTGGGCTAGGGTTTAGCTAAGACCACTACATGGAGGACCCAAAATAGGGGTTTTCATTGGTCTATGGCTTATTGATAGTGGTTGGCACTCCAACTCTACCAAGATACCCAACCTAGCCTTTTGCCCCAAAATTCCCCCAAATTACCTAGATACCTTTGGGGCGCCAAATTTGGGCAAAATTCCCAAGTCTACCCAAAATACCAAAATATCCAAAATCACCAAAATTGGCCAAATTATCAAAATACCCCTCCTTACCCCAAATTCAAAAAATTCCAAAAAAAATCCCAAAAATTCACAAAACCTCCAAAATATTCACAATTTCATTTCTCTCAACTATCACATGACCCAATTTGGCCAATTTGGCCATCTTTGATCAAAACCCCTAAATTGCCTTTTAAAGGCCCATATTTCCCCAAAATCACTCCAAATGTTTATTAAATTGGTCTAAATTTATCCCAATTTCAATTATAAACTCAAATTTACACTTTATATTCCCAATTTAGACCAAATCCAAGCTTAATTGGTCCATCATTTGAACCTAATTTTAAGCTAAACTAAAAACCCAATTTTGAACAATTGACCATAACCCACTAAATTGGCTACAATTTGAGTTGAAAAACCTTCATAACATGCCCATAAATTAAAATTTACCTTCAATTGGCCTTGGTGAGGCCTCAATTTCATTTGATTTCAACCTAAGTCTAAAAGCCCCAAATTTGCCCCAAATTGGCCATGTCTCAAAATCTCAGCAAATTAATGGCCTTAACCGTAAAATTTCCACTCCATCCCTTCATGAAAAATATTCAAAACATCTTCCTTGATAAGTTGAACTATTTTATTTGAACTTAACCTAAGGCTAGCCCAACCTAGACAAATGTCTAGCCCAACATGCTCAAATTGACCAAATTTCTAAAATCCCTCAAATTGACCTACCACTTGAACTCAAAATCATTTCAACCCTTCACCAAAGATCTTCATAAAAATCATCTACATAATATTGATCAATCAATTGGGTCAATTGACATAGCTAACCTAGCCCAAACCCAAACTTTGATCACTTGAAACATTGAACACATGCATTAAACATGACCAAACCACCTTAAAGCAATCAAATTAACTACACCTCAGCCATTGGTTAGACCCTAAGACTGAGCCAAAACCCATCTAACCCAAGCTAGAAAATCCATGGACTAAAAATCCCCCAAATTAAGGGATTATATTTCCAAAAATGCACATGCTTTAAGATACCCTTACCAAAATTAAACCCCATTGCATTAAATTGCTTTGACAGATTCTCTTGGATGCCATGAGCACCTAGCGACCTCCCCTACCATGGCCGGCCATCCTAGCCGGTAGAGAAGCTAAAAACTGAGAGCCACCTCGATGGAACTTCACCCAAATCAAACCTAGAGGCCAGCTCAGCCAAATCAAATTGTAGAGCTCCTATGCCCTCCACCTAAGCAGCACAATGCACCCGCTAATTGGCCATGACAGCCACCCCTTGACCATGGAGGTAGTGCTAAAAATTTATTAGAGAGACCTCTTCAAATTAACCACATAGCTTTCCTAAGATTCCCTCAGTGCATTCTAACTGTTTTCCCTCACAAATTTCCACTACCAGAGTGAGATCAAAATCTTGCTGGAAATCACGACAGAACCTAATACACCTCCACAGTCCACCAAACTCAAATTAAATCCACCTACGCTTTCACAATAGTGAAAGAAGCTTAAGCCCCATCAAAATCCCCTCTCACAGAGCCTCTACCATAGCTCTAGACCAACACCCAAATCCGGTCGTGATCGAAATCATACATAGGCCTTACACCAAGATCGGAGACTCAATCCCTAACCTCTTTGGATCACAATAAATGTGCCAAGACTCTATGATTGAAGCTTCACTTCTCAGACCAAAGGTATAAAATCTCTCCCCCTTTCGAGCCTCTTTTGATTCTTTATTTGCTTAGAGTTAATTTGATGGCTTGTTCACCTTATGGATTAGATCATCTAGTCTAGACAAGAGTTTTAAGAAAAATTTCATCCAATTTGTTTAAGAAATGAGAGAGATCTTAAGGCTAGAATATGGATGGTTCTCGGGCTAGGCTATCGGGAACGATGACGGGGAGCCATTCGATCGCGCGTGTATCGGATGAACGATTGTGATCAAGCCGGACAGCACTTCGGAACATAAACCGTGGGCTGAGTCAGCGCTGAGGTGGATGGCGTTGTCAAATGGGAGCGCGCCACATAGAGTGTCGGAGCCGCCGTAGGTTGATGTGGCGCCGCGCGTTTAAATAGATAAATAGGGATTTAAAAAATCAGAAAATGATCCCTAATTTAAAAAATTCATATCTTGGTGTAGAAAGATCACAAAAATAAAAGAAAAATACCCACTTGCTCAGTGAACAGAGGAGAAGAATGTGGAAATGAGTTAGAGTCCATTTGATACATAATTTATTTTTAATTAATTAAACACTTATTTGAATGTTTTGATTCTCCATGCATGTAGTAAGCACACTATGGCTTGAAATGTTAGCATGTTGTCTCTGTATTAGAGAACATTCCCTAATTTTTCTAAAGTTAGAGGAGGTCCCTAGACAGAGAATAATATTTTTCAAGTTTATGTGCATTATTTGATTAAAGTAATCATGGAAATTAGCATGTTGCTTAGAAAAATCCAAGAAAAGTTTGGGAGGTTTATGATGACTAGAGAGCCCTTGGGAAAATTTTTCATGAGCCAAGTCATTCAAAATACAGCTAATATTTATAATTAATTTTGAAAAATAAAAACAAAAAAATGACTTGATTTTTTATCTTCACTATTTTTTAGGATCTAGATAACTCACCATAAAAATTTCAAAGCATTTTAAGTCCCTATGATAACTTAAATTTATTTTTCAAGTTAATTAACATTTTTGGCACTAAAATGATTTTTAAAAATCAAAATATAACTTAAAAAATTATAAAACTTGGTTTTTTGAGTTTTATGTAATCAGGGGTATTTTCAAAAAATAAATTGATATTTAAAATAAAAACTTGATGTAATTAACTATAGGGGCTTGCCCTTAATGGAAGCAAGTCCGAACCCAGCTTAATATAAAACCTATTTAATTCTTCATATTAAATAGAGGAACTTGTCAGCAAAAATAAAGATTTTGCAGACCAAGTGGATGTCATATATTTCTTAGTTAATTTAATCGAGCCTCATCCTCAAGTCTTGTGTTTATCCTTCAGGATAGATGCAGGATTTGAGATACAGTGCTCTTTCATTTAAACTATGAAAAATATCATGTCAGTTTGATTTCATATTTTTCTAAAAACTATATATATGTATATATATATATATATATATATATATATATATATANGGCAAGGAGAAGGATGCTTTGTTATATATTGAATATCACAATTAAATGTTATTTTCTATAATTAGTTACTATCCAAATTATCTACTCATTTCAATTGCCTATTAGTGACAGATAAGCAACTTGAGCATTGTTGTAGTTGAAGTATTACTTAAAACTTAGTCCGTAGTATTTTATTTTTCCCCGTGGGATAGATATCTAGGACTCCATTAGAGCCCTATATTACTTGAGCGATACGTATACTTGCGTTAATAAATTTGACTTTAACATTATTGAATATTATATATATACATCTTTATTAAATCAAACATATATATAAAGTCGCTGTCAAGTTTTTGGCATCGTTGCTGGAATTTAAATCTTCTAGTAGCGTCATCAAATTATTGTAATTGTTGATTTACAAAAAGGTCGGTCACCCACCTTCCACCTATCTAGACCTTCTATTGCAAGATCCTTATTGAGAGGGATATCACTCTACCTGATGTGGTAGAAATATGACTTGATATTTCCCATAATGGGTACTGACAACCAATTGTCAGAGAACAAAACCTTATTAATGTAATCATTGTAAATTTTTTGGGCTCACACCTACCAAATGTTTCAAGTTTCATCTCAATTTGCGATGGATACACCTAAAATATATAGTCTTTATGTACACATTTTTATGCCTATTTTTGAGATATTGCACTTTAATGGAAGATATTTGTGTGTTTTTCTTTTAGGTACAATAAAATGAATGAAAAATAGTGAAAAGAGTGAAAAAGATCAAATTTAGAGCAAAAATGAAGAAGGTGTGTAAAAGAACTGTGGCGCCTAAGCTCCCAAGTGCCAACAAAATTAAGAAGGCCGCGTCCAACACCAAGTACCTCGCACTTAAGTGTCAAAAGTAGTTACATAATGATTCAATGAATTTGAAAATTTTTGAAGAGATGTTTGAAGCAAACCTAGATGACAAGGTGGGAAATAGTTAATGGCCATGAAAATACATTTAATTGACTTTTAAAAGGAGGCAACTCTTGCAAGATTTATTGAATGTGGACACATTTTGAAGATACACCAATGAACCTTTTAAAAATTTATAAAAGAAGGACTTGGATTGGATTGAAGAGTCTTCCACTCTTCCAGACACACACACACACAAGCCGCCGCTCCATCTAGACACCGCCGATGCCTCTCTCTCTTAGATGAATTGGGATACTGTTAGAGAGAAGAAGAAGAGAGGAGTTGTAGAGTATGAGTAGAGAGCTTGTAAGAGAAAAAAAGAGAAGAGATTCAAAGAAATTTCAAGAGTTTGGTGGAGAGGATTTGAGATAAGTTTTTATCTTTGTGACTATATTTGGTTTTAATTTAGATTTCTTATTTGTTTTCATGATTTCTAATTTTAAACTTAAGTGTGGTTGTGCTTTCTTTATGAATTTTGTGTAATTTTCTTTATTTTTTTCCTTAAAATGATAAGTGATTAAGTATTGGATAGAAGTTTTATTAAGTACTAATCTTTAATGTTGGAATAAGTTGTGAGGACTTCATCTACTTCTTGATTTAACCAATTAAGATGTTAATATTTGTTGTGAGAACGTATAAGATCCGAGATGGTATGATCTCAATCAACTAATGGTAAGAATCACATGAGATTGTATGGTTGAGAATGTAATGCCTATGATTGAGTGCAAATAAATAGGAAAATATACCTTGAAGGGTGTAGAACTAAATGACTTTAGAGTGATAAACTAAAGCCCCCAATTTATTTTTTATTTTTAGGTTTTGATACGGGATATTAGCCCCCAGGTGGAGGGAGAAGTGGGAACTCTAGAGAGAGAGCTAGTATCTTCCATACCTAACGTGTATTCAAGACTATTCAAATGTTAAATTAGTTAATGTTCTTTATAGCATCTCTAGTAAAATTAAATAATACTATTGCTTCTATTCGACACAACATAATTTGAATACTTTCACAACAAAATTCTTATACTTGTTACTGATTCATGATAAAGAAAAAAATATTTTATTTATATTACTTTAATCTTAAAAATATCTAGTTAAGTTTATTTAGTTATTTACTTTACTTTCAATTATAAATTACAAAAAAGAATCAAACTTTCATTAGTATTATAACATCTATAGTTTGCGTAAGAATATTTTGCAAAGTAGAACTTGTTATCTAATTTCTTCTAATTTCAGTTGCATATTGTATTTTTTGTCCAAGTTGGTTCGATATTCGGGGCTTAATAAAAAGTTCTATATTACTTGATAGCGATTTGTATACTTGTGTAGTATCCCATATTTAAATATAATAATTGCATTCTTATTGCTTCCAAGTCAAGTTTTTGGCTGCCGTTGCAAAAAAAGAAACATAAGTAAGGAAAAAAAAATTGGGATACTAGTTTTTGATGCTGTTGCTGGGGAAAATCAAAATTTTAAAAGAAATTTTTAGAAAGCAAATTTCAATTTTTATAAAGTCTTATTTAAACTCTTAGATTTATTATAGGAATATTGTAGTGTTGTTTTTATATAAAATTTTTATTTATGTGATTTTATTTTTTGTTGTTTTGTAGTAATGTATGCATAGCTCAGATTCTAAAGGACTAGTGCTCTATGATTCTGAATTGAAAAAAAAAATTATAGAAAAAAAATAAAAAATACAGAAAAACACCAAAAATTTCAAGAAATGACAAATACAAATAATCAAAATGCTGAAATTAATCAAGAATTTAGGCCTTTAAGAGATTATGCAAACCCTACAGTGGATGAACTTCATTATAATATTAAAAAATTTACTGTAGTGGCTAAGGCATTTGAACTTAAACCTGCTATTATCCAAATGGTATCCAATAATCAGTTTGGGGAAGCACTAATTGAACATCCAAATTTACATCTTGCCAATTTTCTAGAATTATGTGCTACATTTAAATATGATGGTGTATCAGATGATGCTATAAGACTTAGACTTTTTTTTTTCTCACTGAGTGATAAGGTTAAGATATGTTTACATTCGTTAGCATCTAGATCTATCAGAACTTGGGGTGATTTAGCGCAGACATTCCTTGCTAAATATTTTCCAGCATAAAATACTGTAAAGTTTAGAAATGATATTACATTTTTGGGTAATTTGAAGGGGAATCTATTTATGAAGCACGAGAATGATTTAAAGAGCTACTGAGAAAGTGTCCACACCATGCTATACTAGATTGGTTAATAATTCTAAATTTTTATAATAGATTAGCCGAATCTCTTAGATCTATTATCGATGTCACTATTGGTGGTTCATTAATGTCAAAACCATTTCATGACGCTTATGCTTTAATTGAAGAGATGACTACTAATAATTTTCAATAGCCTTCTGAGAGAATAAATCCCAAGAAAGTAGCCAATATTCATGAATATGATGTTTTTACAATGTTAGCAAATTAAGTTGCTACAATTTCAAAGAAGTTAGACCAATTTGGAATAAATTTTACTCAAACAATTTCAATGGTTGAAAAGAATTCATTAGGTCAAATGGTAGATTCTCAAACATCATTAGAAACTTTGAATGCCATAAATAATAAATAGAATAACCCATATTCAAATTATTATAACCCAGGTTGGAAGAACCATCCTAACTTCAATTGGTAGAATAACCTATATTCAAACTATTATAACCCAGGTTGGAAAAATCATCCTAATTTTAACTGGGAAACTACCCATATTCAAATTATTATAACCTTGGTTGTAAGAACCATCCTAACTTTAACTGAAATAGTACTTTGAGTGGTAATAATCAGCAATGGGGGTACAACCAAGTAAACCCATTGGGAAATTAGAACAACTAAGGTAATAGTAATTATAGACCTACGTATCCTTCAGATTTTTATAGTAATCTACAATTCAAGGAGAAAAAGTTGTCTATAGAAGAAGTGATGCTAAAAATGAGAAATCAGTCACAAAGTTAAGGAGCTACAGTTAGAAATATTGAAAATCAATTTGGACAAATAACAAATTCATTAATTAATAAATCCCAATGAATACTTCCTAATAATACAAAAGTAAATCCAAAAGACCAGAATAAAGAGCAAGTAAAAGTCGTTCAACTTAGAAGAGGAAGAGAGTTAGATTGTAGAGTATAAAAATAGATTGAAGTAGTGAGAGAAGAAATTAAAGAGCCTAAAGAGGATGCTCTGAAAGGTTTAGAGACACCTATTTATCCACTTAAAATTGACTTAGAAAAACCACCACCTCCATTTCGTCAGAGACTTCGTCAATAAAAGTTGGATAAACAATTTTCAAAATTTATGGAAATCTTTAAGAAGCTTATACTTAATATTCCATTTGCTGAATCCTTAGAACAAATGCTAAGCTATGTGAAGTTTATGATGGATATTCTTAATAGGAAAATGAAGTTTAAAGATAACAAGACTGTTGCACTTACTGAGGAGTGCATTGCTATAATTCATAAAAAACTTCCTGAAAAGCTTAAAGATTTTGATAGCTTCACAATTCCATGTGCAGTAGGAGATAAATTTTTTAAGAAAGCTTTATGTGATTTAGGTGCAAGTATTAACCTTATGTCATTATCAATATTTAAAAGATTAGGATTAAGAGAAATATCTGCTACTACTGTAACTCTGCAGTGAGCAGATCGTTCAATAACATATCTTAAGGGAGATATGGAAGATGTTTTAGTGAAAGTGGATCGATTTATCTTTCTTGTTAATTTCATTGTGCTAGATATGGAGGAATATAAGGAGATACTTATCATTTTGGGGAGACATTTTCTAGCTACAAGAAGAGCAATGATAGATGCACAGAAAGAAGAATTAACTATGCGCGTCAATTATGAAACAATTACTTTTAATATTTTCAAATCAGCGAAGTATCCTATAAAACGTAAAGATGATGAATGTTACAGAATGGATGTAATAAGATATCTGAGTGAATTCCATTTCAAAATAACTTATGAAGAGAAATCTGAAATGAAATAGTTGGAACACGAGGAAGAAGAGGAATTAAAGCAATTTGAAGACTTCTATAAAGAAGCTTCAAATTATGTTCGAGAAAGTTTTGAAGTTTTGGACACGACAGAAAAATATAAATCTTTTGTCCATCGATCGAAAAACCCTTTGAACTTGAGTTGAAGTTACTTCCTAAACATTTAAAATATGTCTTCTTAGGTGATTCCTCAACATTACCAGTTATAATTTCCGCAAATTTAACTACAAAAGAAGAAATGAGTTTGATGAAAATGTTGAAGAATTATAAGAAAGTCTTCCGATGAACAATTGCTGATATTAAAGGAATAAGTTCTTCAATTTGTATGCATAGAATTCATATGGAAGAGACATGCTAATCCATGACTGATCCTCAAAGGAGATTGAATCTTGTTATGAAATAAGTTGTTAAGAAAGAAATTTTAAAGTGGTTAGATGCTGGAATTATCTACCCTATTTCAGATAGTGCATGAGTTAGTCCAATTCCATGTGTTCTTAAGAAAGGAGGAGTGACTGTGACTATGAATGAACATAATGAGCTAATTCCAACAAGATAAGTCACAGGTTAGCGAATAGGCATCGATTAAAGAAAATTAAAGCTTGTCACTATGAAAGATCATTTTTCACTACCATTTATGGATCAAATGTTGGATAGACTAGCTGAGCATAAATATTTTTGTTTTATATATGGATATATCAGTTATCACCAAATACAAATAGCTCTTGAAGATTAATAGAAAACAACTTTTACCAGTCCTTGTGATACATTTTTTTTATAAGAATGCCCTTTGGCCTCTGCTATTTCAAAGATGTAAGATGACTATTTTATGTGATTTAATTGAGAAAGGAATTAAAGTTTTTATGGATGATTTTTCAGTGTTTAGAACTTCATTTGAATCATGTTTAAAACATTTATTGAGAGTTCTTAAGTGCTGTGGAGAAACAAATTCAGTCCATAATTGGGAAAAATGCCAATTTATGGTACCAGGAGAAATTGTTTAGGAGATCATATATCAGAAAATGGTATTGAAGTATACCCTACAAAATTCAAGTGATATATTAAAAATTGCTAATCCTTTATGTCGTTTACTTGAAAAACATGTAATTTTTCATTTTGATAAGGAGCACCTAAAATCTTTTGAGCTATTAAAGGAAAAATTTGTCACTGCACTAATTATTGTTTCACTAGATTGGGAAAATTTTTTTTGAATTAATGTGTGATGCAAGTGATTATGCTATTGGAGCTGTTTTAGGACAAAAGTATGTAAGATTTTCAAAGTCATCTACTACGTTAGTATAACTCTTAATGAAGCTCAAATTAATTATACCACAACTGAAAAAGAGTTATTATCAATATATGTGCTTTTGATAAATTTAGATCATACTTAATTGTAACTAAATGTGTTGTGCATAATGAAAGAAAGGATACAAAACCAAGACTAATATGATGGATTCTTCTTTTGAAAAAAATTAATTTTGAAATAGTAGATAGGAAGTGAGCAGAGAATCAAATTGCTGATCTTCTGTCCAAGCTTGAATTAGAAAAACCACTCTGTTTTGAAAAAGAAATTAATGAACATTTTCCAGATGAAGAATTATTCGGTATTAATGAGTTACGTGTTCCATGGTATATCGATATTGTGAACTTTATTGTTAGTGATATTATACCCTATGAAATGATGTACCAACAGAAGAGGAAATTTTTATCTGAAGCTAATACTTATTTTTGAGATGACCCATTTTTATATAAACAAGGTAAAGATCTAATTATTCAAAGATGTGTACTCTTAGAAGAAACTTATAAATTATCTAAAAATGTCATAATTTTGATTTGGAGGGCATTTTGGTGTTGATAAAACAACATACAAAATTTTGTAATATAGATTTTTTTGGCCTACAATCTTTAGAGATGTTAATGCTTATATCAAAACTTGTGATTGATGTCAATGAGTAAGCAATATTTTTAAGAGAAATGAGATGCCCCTCAATTATGTGTTGGAAGTTAAGATATTTGATGTTTGGGGATTAGATTTCATGGAACCATTTATACCATCTTTTGAAAATTTATATATATTGATAGTTGTAGAATATGTATCCAAATGGATAAAAATTATTGCTTTAACTCGATGCAATGCTCAAAGTGTTGCAAAGTTTTTAATAACAAACATATTTTGTAGATTTGGGATTCTGAGAGTGATCATAACTGATGAAGAAAGCCAATTCAAAAATACAATAATGGAAAAATTATTAAAGAAATATCATATCAACCATCAAATTGCACTGCTTATCATCCTCAGATAAGTGGTTTGATTGAATTATCTAATCGTGAAAATAAAAGAATATTGGAAAAATATGTGAATCCAACAAAAATGGATTGGTCAGTCAAACTTGATTATGCTTTGCGAGCTTATAGGACTGCATATAGAACTTCTATAAGAATGTCCTCATATGGACTAATATTTGGGAAAACTTGTTTTTTACCAGCTAAACTTGAGCGTAAAATATATTATTCTATTAAAGAATTTAATCATAATTTAAAGGATGTTGGTGAGAAAAGACTATTGCAATTAAATGAGCTTGAAGAGATAAGGAATGAATCTTATGAGAGTGCTAAGATTTATAAAGAAAAGATGAAGATGTGACATGATTGGAGGATACTTACTAAAAATTTTGAGGCATGACAACAAGTTTTGCTATATAATGCAGGATTAAGATTATTTCCAGGCAAACTTAAGTCCAGGTGGATGGGCCCATTTGTTGTGATAAAAGTTTATCCCTATGGAGTGTGGATATCAAAGATCCTAAAATTGAGAAAATATTCAAAGTGAATGGTCACAGGCTGAATCCCTACTTTTTTTGGGATCAACTTAAATTAAATGATCTTTTGTTGTTGGGTCGACCAAAATAAGCACTGGTTACGTTGAGCTGACGACGTTATACCAAGTGCTTTGTGGGAGGCAACCCATAATTATTTGTGTGTTTTTATTTTAAATGTTATGTTGTTGTGTTTGATTAAAAAAAGTGGTAGTATTTTGAATATATAATTATTTAGTAATGATTCTAAGACCTTAATAAATGACTTAGACATGTTAGAAGAGTATTTGGATGTTAAGCTGACCTGTGCTAAATTAAGCATCGACGCTTAAGTGCCAACATTCCGTGCTTAAGCGCGGCAATTAACTAAATGTGCTAAATTACCTTTCTAGAAGATTTAAATGTGGTTTAATGAGTTTTAACATAAGTTAGTAATTTGAGAACTTGTCTAGTAGTTTTAGGCTTGGTCTAAAGCCTATAAATAGAAGGGAATGAAGAGATTCTTACCCCAATTCAATTTTAACCCTAAAATCTAAGTGAAGAGTGAGAGATCTTGAAAAAATGTCTTCTTCGGAGATTGATATGAAGAAAAATAAGGAAGCCATGAAGAATAAGTTCATTAGTCAAAGTGTGCAAGAGTTGTGCAGCAGTTTCGTACTAGTTAGTATAGAAGGAATGACGGAAAAAATCACAAAAATTGAGGCTGACGTGGCTTTAATTGAAGCAAAAGTGACGAAAATTAACACACATTTGAAGCATATTGGATGGCAACTTAAGATGCAATTTAGCCGCACAAGTTTTATAAAATAAGCAGACAAGGACATGTATTTGAAAAATAAATAGATTGAAGAAGACTCAACCAGAGTTCTTCACCACCGTCTGTTTTATCAGATCTAGATTATAAATTCCCAAGTAGAAACTAATGAAAGGTCAGGATTTGTTCCACTGGAAGGAGAGTGGATTAAGTTCTAAGTTTAGTGTTTGTTAGTGTTACGTGTTGTGAAGTTAGTGTTAAGTTTGTTTTATATGTTTTTAGTGTTAAGTTTACTTAGTGTTTGTGCTTGTTGGCCTCACTTTTAGTTGAGGTTTAGATTTTCCTCTTTAGTAGCCTAAGGTCTAGCCATAGAGATTTCCTATTGACCATTCCTAAAAACTAGAAGAGGAACCCTCACCATTAGAAATTCTACACTCCTCTTTGCTCAACTTGAAGTTCCACATATTGGTCCAAACCTCTAACACTTATGGGTAGGGTCAATATGGGGGAGCTCAAGGTGAGTTCCCGTAGGACTGCTTGCCCTTATGGCTGACTCTGGGTGCTGATCTAGGGCTAAGGCACTCACTTGCACCCACTTGCACTCACTCTCTTTATCCTTTGGGAAACTCATGTAGATGGTCCCCTAAACCCACTAGCCCTAAGCTAGAGTTTAGCTAAGACCATTACATAGATGACCCAAAAGGGGATTCCATTGGTCCATAGCTCATTTATCGTGGTTAGCTCCCTAATTCTGCCCAAAATATTCAACTTGGCCTTTTGCCACAAAATTCCTCAAATTACCTAGATACCCTCGGAGCCCAAAATTTGGCAAAAATTTCCAAAATTCTCAAATCCACAAAAAATAACCAAATTTGTCCAAAAATCATTTCAAACCTTTTCAAAATATCCAAATTTCAAAATAACCAAATTTGTCCAAAAATCATTTCAAACCTTTTCAAAATACCCAAATTATCCAAAACTACCCAAAAATGCCAAATTTACCAAATTACCCCCAAAATAGCCAAAATCACAAAAATACCCTTGACACCCCAAACTTTCACAAAACCTCCAAAATCACTCCAAATGTTTCCAAAACCCATTTGGACCCTTAAACTGAACCCAATTTGGCTAATTTGACCATTTTGACAAAAACCCCCAAATTGCCTTTAAAGGCCCAATTTTTCCAAATTTACCTCAAATGACCATTAATTTGGTCCCATTTCCCCCCAATTTCATTCCTAAACTCAAATTCTCCTTTAAGTTGAACAATTTAAACCAAATCCAAGCTTAATTGGCCCATGCTTTGAGCCCAATTTTGATCTAAGTCAAACCCTCAATTTTGGCCCTATGACTTAATCTCACCAAATTAAACCCCATAGCCTACTCAATTCTCCCCTTATGACCACGAAGCATCTATATATTTTTGAAATATTTTATAGTTAATATTTTGGGGAATTATTTAAAATTTTGGTGAACTGTTTTGAGTGTGATATACCTGGTGAGTAAAATTCTTAAACACATTCGTTAAAAGCTCTGTATCTTCCTTTTTTGTTAATGACAATACCTTCTTGTTAATATAGACACACACACACACACACATACATACATATACATATAAACACATACATACACATGCATATACATATGCATATACACATACACATAAACATACACATGCACATGCACATACACATACACATACATAGACAACTACATATACATATACACACACACATACATCTACATATAGAGATACATGTATGTTTGTATGTATGTATGTATGTATGTATGTATAAATATATATATATATATATATATATATATATATATATATATATATATATATATATATATATATATATATATATATATATATATNTATATATATATATATATATACATACATATACCATAAATTGAAGATCTTCCAGAAATGTTGAATGAAAGTTTGTCTCATCAGGCAATTCCTCACTAACAGTTCCCTAACTACTTCTCACTTTTGTTGAGAAAGTTCTTCCTCAGAACATAAATACTACGAACTTGGTTATAACAGATGCTAGCCGATGTGTTTTAGAACCACCTATAACGAGAGAAGAGAGTAATCAAGCTCTGGAGGAGCACATGATCAAGGTGTGCTGCCGGTTGACACTGATCATCAATTTACGGATCAACATACCCCCAAGGGTTAGCTCTCCATCAAAGATACACAAATATGTCAGATGAGACAAACACTGGTAAATGAATGATAAGTTTTCAAATATTAGAAGAAGAAAAAAGATATTGTAGAACTCAAAAATTTCCTGGACGAATGTTTGTTAGTTTTGGGTGGAAGCCCACATCCTAGTTGGGTGTTGGATTCTCTCCCTAGAACTAAGGGGGGGCGAAGTAGCAAATCCACTCACCATGAATACGAGTTTTTCTTTTCTCTTTTTTGGGTATTCAAGTGATCCACCTTAAAATTACCTATTTTTAGTGCATATTTTACGATCATTTTATGCATATTTTTAGTGATATTTCACTTTAAAGGAAATTATTTTGCATGTTTTTGGTTTCTGGTACGTGGAATGGATATTTGGAGAAAATGAAGGAAAAATGAGCAAAAATAGTGTAAAATGGTATGGCGCCTACCACATCCCCTGACACTATAAAGTTATAGATGTGGGCAACAGGCGCTATAGCGCCAATAAATACCCTTCTAGAAGATCCATTGAATTTGGCTAAATTTTGAAAGAGTGTTTGAAGCAAACCCTAAGTTATTTTCAGAGATATACTAATATGGATGAAAATTGGATGAAAAAGAGAACTTTTTTGTATTAGTTTTTTTACTGTTGTAATAGTAAGAGTTTGGAGATTTCTTTAAGGAAACTCTGGAATTTGTGTTGGGGAGAAGACATAAGGTACATTGTATTCATGTTTAAGTTTTTGTTTTTAAGACTTCAATTTTAATACATATTTAGTGTTTTTTAATTCTCCATGAATTCTGAGTAGTTCCATTTTTTCTCTTTACTTTTGGGAATTGATCTTGTGGGATGAGGATGATTTAAAGATTTCTTTTTACTTTTAAGATTTGTGATGACATTTTCATAAATTCTTCATTGACTTTACAATTTGGCCACTTGTGAGGTTAAAATCCATTGAAAAACATAAAGACTTGGGAGGGCTATGATATCACCCAACTAGTGAGTGTCACACTTTATTCTTGGCAGAACCCTTGCAAAAACCTTAAGGGTAGTGCAAATAGATTGGGAGATAAGGTTTGATGGGCGTAGAATTGATATTTCTAGAGTGACAAACTAGATTCTTTTTCAAATTCATTTTAGAGTTTGGATCGTAAGAGTTTCTAGTAGGTCCTATAGAGAGGGCACAGTAGGTAATCTGGAGCTGAGAGGCCAAAATCTATTTTTCACTACTACACAAGCTGGTGAAAATCTCTAAAGTAACCAATGCACTTTGCTAGCACTGAGATGGGGTAAAGAATAGGAAAGCTCCTATTTGTCACAACACATCATCATATTTTTATTCATTCGAATCCTACATAGATTAATATCTTATTGCAAGGGGAAAGACCTTTAATTATTATTCAAAATCATTAGAATTACTTTTATTAAATTATTAATTATAGTTGTTTTTATCTGCTTTAATTTAGTCTTAACCATTGCTATAATTTCATTTTCATTTTCATGTAAGTATGCAATTTTATATAGAATTTGCATTTGAGTTTAGTAATCCAATTTAAATAGTTCAACTATCCTCGTGTGATCAACATTAAGGAAAATCCTATATTACTTGAAACGATACATATACTTGTGAAGTACCTATTGCGTGAAGTTTTAATATTTATTTTCCATATCATTGCATTTATTCACACTAAATGTTGAATATAATTTGAGACAAGTTTTTGGCAATATTTTGGAGATTAAAAATAGAAGTAATTATGGGTCGGGTTAAGTTTTTGGCACCGTTGTCGGGGATAAATAACATAAACTTTTTAAATTTGGAAAGTAAACTTTTGGTTTGTAATTTTGTTTGAATTGTAGATTTTATTTTATTAAAATTTTTAAACCCAAAAATTTAAAAAAATTAGAAAACCCAAAATTAAAAAAAAAATTGGAAAAATTTTCTAAAAATTAAAAAATAATATAAAGTAAATTTTTTTATCAAGTTATTATACTTTCTGAATTTTATCATTTGTATGCATAGTTTGAGATTTAAGGGTTTAGGGACCTACAATTCTAAATTAGAACGTACTGTAAGAAAAATTCAAAAACAAGGAGAACAAAGACTTCATAATTTTCATGATATGACAAACACTTCACAAAATAATATTTAAAGTCAAATTGGTAAAAATGAACATCATAATTTACAAAAACCTTTAAGAATTATGTAAACCCTATGACAGATGAAATTCACTTAAGTATTCAAACTCATGCTATAACAACTAACTCATTTTAACATAAACGTGTAATAATACAATGATACAAAATAATCAGTTTGGGGAAACACCAAATGAGGATCCAACATCTTGTAAGTTTTTTAGAATTGTGTGCTACATTTAAATATGATGGTGTATCAAATAATGTCGCCAAACCTAGAATTTTTCCTTCAATAAGGAATAAAACTAAGATGTTGTTAAATTCATTAGCACATGGATTTATTGGAACTTGGGGAGATTTGACATAAAAATTCATGGCTAAGTATTTTCCACAAAAAACTGCTAAACTTAGAAATGATATTACTTCTTTTACTTAGTATGAAGGGGAGTCAATTTATGAAGCTTGTGAAAGATTTAAGGAACTCCTTAGAAAGTGTCCACATCATGCTTTGCCAGACTGGTTAATTGTTTAAACTTTTTATAATGGGTTATTTGGATCTCTTAGATCTATCATAGATGCTGCTACTAGAGGTTCATTAATGTCTAAATCATTTGATGAAACCTATGCTTTAATTCTAGAAATGGTTGCAAGTAATTTTCAATGGTCAACTGAAAGGGTAAATCCTAAGAAAGTAGTCAGTATTCATGATAATGATGCTATTTCTATGGTTGCTTCACAAGTTGCTACATTGTCGAGGAAAATAGACCAAATTGGAATGAATTTTTCTCAAACACCTCAATTGCTTGAAGAAAATTAATTATTACAAATACTTGATTCTCAAACTTCATTAGAAACTATAAATGTTATTAATAGACACAATAACCCATATTCCAAATATTATAACCCAGATTAGAAAAACCATCCAAACTTTAATTGGAATAACAATTTTAGTAGTGGAAGTCGACAATGGTAGAACAATCAATTAAACCCATTGGGAAACTAGAACAATTAGTGTAATTCTAACTTTAAACCTACTTATCCTTCTGTATTTAGAAACTATAAATGCTATTAATAGGCCCAATAACCCATATTCTAATTGATATAACCTAGGATAGAAAAACCATCTAAACTTTAACTGAAATAAAAATTCTAGTGTTGGAAGTCAACAACAGGGGAATAATCAAGTAAACTCATTGGGAAACTGTAACAATCAGGGTAATTCTAACTTTAGACCAACTTCTCCTCTTGAATTTAACATTAATCAACAAGTTAAAGAGAAGAAGTTTTCTTTAGAAAAAATGGTGTTATAAATGGGTAATCAATTACAGAGTTAAAGTACTACTATAAGAAACATAGAGAATCAACTAAGATAAATTGCTAACACACTTATCAATAGGCCTCAGAGAGAACTACATAGTAGTGTTGAAATCAATCTTAAAGATAAAAGTAAAGAGCAAGAGCAAGTTAAAGCTGTCAAACTAAGAAGTGGGAAGGAATTGAGTGTTGGTGTTCAACAAAAAATTGATGTTGAGGGAAAAGATAAATAAATTGAAAAACCTGAAGAAAGTATTCCTAAGGAAGTGGGAAAACTTGTTTCTCTAACTAAGAAGAATGAAGAAAGACCACCACCTCCTTTTCCTCAAAGACTTAGATAATATAAACCTGATAAAAAAATTTCAAGATTTTTTTAAAATATTTAAAAAACTTACAATTAATATTCCTTTTATAGAAGCTCTGGAACAAATGTCAAGTTATGCAAAAGTTTTAGAAGAAGTTTTACATAAAGAAGAAAGTTTGAAGATTATGATACTGTTGTACTTAGTGAAGAGTACAGTGCAATAAATTAGAAAAAGCTTCCTCAAAAACTCAAAGATCTTGGCAGTTTCACCATATATTGTGTAATTGGAGAAAATTTTTATGGAAAAGCTTTATGTGATTTGGGAGCAAGCATTAATCTCATGTAATTATCTATATTTAGAAGACTAGGTTTAGGAGATATTTGTCCCACTACTGTAACCCTACAGTTAGCTGATCAATCTATCACTTATCCTAAAGAGGTTATAGAAGAAGTGTTAGTTAAAGTGGATAAATTTATCTTCCATGTTGATTTCATTGTGTTGAATATGAAATAACATAAAAAAATTCTTATTATTTTAGGGAGACATTTTCTAGCTACTGAACCTAAAATGAAGATGTGTAAAAAAGAGAATTAACCATGAGGGTTAATGACCATAAAATAAATTTTAATGTGTTTATATCTATGAAATATCCTGATAAAGGAAAAGAAGGTAAATTTTATAGAATGGATATAATTGACGATATGATTGTTAATCATTTTCAGGAAAGATGTGAAATCATATCAGATAAAAAAGATGAAGTAACTTTGGTACAAAAAGAATTAGAAATTGAAAAGGATTTTGAAAATGACTCAAAAGAGGAAAACACTGAGGAGTAAAATTATGTTCAAGAAGAATTTAAAATTTTGGATATTATTGAAAATAGTAAACCTCTGATACCTTTTATTGAAAAACTCTTACAATTGAGATGAAAGTTCTACCTTCTCGGTTAAAGTATGCATTTTTGGGGAACACATCCACATTACTTGATATTATATCCTCAGATTTAACTGATGAACAAGAAGGAAAGTTATTGAGACATTAAAAAATCTTAAGAAAGCCTTTAGATGGACATTAGCTTATATTAAAGGAAACAGACCTTCAATCTGTATACATAAAATTTTATTGGAAGATAATTATAATCTTATAATTGATCCTCAAAGAAGATTAAGTTATATAATGAAAGAGGTTGTTGAAAAAAAATTTAAAAGTGGTTGGATGCTGCAATTATTTATCCAATTTTAGATAGATCATGGGTTAGTCCTATTCATTGTGTTCTTAAGAAAGGATGAGCAGTTGTTGTTGCAAATGAAAAGAATAAATTAATTCTTGGAAGACAAGTCAATGAATGGTGAATATGTATTGACAATAAAAAATTAAATGTCACTGCCAAGGAAGATCATTTTCCCATACCTTTTTTAGATAAAATGATGTATGGACTAGCTGAGCACCATTATTTTTGCTTTTTAATGGATATTTTGGATATCACCAAATACTTATTGTTCCCAAGGATCAAGAGAAAATAACATTTACTAGTCCTTATGGAACATTTGATTTTAGGGGAATGTCATTTGGATTATGTAATGCACCTGCAACATTTCAAAGATATGTGATGTCAATTTTTTGTGATTTAATTAAGAAAGGAATTGAAGTTTTTATTGATGATTTCTTAGTTTTTGAACTTCTTTCAATTCATGTTTAGATCTTTTAATAAGGGTTCTAAATTGTTGTGAAGAAACAAACTTTGTTCTTAATTGGGAAAAATATTAATTTATGGTTGTTGGAGGAACTATTTTGGGACATAAGATTTCTGAGAAAGGCATGGAAGTAGATCCAACAAAAAAATAAACTAATTTTTGAATTACCACCTCTACTAATGTTAGAGAAATAAGAAGTTTTTTGGGACATGCTAGTTTCTATAGGCGTTTAATTAAAGATTTTTCTAAAATTTCCTAGCATTTTTGTCAATTGTTGGAAAAAGATGCTAATTTTTATTTTAATGATGAATGTCTTAATGCTTTTAATTTATTTAAAGAAAAAATAATCACTGCACCTATTATTGTTTCACCTAATTGGAAAAAATACTTTGAATTAATGTGTGATGCTAGTGATTATGCTATTGGAGCTATTTTATAACAGAAATATGATAAAGTTTTTAAAGTAATAAACTATGCTAGTAAAAACCTTAATGAAGCTCAAATTCATAATACTAATACTAAAAATGAATTATTAGCTATAATATATGCTTTTGATAAATTCAAATCTTATCTTATTGGAACTAAATGTATTGTGCATACTGATCAGTATGTTGTAAAGTATTTAATGATAAAGAAGGATGCAAAGCCACGATTAATTAGATAGGTCCTTCTAATGCAAGAGTTTAATTTTCAAGTTGTAGATAGGAATGATACTAATAATCAAATTGCTAGTCATTTGTCAAGGCTTGAAACAGAAAATGATAATTTTAATGATGAAATTAATGAAAGTTTTCCCAATGAACAATTATATGGAATTAATGAATAACAAGTTCAGTGGTATGCTGATATGATAAACTATTTAGTTAATAATAGTTCACGCTATGAACTTGATAGTCATCAAACTAAAAAGATCATTTATGATTCTAAATATTATTTTTAGGATGACCCTTATTTATATAAAAAATATAAGGACTTAATTATTTGAAGATATGTACCAATTGAAGAAACCCAAGAAATTAGAACATAAAGCTTATTGGGCAATAAAAGAGTTAAATTATAATCTGAAAGATGTTGGAGAAGAAATGATTATTACAATTAAATGAGCTTGATGAGATGAGAAATGCATCTTATGAGAATAAAAGAAATTATAAAGAGAAAATGAAAATGAGGCATGATTAAGGAATTATGAAAAAAAACATTTCGAGCCTGGACAAAAAGTTCTTCTATACAATTCAAGATTAAATTATGCCCAAGAAAAGTTAAGTCCAGGTGGTCACGACCATTTGTTGTGGTAAGAGTTTATCCAAATTGAGCTATTGATATTGAAGACATTAAGACTGGAAGGATAATTATGGTAAATGGACACATGTTAAAAGCTTATATAAGTTGAGATAATACTAAATTTGAGTAAGTTGGATTTTAAGAAATTTAGATTTTGAGAAAGTTGGCCCGACACTATAGCGCTAGATCTGACACTATAGCATCACAGTTCGAGTAACTCTTTAGAATCGCCAAAACTTGGATTTCTTCTCCCTTTTTCTCTATAAATTGACCTAGAATGGAAAGAAAAGAGTTCCTTCTACTTTTTTTTTTGCATTTTGGTGAGATTCAAGAGTGGAGAAATCAACTCCTACTTCAAGGATCTTGGAAAGCAATGAAAATGACAATGAGACATTTAGAGAACAATGGCATAAGGATGCTCATACATTTTCTTCTCCCTTTTTCTCTTGCATTACGTTTGGGGCAAATTATGAAACTTGGGAAGATTGAAGGTGAGATCTCTCAATTGCACACCAAACTTGAAAACTTGTTACACCAATATGAGCATTTTGATTAGTCATTGAAACTTCAATTCAACAATTTGGCATGTTTTCAAGATCGTCAAGTGACAATGTATTGCACGAACAAGTGGATAGATGAGAAATTTGCTTTGGACTTTCCTTGTGCTCCTTTCTACCATTACTACGATCAAAATTGTTTGGTGGGAGAACAGGAGAATGAAACCTCCAATCACAACTGGGTCTAAAGTGAATTCATAAAAAGATAATTGTCTTAGTAATATGTTCTTATGTGTACTGTGCCAATGTTGTCGTTGTTAAGGATTTTTGAACTTCTAGATATTGTGTTTGTGTTGTATTGGATTTTATCTATGAGTTTGTTGTGTCATTTGTATTGGAAATATTATTAATATAAGAAAATCAGATATGTGTTGTTGTTAAGTGAACACCTTATGTGTTTGAAATGATTGATTGAATACTTGAATGTTAGACTTTGGATTGATGTTCAACCCAAAAATGACCATTAAAATTGGAAAATAAGACTATAAACATCTTAGATTTTATGTTCTCTGTTATGATATTAAAAATCATAAAATTTTGGGTGCTTATGAATGATGCTATAAAGCCATCCTTGCCACTATAGTGCCAAGCCAACTCGAGAGTAGGTTTAAGCGGCTGAACAAAAGATTGACGCCATTTTTGTCCTTGGTTCATCTTTTTCTTTTATATTTTACATTTTTGCTCCCTTAGGGCTTGGATTTGTGCTTGATTTACTTGGAGGAAGGACTTCAAACTCTATATTTCTTCATGTTTGGGTAAGATCTTCATCTTTGCTTTGGAAATGTTTTATTTTACTTTGGATTTCTTCCACAATGCTGGTAAGGCCAAAAATTTCAAAACTTGGTTGAATAGTGAGAAATCCATAGGTGAATGATTATTTAGTTTATAATGTGTTTGTTGGAGCCTAAATATCATATATTTGAAATTTCTAGATTTTTTCATGGCCCCTAAGAAGAAAAGAGGAAAAAGAAAGGGAGTTTTTGATTCCAATAAATTTGCGAGCATGAAAGTTCAGGATCGGTACAAAGATTTGTAATATAAGAAATTTATTGCACAACAAAGTTTTCTCCGTCTTGATGGTACAATAGAATACATGATTGCAGCGCAATAGTGGGAAAATTTTTACTATTTCACTATCATCGCTGTGATTTTTATGGTTAGAGAATTCTACGTGAATTTACCTGACGAATATAATGATTTAGTTTATGTGAGAGGGCAGTATGTGGATATAAGTTTTGCTCAGATTAATCACATTTACAAGTTGCATAGTGTTCCTATTTGTTGTTATTCTGAGTTTCAACTGATTGAAGAGGAATTGGAGGAGATTATTAAATTTTTGACTGATGTTAATGGAGTATGGAAGATTAAGAATGGACGCCAAAAAAACTTTTCTTTCTCGAAGTTAATCTTCATTCTCATGCATGACATTATTTTATTTCTGGTAAGTTGCTTCCTACTAATCACTTCAGTGAGGTAACTCGAGAGAGGCCACAATGAACTACTGCATTCAAATGAACAAATCAATTGTGATTGGCTCTTTAATTTACAAGAATATGCTTATTTCTTCGAGGGGGGAACTACTAGAGGTATGGGTTATCCTGCTCTTATTACTACTATGTGTGTTGAATCTGGAGTTAAATATGAGACTTGGGAAGAAGTTTTACCATCTCATAAGCCTATTGGAAAAATTAATTTTGAAATGTATCGAAAGCATATTGGAGTAAGTTCTAGAAGTAGAGGCTCTGATATTCCTTCTACTTCAGATTCAGCTTCCACTTCTAGACCTTCTGCATCTCGCGAAACTTCACTTGATACTCTTATGGAACAATTATTCATTCAACAAGGAGATATCTTAACATTATAGAATCATCAAAAGAGTTTGGAAAGCCATCTTAGTTATAATGATGAGTATATGCATAGAAGAGTAGACTATGATATTGCTTATCATGAAGCGATGGAGAAATTTTTAAGGGGTGACTACTCGGTAGTATTTACTACTTGCCCCAGATATACGCCTTATAAACCTGATGATATGGAGGAGGAAGTAGGCTTTGATGATGATGATGATGATGATGATCATGATGAAGGAGATGTTGATGTGCGGTGTTTTCTGTTTGTTTTGTTATGTTTCATTTTCTGTTTTCATGTTTAGATTTTTTATAGTTAGTTTGTTATTGTATGTAGGGCTGTCAAAGCAACTCATTGTTCGCGAACAGCTCGTTAAGAAGCTCGTGTCGACTCGTTAATTTCGTTCGATAAGTTAAGGAGCTGAACACGAACTAAGATGTGTTCGGCTCGTTTTGGCTCAAAATACTAGTCATCAAGTATATATATATATAT
>JXCR01094566.1:161902-177928 GCA_002079205.1 Phalaenopsis hybrid cultivar
TCTAATTGACTACAAGGCTACAAAGATTTATAATCAATTAAAATATTGATTGAGAAAATAGAATGAAAATTATTAAATTAGATTCAAATGTTGTTTTAATATAAATAACAATTTTTAAATCTTGCTCAAACCCTTATTGTCTTATGGTTACATGATTAGAGTTGTTAAAAAGACTCTTTGTTCGTGAACAGCTCGTGTTGGGCTCGTTAAGCAAACGAGCCAAACACGAGCTGAGCACGACTCACTTGTGTTCGGCTCGTTTACACCTCTAATTGTATGTTTGTTAGAATGTGTAAATTTGTATTTGTGAAAATTGTTAAAATCATGTTTATTGTACTAAATTTTTTTTTTTATTTTTTATGTTTATTTTTCACTTCAATGTAAATGCTAGAATAGTCTTTTTATTTTTAGAAAAGCTAATTTCTCTTGTCTTTATTACTTGTACCTGTACTATTCTATTTTTTTAAAACATTATAATTTTTTCTTTCTGCTTGAACTAATACTTTGAGACTAATTAAAAATTTAAGTTTGGTGAAGGGAGAAATTTTCTATAAAAGAATTAAACTTTATTTGTACTATATATTTTTAAAATTTATTTTTAACATATCATGTGGTATGTTGGGTTAGCTATAGATAACTATATTTTAAATTTTATAATTTTATAGAAAACTTAAGCAAAACCTTTTATAATAAAGGGTAGTTCCAAAGTTAAAATATTTAGTATGAGATGATAAGATTATGATTTTACTATTTAAGGTAAAGAAAAATTTATTTTGGAATTGTTAAGAATTTTAGAGTTTTACTTTAAAAAGAAAGAATTGAGACTTTATGAAATATTTTTTTCAAAGCAAATACAATTTTATAAAAATAAGGAAATGTGGAAAGTTTTTAACTTTAAGAAGAGAATGGAGGAGTTCAAAATCATTAAAAGTTATCCAGATATAGTAATTTTTACATGGCATGAAAAAAAAAAGGATTGAAAAGATCTTAAAGAAAAAGAAAAAAAAAAGATGAGCAAAAATGAAAAAAATGAATAAAAGCTTGAGGAGATAACTAATCAAAAACTGTCTCCACTTTAATCATCTTAAGGAAATGAAGTTAATTATATTTCTAAGTTTAGGCTTAAAGTATTAGCATCCTTATTAATAAAGTCTTTATAAAGTTATTTTTTAGTGTAATTCTTCTAAGCATTCAAAATATGACAAAATTACAATTATTCTTGAAATAAATAAAAATTAGAACTCTTAAACTTGACTACTAGAAATTCTTATAATTTAGTTTTAACCTGAGTTATTCAAAATTTTTCTAAAGTTTCACCATCACATTTATAAAACAAAAACTATAGAAATCTCTAAGTTAAACTCACTTCCACAAGTTATAATTTTTACATAGTATAAGAGAGTTATTTGCAGACAAGTAACATTTAAGTTTGGGGGAATGATCGACCTTAAAGTTACCAATTTTTAGTGCATATTTTATAATCATTTTATACATATTTTTAGTGATATTGCACTTTAAAGGAATGTATTTTGCATGTTTTTTGTTTTAGGTACATGTAATGGACATTTGGAGAAAATGGAGGAAAAATGAGCAAAAAATTGTGCAAAATAGTATGACACCATAACACCGTCCCTTGGCGCTATAGCACCATAGACGCGGGCAACAGGCGCTATAATGTCAATAACTATCCTTCTAAAAGATCTATTGAATTTGACCAATTTTTGAAGGGTTGTTTCAAACAACCCTTGATTATTTTCAGAGATGTGGACAAAAAGGGGATGAAAAAGAGGACTTTTTGGCAGCATTTAAAGTCTCCCTTTAGTGTTTAAGTGTATGTTTTAATGTGTTTTGTGCTGTAATAGTAAGAGTTTGGAGATTTCTTCAAGGAGACTCCAAAATTTGTGTTGGGGAGAAGACATAAAGTACTTTGTATTTGTGTTTAAGTGTTTGTTTCTAAGACTTGGATTTCAATATGTAGTTGGTGATTTTATATTATTCTCTATGAATTCTGAGTAGTTCCCTTTTTTTCTCCTTGCTCTTGAGAATTAATCTTGTGGGATGAGAATGATTTAAACATTTCTTTTTTACTTTTAAAAATTGTGAAGACATTTTCATTGATTCTTCATTGACTTTACAATTTGGCTTCTTGTAAAGTTAAAATCCATTGAGAAACATAAAGACCCTGGAGGGCTATGATTTTATCCAATTACTGAGTGTCACACTTCATTCTGGGCAAAGACATTACGATCACGTAAGGGGGAGTACAAATAGATAGGGAGATAAGTTTTGATGGGCGCGGAATTAATGTTTCTATGGTGACATACTAGATTCTCTTCCAATTCAGTAGGTCCTGTAGAGAGGGCACAATGGGTAATCTGGAGGTGAGAGACCAGAATCTAATCAACACTACTACACAAGCTGGTGAAAAACTCTAAATTAGATAATTTTCTTTGCTAACAACGGGAGGGATAAAGAATAAGAATGCTTCTATATATGACAATACATCATCATATTTTTACTCATTTGAATCCTACATAGATTAATATCTCATTGCAAGGGGAAAGAACTTTACATTTATTCAAATTAATTATAATTAAATTACTTTTATTAAAACGTTATTTATAGTTGTTTTTATCTGCTTTAATTTAATCTTAGCCATTGTTATCATTTCATTTCATTTAAATATGTAATTTTATATAGAATTTTCATTTAAGTTTAACAGGCCAATTTAAATAGTTCAATTATCATTGTGGGATCGATACTGAGGTTTTTAAGGAAAATCCTATATTACTTGAAACGATCTGTATATTTGCGTAGTTCCTCTATTATGAAGTTTAATTATTTATTTTTCATATCATTACATTTATTCACACTAGCCGATGAATATAATTTGGGTTAAATTTTTAGCAATATTTTGGAGATTTTTAGTAATATTTTGGAGATTAAAAATATAAGTAATTGTGGGTCGGGTCAACGAGTTTTTTTTTAAGTCTCATTTTGAGTGAGTTATATTCTCAGTGAGTGAAATCTTTGTACCCACTCACTAAAATCTTTATATCTTCCCTTTTACATCAATAAATTTACCTTTGAATGTGGTGTTGGGTGGAAGCTCAAGTACTATTAATGTTCTCTTTCAGCAAGGATTTCATCAATCTCTCTCCAATAGTGGTGTTATTAACTTCATAAAAAAATCAAGATGGAAATATGATAAACCTGTGACATTTCTATCTAAGGAGGAAACTTCAACTTTGGCTACTTTGTGAAATTTAACTTTGATTGGTAAGTTCATCTATGGTCACCCGAAACTTGATTTGATACAGATGGAGTTAGATCTTATAAAACTTATGTGCCCATAGCAAATTGGTCTCCTAGATGGGAGACACATTATAATACAAATATCTACCAAAGATTAATATTCTCATCTGTTAACTAGGAGAATAGTTAGAATCAAAGATAAGATGATGAAGGTTTTAAAATGGCCCATCCACTTTGATCCCCAAACTAAACTACCAGTTATTCCAGTGTAGATCAAACTACCGAGTTTGAAATTTAACCTGTTTAAATAGGAAACACTTTTCTTGATCGTAACTATCTTTAAAAGGCCATTGAAAATGGATTCCTCAACAGTTAACTTGTCTAGGCCATCTGCTGCCAGAGTTCTTGTTGAAATGGATATTATTGCCCCTCAAAAAAATTTGGATAGCAACAACACATAAGTGTTATTGACAAAGGGTTCTAATTGAACAACATCCTACATATTGCATTAGTTTTCAGATGCTTGGTCACTCTCAGGAACACTGCTTTCATGTACATCCAGAATTACAGACTTCTATTCCGAGCAATAGTCACCAACCGATTAATGTGCCTCAACAAACTACTTAAGAACCATGTATTCCACCTACAGACATGGCGGAAACTACATCTAGAGAGGTTATTGTCCTTGATCCGATTTCCCCTGGAGGCAATACCTCACTAGTCATCCCCCACTAGAACCACAAATTTCTGAAGAAGAGGGAAATGATACTCCTGTTGTTCCTACTACTATAGATGAGTGATTATATAGTGTTTTTAGACACATTTTTATACTAATTTTTGAGATATTGCGCTTTAATGGAAGGTACTTTTGTACTTTTCTTTCAGGTACAGATAAAAAGGTGAAAAATACTTAAAAGAGTGAAAAATGATCAAATTTGGAGCAAATAGGTGAAAAATGTGCAAAACTGTTTTGGTGCCTAAGCGCCAGATCCGGCGCTTGCGTGCCTGGTAAACAGAGAAGACCGCGCCTAAGCGCCAGATGCTCCGCGCTTAAGTGTCAGTGGCAGTTATTGGATAAGTAAATTTGATTTTTGCAAATTGAAGAGGTTTTTGAGGCACATATTGGCTTAATAGGTAGTTACAACCACCATGGTTGAAAATTATTGCGAAAGGATGCATCTCTTGGGGAAACATCGAATCAAGACACATTTTGAAGAGATACCAAGGCACCTTTTGGAGAATTATAAAAGAAGGAAAATTGGGAATTTGAAAGAAGTCCTAACAGTACTAGGAAAGTTTTGAAATTTCAAAAATTGGGGAGTAAGTTGGAGAGATTTTCAGGCACCACATATTATTTTTATATTAAGACTGTTGTAAAAGAGAAGAGATTGAAAGGAACTTCAAGAGTTTGGTGGAAAACTTGAGATAAGTTTTAATCTTTTGTTTTAGACTACTTTTGATTTTAATTGAGATTTGTTGTTGGTTTGACAATGATTTCTACTTTTAAACTTAAGTGTGGTTTTGTTTTCTCCATAGATTCTGAGTTGTTTTCTTTATCTTTCTTCTTAAAATGATAAGTAATTAAGTGTTGGATGAAAGTTGTGGAGAGTATTGGAGTTGGAAGAAGTTGTGATGATTTAAATCCATGCACTTCATTTACTTCTTGATTTGTCCAATCCAATGTATTCTGAGTAGTTTTCTTTATTTTTTCCTTAAAATGATAAGTAATTAAAGTTTGGATGGAAGTTGTGGAGAGTATTGATCTTTAATGTTCTTCTTGAAATGATAAGTAATTAAGTTTTGGATGGAAGTTGTGGAGAGTATTGATCTTTAATGTTGGAAAGGGTTGTGATGATTTAAATCCATGTACTTCATTTACTTCTTGATTTGACCAATCCAGATGTTAAAATTTTTTGTAAGAACATGTAAGAACCGGGCTGATATTGTCTCAGTCAATAATTGGAAAGAATCATATGAGGTTGTATGAATGAGGATGTAGTTCATATGATTGAGTGCAAATAAATAGAGAAATATTCATTGAAGGGTGTAGAGTTATGACTTTAAAGTGACAGTTTAAAGCCCCCAACTTGGTTTATTGCTTTAGGTTCTGATACGAGATGTTAGCCCCCAAGTGGAGGGAATCGGGGGAACTCTAGAGTGAGAGCTAGTATCTTCCTTACCTAGCTGGTCTTCAGAACTATTCAAACATTAAATTAGCCAATGTTCTTTATAGCATCTCTAGTAAGGGTAAAGAATATTGTTGCTACTATTTGGCACAACAACATATGCATACTTCTTCAATAGAATTCCTATAGTTATTACTGATTCATGATAAGGAGAGAGATATTTTCATATTTAGTGCTTTTCTTCTACAAAAACTCAAGTTATCTTCTTAAGATTGTACTATTTTTGTTAAAATATTAAAATTACCAAAAATATTTAAACATTCTTTACTACGAATACGTCTTTTGTTTAATCAATTGTCTTTTTAAAAATAGAAAGTTTTCCAAAAAGTTCATATTGCATATCTTCCCTGTGGGTTCGATATTTAGGTCTAAATAAAAAAGTCTTATATTACTTGATAACGATACGTATACTTGCGTAGTATACCAATATATATAAATTGAAAGTTAAATTCTTATTTTTCTTCAGGATCAAGTTTTTGGTTTTATTGCAAAATAAGGAAATATAAGTGAAAAATATAATCATAATTATTGTTATATTGTTGCATATAAGTAGTTATCGGAGATTAAGTTTTTGGCGCCGTTGTCGGGGAAGTGAAGTGAAAATTCTAAAGAATCTATTGATTTAAAAGCAAATTTCTATTTTTAGAAAGTCTTATTTGAACTTTAAGTTATTGTATTTTATTATGTGTGTGTTTAGTTTTATTTTATTTTATGTTAGTGTATGTTTAGTTCAAGTTCTGAAGGACTAGTGCCCTACGATTCTGAATTAGAGAGAGCTGTTAGAAAAAAAATAAAAAAAATTAAAATACTTGAAAAATCTAAAAAAATTATGGAAATGACAAACCAAAATGATCAAAATGCTGAAATTCATCAAGACTTTGGAGCTTTAAAAGATTATGTCAACCTTACTGTAGATGAACTTCATTGTAATATTCAAAAACCTACTGTAGTGGCTAATTCATTTGAGCGTTATTATCCAAATGGTATCAAATAATCAGTTGGGGCATCATCAACTGAAGATCTAAATTTACATCTTGCCAATTTTTTAGAATTGTGCGCTACATTTAAATACGATGTGTATCAGATGATACCATAAGACTTAGGTTATTTCCTTTCTCACTGAGGGATAAAGCTAAGATGTGGTTGAATTTGTTAGCATCTAGATCTATCAGAACTTGGGGTGATTTAACACAAAAATTCCTTGCTAAATATTTTCCACCATAATAAACTGTAAAGCTTAGAAATGATATTACATCTTTTAATCAGTTTGAAGGGGAATGTATTTATGAAGCATGGGAAAGATTTAAAGAACACATAAGATAATGTCCACACTATGCTATACCAGATTGGTTAATAATTCATACTTTTTATAATAGATTAGTTGGATCTCTTAGATCAATTATCGATGTCGCTGGTGGTGGTTCATTGATGTCAAAATTATTTCATGACGACTATGTTTTAATTGAAGAAATGGCTACCAATAATTTTCAATGGCCTTCTGAGATGGTGAATCCTAAAAAACTAGCTAATATTCATGAAACTGATGCATTTACTATGTTAGCAAATAAAGTTGCTGCAATTTCAAGAAAGCTAGACCAATTTGAAATGAATTTTTCTCAACCAATTTCCATGATTGAAGAGAATTCATTAGGCTAAATGGTAGATTCTCAAACATCATTAGAAACTTTGAATGTCATAAATAATAAATAGAATAACCCATATTCAAATTATTATAACCCAGGTTGGAAGAACCATCCTAACTTCAATTGGCCAAATTATTATAACCCAGTTTGGAAGAACCATCCCAACTTTAACTGGAATAACAATTCGGGTGGTAACTTTAACTGGAACAACAATTTGAGTGGTAATAATCAGCAATAGGGGAACAACCAAGTAAACCCATTGGGAAACTGGAACAATCAAGGGAATAGTAATTATAAATCTACTTATCATCTAGGTTTCAACAGTAATACACAATTTAAGGAGAAGATGCTGTTTATAGAAGAAGTGGTGTTACAAATGGGAAATCAATTACAAAGTCAAGGAGCTGTAATTAGAAATATGGCGAATCAACTTGGGCAAATAAAAAATTCATTAAGTAATAGATTCCAAGGAACACTTCCTAGTAATACTGAATCAAATCCAAAAGACCAGAATAAAGAGCAAGTAAAAGTCGTTCAACTTAGAAGCGGAAGAGAGTTGGAAGGTAGGGTTCAAAAAGAAATTGAAGTATAGAGAGAAGAAATTGAAGAATCAAAAGAGGATGCTCCAAAAGATTCTGAAAGATCTATTTCTGCACTAAAAATTGATTTGAAAAAAACACCACCTCTATTTCCTCAAAGACTTCGTCAGCAGAAGTTAGATAAGTAATTTTCAAAATTTCTGGAAATATTTAAATTGCTGAAGCCTTAGAACAAATGCCAAGCTATGTAAAGTTTATGAAGGATATTCTCAACAGGAAAAGAAAGTTTGAAGATAATGAGGCGACTGCACTTAGTGATGAGTGTTGTGCTATAATTCAGAAAAAGCTTCTTAAAAAGCTTAAGATCCTTGTAGCTTTACATTTCATGTGCAATAGGAGACATATTTTATGGGAAAGCATTATGTGATTTTGGTGCAACTATTAACCTTATGTCATTATCAATATTCAAAATATTGAAATTATGAGAAATAGCCCCTCCTACTGTAACTCTGCAGTTAGCAGATCGTTTGATAACATACCCAAAAGGAGTTATAGAAGATGTCCTAGTGAAAGTGGATCAATTTATCTTTCCTGTTGATTTCATTGTGCTAAGCATATGGAGGAAGATAAAGAGATACTTATCATTTTAGGGAGACCTTTCCTAGCCACAGAAGGACAAAGATAAAGAGATACCTATCATTTTGGGGAGACATTTCCTAGCCACAAGAAGAGCAATGATAGAGATACCTATCATTTTGGGGAGACCTTTCCTAGCCACAGAAAGAGCAATGATCTAGATATGGAGGAAGATAAAGTGAACCTATCATTTTGGGGAGACCTTTCCTAGCCACAGGAAGAGCAATGATAGATGTGCAGAAAGGAATTAACAATGTGCATTGATGATCAAACTGTTACTTTTAATATTTCAATATCAATGAAATATCCTGCAAAAGATAAAGATGATGAATGTTATATGATGGATGTTATAAGATATCTAGGTGAATGTCATTTCAAAACAATTTATGAAGAAAAATATTTGGAACACAAGCAAGAAGAGGAATTAGATCAATGTGAAGAACTTTTTAAGGAAGATTCAAATTATGTTCGAGAAAGTTTTGAAATTTTGGGCACGGTAGACAAAGATAAATCATTTTGTCCATTAATTGAAAAACCTCCAGAACTTGAGTTGAAGTTACTTCTTGAACATTTAAAATATGACTTTATAGGATATTCCTCCACTTTACTAGTTATAATTTCCTCAAAATTAACGATGGAAGAAGAATAAAGGTTGATGAAAATTTTGAAAAATTTTAAGCCTTTGGATGGACAATTGCTGATATTAAAGGAATCAATCCTTCAATTTGTATGTATAAAATTCATATGGAAGAGAACTGCAAACCTAGGGCTGATTCTCAAAGGAGATTGAATCATGTTATGAAAGAAGTTGTTAAGAAAGAAATTGTAAAGTGGTTAGATGTTGGAATTATCTACTCTATTTTAGATAGTGCATGGGTTAGTCCAACTCACTGCGTTCCTAAGAAAGGAGGAGTAATTGTAACTGTGAATGAACATAATGAATTAATACCTAATGTACAAGTTACAAGGTGGCGAATATGCATTGATTATAGAAAATTAAATCTTTCCACTAGAAAAGATCATTTTTCATTACCCTTTCTGGATCAAATGCTGGATTGACTAGCTGGGCATAAATACTTTTGTTTTCTGGATGGATATATTGGTTATCACCAAATATAAATATCTCTTGAGGATCACGAGAAAACAACTTTTATCAGTCCTTATGGTACTTTTGCTTTTAGAAGGAAGCCCTTTGGTTTATGTAATGACCCTACTACATTTCGAAGATGTATGATGACAGTTTTTTGTGATTTAATTGAAAAAAGGATTGAAGTATTCATGGATGATTTTTCAGTGTTTGGAACTTCATTTGACTCATGTTTATAACATTTATCTAAAGTTCTTAAGCACTGTGAAGAAACAAATTTAGTCCTTAATTGGTAAAAATGTCAATTTTTGGTAGTAGGAGGAATTATATTAGGTCATCAAATATCAGAAAATGGTATGGAAGTAGATCCTGCTAAAATTCAAGTGATCGCTAATTTACCTTATCCAACGAATGTAAGGGAAATTAGGAGTTTTTTAGGACATGTTGGTTTCTACAGACTATATATTAAAGACTTTTCAAAGATTGCTAAGCCTTTATGTCATTTACTGGAGAAAGATGAAATTTTCAATTTTAATAAGGAATGCCTAAAATATTTTAATTTATTATAAGAAAAATTAATCACTGCACCAATTATAATTTCACCAAACTGGGGAAAACCTTTTGAATTGATGTGTGTTGCTAGTGATTATGCTATTGGAGCTATTTTAGGACAAATAAATGATAAAATTTTCAAAGTAATTTACTATGCTAGTAAAACTCTTAATAAAACCTCAAATCAATTATACAACAACTAAAAAAGAGTTATTAGCAATATTATATGCTTTTGATAAATTTAGATCATATTTAATTGGAACTCATTGTGTAGTGCCTTTGATAAATTTAGATCATATTTAATTGGAACTCATTGTGTAGTGCATACAGATCATTCTTGCTATTAAGTACCTAATGAAAAAAGAAGGATGCTAAACCTAGACTTATAAGATGGATTCTTCTTTTGCAAGAATTTGATTTTGAAATAGTAGATTGGAAGAGGATTGAAAATAAAATTGTTAATCATTTGTCCAGGCTTGAGTTAGAAAAACCACTCTGTATTGAAAAAAAATTAATGAACATTTTCCAGATGAAAAATTGTTCACTATTAATGAGTGGTGTTCTGTGGTATGCCGACATTGTGAACTTTATTGTTAGCAATATTATACCCTATGGAATGACATACCAACAAAAGAGGAAATTTATTTTTGAAGCTAAGACTTATTTTTGGGATGGCCCATTTTTATATAAACAAAGAAATGATCTAATTATTTGAAGATGTGTACCATTAGAAGAAACTTATGAAATTATAAAAATGTCATAATTTTGATTTTGGGAGACATTTTGGTGTTGATAAAATAACATACAAAATTTTACAATCTGGATTCTATTAGCCTATAATTTTTAGAGATGTTAATGCTTATATCAAAACTTGTGATAGATGTCAACGAGCAGGTAATATTTCTAGAAGAAATGAGATAACCCTCCATTATATGCTAGAAGTTGAAAGATTTGATGTTCGGGAATTAGATTTCTCACTACCTCGATGTGATGCTCAAAGTGTTGCAAAATTTTTGAAAACAAACGTATTTTGTAGATTTGGGATGTCGAGAGTTATCATTACTGATGGTGGGAAGTCATTTCAGAAATGTCATAATGAAGAAGTTATTAAAGAAATATCATATAAATCATAGGATTGATACTGCTTATCATCCTCAGACAAATGGTTTGGCTGAATTATCCAATTAGGAAATTAAAAGAATTATGAAAAAATTGTGAATCTAACAAAAATGGATTGGTTAGTCAAACTTGACTATGCTTTGTGGGCTTATAGAACTGCATACAGAACTCCTATAGAAATGTCCCCATATAGGTTAATATTTGGGAGAGCTTGGACTTACCAATTGAACTTGAACATAAAGCATATTGGGCGATTAAAGAGTTCAATTATAATTTGAAAGATGCTAGTGAGAAAAGGTTACTGCAATTAAATGAGCTTGAAGAGATAAGGAATGAATCTTATGTGAGTGCCAAGATTTTTAAAGAAAAGATGAAGATGTGGCATAATCGAAGGATTCTTACTAAAAATTTTTGGCTAGGGCAACAAGTTTTGCTATATAATGCAAGTTTAAGATTATTTCCAAGCAAACTTAAGTCTAGGTGGATGAGCTCATTTGTTGTGATAAAAGTTTATCCTTATGGAGTTGTGGATACAAAAGATCCTAAGTCTGAGAAAATATTTAAATTTAATAGACAGACTGAAACCATAATTTTTAGGGGATCGCCATAAATTTAATGATGGAATGATGTTGGGTCAACCAGAATAAGCACTGGTTACGTCGGACTGACGACGTAAAACCAAGCGCTTTGTGGGAGGCAACTCATAGTTATCAGAGTGTTTTTATTTTGATTGTTGTTTTGTGTGTGATTAAAAAAATTGTGGTAGTATTTTTGAAACTATTATGTGTCAGTAAAGATTTTAAGACTTTATTTAGTGACCATGACACGTTAGAATGAGTATTTGGATGCTAAGTTAACTAGTGCAAAAATGTGCAATGGGGCTTAAGTGTCAGATCCGGTGCTTAAGCGCGGAAATTTAAACACATGTGTGAAATTAATATTATAGAAGGTTTAACCATCAATTAGTTTGTAAAAATGTGCCAATGGAGTTTCTAAACGTGTATATGAGTTATTGGAAGTATTTATGCCTATAAATAGAAGGGTTTTATGAAGGAATTTCACCCCAGATCGTTTCTAGCCCTAAGAGTCTAAGAGAAAGTGAGATTTAGAGAAAATGTCTTCATGGGAGATGGATTTGAAGAAGAAGGAAGAAATCATGAGGAAGAGGTTCATTAGTCAAAGTGCACAAGAGATGTATAACGGTTTCTTAGCTATTTGTATTGAAGGGATATCCGAGAAGATCAACAAAATTGAGAATAATATGGCTTTATTGGAGAACAAAGTACTTGAGTTGCATGCACATCTAGAGCATATTGGATGGCAATTGAAGATGCAATTTAGCCACATAAGTTATATAGAGGAAGCGAGTAAGGTAATGTTCATAAAGCAGGAGTGGATTGAAGAAGATAGTATCAGAGCTCGTCACCACCGTCTGTTTTATTAACTCTATATTTCTGGAGAGACTAATGAAAAACAGGAATTTATTCCTTCAAATGAAGAATGTAATCACGTTTAGTGTTAGAATTTGTGTGTTAAAAGTTGTTGTTTTCAAGTGGTTTAGTGTTTAAGTCTTGTTTTTAGTATTTATGACTTCTTATATGCGTTAATTGTGAAATAATTGTTATGTCTTTGTATTTAGAAAAATTTTCTCATCCAAGACTATTTGGAGTGAGAATTAAGTGTTTAAAGGTATTTGTACTTGTTTGTGAATTAATATAAGTTTGTTTGTGTGAAAATTTATGTTATTTTTAGCCTCGAATTGAAATAGTTATTATGGAGAATTTTGAGAGAGATGGGAGTTATAGGAAGTTGAAATAGTCATTTAAGTTTTATGAGACCATTTAGGGGTGGTTTACTTAGGAAAATAGTGCATTTTACTTTAATTTGAAAATTTTAAAAATTGTGCATTAACGCCTAAGCGCCACATCTCGTGCTTTAGGGGTGGTTTACTTAGGAAAATTTACTATTGGATGAGTAAATTTGGTTTTTACAGATTTTGAAGAGGTTTTTGAGGCACCTATTGGCTTGATAGGTGGTTACAACCACCACGGGCAAAAATTATTATGAAAGGATGCATCTCTTGGGGAAATACATCGAATCAAGACACATTTTGAAGAGATACCAAGACACCTTTGGAGAATTATAAAATAAGGAAGATTGGAACTTTGAAAGAGGTCCTGAAAGTATTGGGAAAGCTTTGAAAGTTCAGAAATTGGGGAGTTAGTTGGAGATATTTTCAGGCACCACATATTTATTTATTTTTATTTTAGTTTTATATTGAGAGTGTTGTAAAAGAGGTGAGATTCAAACGAACTTAAAGAGTTTGGTGGAGGACTTAAGATAAGTTTTTATCTTTTATTTTAGACTACTTTTATTTTTAATTGAGATTTGTTGTTTGTTTGACAATTATTTCTACTTTTAAACTAAAGTGTGGTTTTGTTTTCTCCATGGATTTTGAGTAGTTTTCTTTATTTTTCTTCTTAAAATGATAAGTAATTAAGTGTTGGATGGAAGTTGTGGAGTGTATTGATCTTTAATGTTGGAAGAGGTTGTGATGATTTAAATCCATGTACTTCATTTACTTCTTGATTTGGTCAATCCAGATGTTAAAATTTTTGTAAGAACATGTAAGAACTGTGTTGATATTGTCTCAGTCAATAATTGGAAAGAATCACATGAGGTTGTATGCCTCATTCATAGGATTGAGTGCAAATAAATAGAGAAATATTCATTGAAGGGTGTAGAGTTAGATGACTTTAAAGTGACAGATTAAAACCCACAACTTGGTTTATTGTATTAGGTTCTGATATGAGATGTTAGCCCCCAGGTGGAGGGTCTCGGGGGAACTCTAGAGTGAGAGCTAGTATCTTCCTTGCCTAGCCAGTCTTCAAAACTATTCAAACTTTAAATTAGCCAATGTTTTTTATAGCATCTCTAGTAAGGGTAAAGAATATTTTATTCTATTTGGCACAACACAATATACATATTTTCACAGCATAACTCCTATACTTATTACTGATTCATGATAAGGAGAGAGATATCATATTTAGTGTTTTTCTTCTACAAAAACTCAACTTATCTTTTTTAAGTTTGTACTATTTTTGTCAAAATATTAAAATTACCAAAAATATTTAAACTTTCTTACGAATACATCTTTAGTTTAAATAATTGTCCTTTTAAAAACAGAAAGTTTTCAAAAAAGTGCATATTGCATATCTTCCTTGTGAGTTCAATATTCATGTCTGAATCAAAAAGTCCTATATTACTTGATAACGATACGCATACTTGCGTAGTATCCCAATATATATAAATTAAAAGTTAAATTCTTTTTTTTCTTCAGGATCAGGTTTTTGGTTTTGTTGCAAAATAAAGAAATATAAGTGAAAAATATAATCAGAATTATTGTTATACTGTTGCATATAAGTAGTTATCGGGGATCAATGAGCTCCCACCAATGTTGAATGATACAGTATCTCATCAGCCTACTCCTCACCAACTAGTTCCACATGACCTTTCTCACACTGCTACTAATCATTTGGTTGTAGTAGATGATACCCTAGTTGTGATGGAATTACTAATTGCTAGAGAAGAAATTACTGCCAAAGAGGGTACTCATTCCTTAAAGGAACACCACAATCAAAGTGCTCAACAACCTGCTCCTACTTAGCAATTTATGAATTTGCATAACACTCAAGGTGGGTTCCCCATTAAAGAAGAACAAGCTTTGACAGAGGAATGGTAGTTACAAAAAGCTAAGAAGAAGAACAAAGGAATTCATGAACTCAGGATTTTACAGGATGATACAGTGTTAGTTTCGAGAGGCAGCCTACCAAACCATTTGTTACTGGACTCTCTCCCTAGAACCAGGGGGAGAAAGAGAGGTAAACAATCATGGGATTAACCCCCTATCTATCGAGCTCTGGTTAACTTCTTTTGTCAAAAGTTTTATTAGGACTATTAATTGGCGGTTGTTTATTTTGGTTGTATTACTAGTGCGATAAGTTATTTCGAGTGGTATCTCAGGGTTATTTTAGTCGAATTGCATATTTCTTTGAGGATATGTGTTATTTTGGGTGTTATCTTAGGAGTTATTTTGGTTGTTTTCTTTTGGGATTATTGGGAAGTATCGCGGGTGCTATTCTATGTAGTATTTATAGTTTTATCGAGGTCGGTTGTGGTACTCTAGGTAGTATCTTGGGTGATCTTGGTGGTATTTCACGGTTGTAGTGTCGTGGTATTCCTCGTGTTCTTCCGTGTGGTACAATCGGCGTTTCTGCGGGCGTTGTTGCGGTACATGGTGTTAATCTTCGGTGACTCCCTCACACGAGGTGTTATTCCCCTGCGAGTTTTTCAAACCCATGGTGTTATTTCGCCCTTCCTGCGGGGAGTTATTGGTGGTTGTAATTAGGTGTTATTTGGGTTTCGGCTGGTAGTATCGCGGTGATCCATTGCAGTTTCTCTCCCCCCTTATGCCCTATGAGTATTTCTATTATTTTTGTAAGCTTTTTTTGTTAATTTTTTGAGTTATACTTGTATTTCTTAGCCTTTTTCAGTGTGTGATATACCTTGTGGCTAAAGGCTATCAATGAATTCTCCTCCGGACTTTCCTTTAAATATATTCTGAGTGATCTTGGTTATTTTTCCTTTAAATACTTATATAATATACTTTCTTTTAAACACACACACACACACACACACACACACACACACACACACACACACACATATATCTCTCTCTCTCTCTCTTATACACACACACACACACACACACACACACACACACATATAACTCAATTTATAAATCAATGATGATAATAAGCTTAGATATTTATCTTGACCAAGCAATGGAGCTCACAAAATTGGACGGCGAAATCATCTTTAACCTTAATAATGATATGTGGTCAGTTGTAGGTTTGATAAAGGTCATCTATAAGTTAGGGATTCTTAACAAAGAGAAAGGATTTGGGAGATTTTGGTAACTAAAGCTTCTCTTATGAGTATATGGATGG
>JXCR01094566.1:187160-203775 GCA_002079205.1 Phalaenopsis hybrid cultivar
TGTGTGTGTGTGTGTGTTTACTAATTCATTGTTATGTTTGTTTAATTTAACACTTTTCCTGTGCTTTGATGAGAAAAAAATACCATATTATCCTCGTGGTGTTTCAACTTCTGTCGTAGGTTATAAGTCTCGTGGAATGGTTGCTTGATTCTTTTATCTCTTTTAGTGACTTTTATATATATGTATAGATATATGTGTGTGTGTGTGTGTGTTTACTAATTCATTGTTATGTTTGTTTAATTTAACACTTTTCCTGTGCTTTGATGAGAAAAAAATACCATATTATCCTCGTGGTGTTTTAACTTCTGTCGTAGGTTATAAGTCTCATGGAATGGTTGCTTGATTCTTTTATCTCTTTTAGTGACTTTTTCAATCATGTTATGGCAGTGTCGTTGGGCATCTTTGAAAGGCATATGGCTACATTATTTGAACCGTGCGCCTTTGGGTCAGACGTGTTGATTCGATTGGCTGCTAAGGGGGAAACATCAGCAAGCGATTACAGAGGTAGCTTGGATATGTACGTGGGTCAATTCAGGTATGGGTTGTTCATGCTGCCATTTTGCAGCGAGATGATATTCATTCTCAATAGTTATGATATCATTTCGGTTGAAGTCTTGCCAAACTCCATTGCAATCACAATGACATTCATGATCTATCTTTGGTGGATGAAGTTTCTATGGATAGTTGATAGAGTTGTTCAAATATTTATTTGGCTTTAAGGTCGATCATGATGAGTTGTGACGTGAAATTTTAGGAGTTAAGAACAAGAATAAGGATTGACACTCCACGATCATAATTTCCACTCAACGACGAGGTTGGCAGATTTGTGTCTGGCCCGTTACCAAAGAGTTAGTGAGGTTGAAGAAGCTACCATAACATATTCACATTTATGCAGATATGATCGAGGGGAGCAATCTCTCCATATTTCAGTTCACTAAAAGGGATGTTGACGATAAGGTCTTGTGGTTTGAGATTTATGGGGATATGACAGAGGGTTTATGGGAGGAATCGGATGAGAGGGTGAAGAAAAGTGTCAAGGTATCAGCAGTGAAGGTCAGAGGCAAAAAGCTTAAGGCAAAGAATCCCTTGGACATGGATGACCCATCTACTAGGTTATTAAAGTCTTTGTGCAAATTTGTCACCTGTAAGAAAATTTGTTTATGTTTTTCTCCTTTTTCTCTCATTCTTTATCCTTTTCTTTTTACGTTTAGGTGGGTGACCATGACTTTATATATGCTTAAAAATATAAGTATTTAATACTGCTGCTAAAAGATTAACTTCCTCAGCAACTGTAACAAAACCTAAATAACAGTTATAGATTTGATAAATATGGACGTAATAAATATTCAATAATTGTAAAGTCACACTTAATAATGGTTATAGATTCGATAAAGATGTATATATAAAATATTCAATAATGGTAAAGTCACACTTATCAATGCAAATATACGTATCACTCAAGTAATATAGGTCTCTAATAGAGTTCTAAATATCGTTCTCACAGGGAATAAGATTAGAACTATGAACTAAGATTTTAGAAAAGCAATACTTTAATCACAACAACGAAGTTCAATTTGTTTATCTGTCACTAATAGGTAATTGAAATAAATATGTAATTTTAATAACTATTAAATAACAAATTATCTAATGAAGGTTCGAATGTGATATTCAATATATAAGAAAGCATCATTCTATTTGTCAAGAAATTATATTGAATGGTTAAATTAAACTAGTTCAATTCATATTATGTCAAATAGGAGTATACCTATATTTTACTCTTTGGTCCATGCATAAAGAACATTGACTAATCCTACGCTTGTTTACTGAATCTGCGGATAGGCTGGGAGGATACCGGCTCTCACTTCGGAGCTCCCACGNGCCTAATTCATCATTCCTGCAATAAAACATCAAAAATACCTTTCTTTAAAATGCAATATCATTAGAAATAATATAAAATAGGTATGAAAATCTCATCATATTTTCCTTTGGTCAAAATCCCCAAAACTTAACTATTAATTGTCCTCAAGTAATTTTGGTACCACATAAAAGTAATGAACTATTGTAGTAAGGTTTTAATTGAGAAATACTATAACTTTGATTCAGATAAATATCATAGTGAGATTTTCAGAAAAAATTCAAGTAATTAAATTAACTCTGTAGCTACAAGATTATCTAGTAATCAAGTTTAAGAGTTCTAGTCTTCTATTCATTTCAAGAATGACTATATGTTACAATAGTAAGTCACTTAGAATATTCAAATGATAGGAACTTCATGAAAACTCTACTAGTAAAAGATCTAATCCATAAATATAAGTTAAGGAATGTAGTTAGGTTTGCCCTTTAGGTAGGTCCAGTAAAGCCAATTTTTGATTAAGCATATCCTCAAGCTTCTCCTCACTTCCATATTTTTTTTCTTTCTTTTCTATTTTTCATTTAGATTCCTTTCAATCCTATATATTTTTCTTTTCTTTTCAGAGATTATTGTCAATCCTTTCTTTTTTCCATTTTCAAATAAGAATTACTATATCTAGATAGCCTTTAATGATTTTGAACTTCACCTATCTTTCCCTAAATTTGAAACTCAAAGTATTCTTTTACCTTATAAATATTTCATAGCTTTTACATCATTGAGCCCCAATCTTTTCTTCTCAAATGAGTTATCAGATTCTTAATACTTCAAAATATAGTTTCCTTTACTTTAAATAGTTAACTATAGTCTTATTCTTATACTAAAATATCTCAAGTTACAAAATTAATTTTCATTGCAAAAATATTCCTTTAAATCTACCATAATATTTAAATAGCTACAAAATATAGTTACCTGAAATAAATTCACTACATAAAATCATAGAAATAATTTTTGAAAATATTGAACTAGATGACATCTAATAGTTAATATTTTTCTTCCCTCCCCCAAACTTAAATTTTTCAATATAAAATTATACAGGTGGAAAGAAAACTCTGAATGTAAATCATACTTCAGTATTTTAGGCATTTTCATCATTCTAAAATTTTTGCAATCCTTCTCAACATTTATATTTCACCTGGTTTGTAATATTAGGAGCTTTCTACACATATAAATCATTAGAAAAATTCTGGGTAATGAAATTTTGAAATAAGTATAAAACTAAAACATTAAACAAGCACAATATTTCCTAACACAACCACAATACTAAACAAAAACATTACAATTAAAATACGAAATAAAAATCACATTACATTACAAAATATTACTCAACATCTATTATACTACACATACAAATTTAACTACCACGCTAACTTTATATCAAAAATTAAAAATTATCTAAGTGCAACATAACAATAAAAGGGAAAGTCCAAATACACAAACATCCATTTCTATTACAAAAGATCATAAAAATAAAAGTACAAGTACAAGTACATCAACTACTATCAAATATCAAAATCTCAAACTATGTCTTCATCTCATTTATGAGCAGGTGGATTGAGCTGATACTGAGTATATCGGAGGCACTCAGGGAAAGTAACATCAGACTCACCTCTATAGTGTCGGGCATGAGCTTCGTAATAAGCTACCTCAAAATTTGAATGCCTCTGAAGGTGCTCACTATCATAATCATGTCAACGTTCTAAACCTCTAATCTTTTCATTTATCAATTCTATGCTCTTCCGCTATAAGGTTAACTCATTCATCAAATCAGTCAGAGTAGGGGAACTAAAAGGTTGAAGGTCATAACTTGTATAGGGGACATCTCTACTAGTAGAAGGTTCTTCACTCCTACTTCCAGTTCTCCATTTCTCATGGAGGGACATCTCTACTAGTAGAAGGTTCTTGACTTCTACTCCCAATTCTCCATTTCTCATGGGAAAAGTCTTCAAATTAGCTTTACTAATGGGTTTCATAGGATAAACCCATTCTTCATCTCCACTTTTCACTCCAGAATAGCTTACTAATGGGTTTCATAGGATAAACCCATTCTTCGTCTCCACTTTCCACTCTAGAAAGTTTGCAAATTGTGCTAATGGGTTTCATAAGGTAAACCCATTCCTCATCTTCTCCAGCTTCCACTCTAGAAAGTTGGCAAAGTGCACAAATAAAGTCAGGATGTCCTAGACCTCCACTTGTTTCACTCCTTGCCGTAGTCAATATATTCTTAAAAATAATTCTCCCCAAATTTATAGTTCTATTATTCTGAATATAGAAATTTAGAATAGATATATCTCTAATTTCCTCACTATGGTGATAAGTCAATAACAGAGTAGAGGAAATAAAATAGTGTCACGCCTTAGAGGTGGCATTCAACATGGAAGCAGAAAAATTATCGTTCTCGTTGCTTAATCTTTCTGTTCTTTTCTCATCAGATGAAAAAGTTGATCACATCATTGAGGGGGCCTTCCATCGTACTAAAGGATTTGTAGTGGTAGGAAAGTTGATCACATCATTGATGGGGCCTTCCATAGCACTGAAGGATTCATATTGGCAGCTATAAGAGGCTGGGACTTCGTAAAGGGTGTTGATGCGGGCGACAGTAAATTCAACAGGAAATCCCCGCACTTGAACGATTTCATCTTCAGAATAGAATACATTGGCATATAATTCCTTCATAATTTTTGCAATGGCTTTATTGGTGGTGTAACAGAAGTTTTCTCACCTCCGCTCAACAATAAGTCGTTCAATTTATCCTCTTGGAATTTTAAAAACTTGATCTTGTATACATTTCTTTCCTTCAAATACTAAAGTAAATCTTGATTGAGCCTTCACATTAACGAAGCAAGACTCGTCAAACTCAATTCATCTCTTTTGATGTGGAGCCATTTTAATCTAATCAAAATTATAGAAAAATTCCAAAATATACTTCAAACATTCAAATAATGGCTTCCAAAAGTAATTCTAAGAGTTCANTTTTTTATTAAAGTGCAATATCATCAAAAATAGTATAAAATAGGTATGAAAATCTTAACAAATTTTCCTTTGGTCAAAATCCCCCAAACTTAACTATTACTTATCCTCAAGTAATTTTAGTACCATAAAAATTATGATCTATTGTAGTAAAGTTTTAATTCAAAAATACTATAAGTTTGATTTAAATTCTTTGGTCAAAATCCCCCAAACATAACTATTACTTGTCCTCAAGTAATTTTAGTACTACATATTTGGTCAAAATCCCCAAAACTTAACTATTACTTGTCCTCAAGTAATTTTAGTACTATATAAAACTTTGGTTAAAATCCCCCAAACTTAACTATTACTTGTCTCAAGTAATTTTAGTACTACATAAAAGTTGTCAGAATCCCCCAAACTTAACTATTACTTGTCCTCAAGTAATTTTAGTACTACATAAAAGTTATGATTAAAAAAAAATTCAAGTAATTGAATTAACTCTGTAGCCACAAGATTATCTAATCATCAAGTTTAATTGCAGTAAAGATTTAATTCAGAAATACTATAAGTTTGATTTAAATAAATATCATAGTGAGATTTTCAGAAAAAATTCAAGTAATTGAATTAACTCTGTAACCACAAGATTATCTAGTCATCAAGTTTAAGAGTTTTAGTCTTCTCTTCATTTCAAGAATGACTATATGTTGCAATATTAAGTCACTTAGAATATTTAAATGATAGGAAATTCATGAGAACACTACTAGTAAAAGATCTATTCCATAAATATAAGTTCAGGAATTTATTTAGGTTTTCCCTTTAGGTAGGTCCAGTGAAGAACTCTTACTAGTAAAATAATACTAAGTCACTTAGAATATTCAAATGATAGGAACTTCATGAGAACACTACTAGTAAAAGATCTATTCCATAAATATAAGTTCAGGTTGTATTTAGGTTTTCCCTTTAGGTAGGTCCAGTGAAGCCAATTTTTGATTAGGCATCTCGAATTTAAGTTTTCCCTTTAGGTAGATCCAGTGAAGTCAATTTTTGATTAGGCATATTCTCAAGCTTCTCCTCACTTCCATAATTTTTTTTTCTTTCTTTTCTCTTTTTCAATTGGATTGCTTTCAATCTTAATATTTTTCTTTTCTTTTTATGGATTGTTTTCAATTCTTTCTTTTTCCTTTTTCAAGTGAGGATTACTATATCTAGATAGCCTTTAATGATTTTGAACATCACATTTCTTTCCCTAAATTTGAAACTCAAAGCATTCCTTTACCTTATAAATATTTCATAGCCTTTACATCATTGAGCCCGAATCTTTTTCTCTCAAATGAATCTTCTGATTCTTAATACTTCAAAATATAGTTTCCATTACTTTAAATAGTTAACTATAATCTTATTCTCTTATACTAAAATATCTTAAGTTACAAAATTAAACCTCATTACAGAAATGTTCCTTTAAATCTACCATAATATTTAAATAGCTTCAAAATATAGTTACCTGAATTAAATTAACTACATAAAATCATATTAATATTTTTTTTAAATATTGAAATAGAGAACATCTAATAGTTAATCTTTTTCTTCCCTCCCCCAAACTTAAATTCTTAAAAATGAAATAATTTAGGTGGAAAGAAAAACTATAAATATAAATCATACCTCAGTATTGCAATATAAATTAATACAGGTGGAAAGAAAAACTCTAAATATAAATCTTATCTCAGTATTTTAAGCATTTTCATCATTCTAAAATTTTAGCAGGTCTTTTCAAAATTTCTACTTCACCTGGTCTGTAATATTGGGAGCTTTCTACACATATAAATCATTAGAGAAATTTCTGGGTGATGAAATTTTGAAATAACTTTAAAATTAAAACATTAAACAAGCATAATATTTCTTAACACAACCACAATACAACACAAAATAATTAAAATTAAAATGCGAAATAAAAATCACATCTATTATACTACACATACAAATTTAACTACCACACTAACTTTATAACAAAAATTAAAAGTCATCCAAGTACAACATAACAATAAAAATGAAAGCCCAAATAAACACAAACATCCATTTCTATTACAAAAGATCACAGAAATAAAAGTACAAGTACAAGTACATCAATTACATCAAATATCAAAATCCCAAACTATGTCTTCATCTCCTTGATCAGCAAGTGGATCGGGTTGATACTTAGTATATCGGGGGCACTCAAGAAAAGTAACATCAGACTCACCTCTGTAGTGTCGGGCCTGAGCTTCGTAATAAGATACCTCAAAATTTGAATGCCTCTGAAGGTACTCACTATCATAATCATGTCGAAGTTCTAAACCTCCAATCCTTTCATTTATTAATTCTATGTTCTTCCGCTGCAAGGTCAACTCATTCATCAAATCAGTGAGGGTAGGGGAACTAGAAGGTGGAAGATCATAACTTGTAGAGGGGACATCTCTACTAGTAGAAGGTTCTTGACTTCTACTTCCAGTTCTTCATTTCTCATGGGATTCATAAGTTTTCAAATTGACCTTACTAACAGGTTTCATAGGTTAATCCCATTCTTCATCTCCAGTTTTCACTCCAAAAAGTTGGCAAAGTGCATAAATAAGGCCAGGATGTCCTAGACCTCCACTTGTCTCACTCNAAGTCAACATTTCATAAATCTTAAGACAAGGAGAAAGACAAAGAACTACTTAGATCTCACGGGGAAAACACAACAAATCTCAGAATTCATATATAAAATCAAAGTTATTCAAACTACAACAATAAATAAACTTATCTCTAATTTCTCCCTAAGTAAACTTCTCAAAGTTCCTCTTAATCTCTTCCTTTCTTTATAGCACACAAAATTCCTCTTCGAAGCGGCAAGGAGGAAGAAATCTCTCACTTTCCCTCCACTCTTACAATCTCTCGAAGAATTCCTCACAACTTAGACTCTTTACCAAACACTAATGAAACCTTTCTAACCTCCAGGACCTCTAGGCTCTCTCAAATTTTCAGCCAAAATCTTCTTTTAAAGTTGTGGATGAGCTTTCTCAAGAGTTGCCTAAGCACCCCTCCAAAATTTGTCCTCATCCAAAGCCTAATTGGACATAACCGTCGAGCTCGCCGTCGGCGGCCTCGAGGGCATTGTCTACCGACCTTCTAAGTGAATTAATTCTGGAGTCTCGGGAAATTCTCGTCGTCGGCGTCGTTGGTCTCGCCATCAACTTCTTAGTTCAATTCTTCACATTTTGGTCCTTTTCTCTCCAAATTCTCTCCTTTTTGCATCTTTTTGCTGTAATGATCCTAATTCATCATTCCTGCAACAAACATCAAAAATACCTTTCTTTAAATTGTAATATCATAAAAAAACAGTAGAAAATATGTATGAAAATCTCAACATATTTTCCTTTGGTCAATGTTCATTCTCGTGCTTGGCATTATTTTATTTTTGGTAGATTGCTTCCTACTAATCACTTTAGTGAGGTAACTCGATAATGAGCCACATTGAACTATTGCATTCAGATGAACAAATCAATTGACATTGGCTCTTTAATTTACGAGAATATGCTTATTTTTTCAAGAGGAGGAACTACCGGAGGTATGGGTTATCTTTGTCTTATTACAACCGTGTGTGTTGATTCTGGAGTGAAATATGAGACTTGGGAAGAAGTTTTACTATCTCATAAATACATTGAAAAATTGAATTTGGAGATGTATGGAAAACATACTGGAGTAAGATCTAGAAGTAGAGGCTCTAATATTCCTTCTACTTCAGCTTCAGCTTTAGCTTCAATTTTTAGACCTTCTACATTTGGTACTACTTCACTTGATACTATTTATTCAACAAGTATAAATCTTAACATTACAGAATCAGTAGAAAATTTTAGAAGCCCATCTTTATTACAATGATGAGTATATGTAGAAAAGAGTTGATTATGATATTGCTTTAATGAGACGATGGAGAAATTCTTAAAAGGTGATATTTCTGTAGTATTTTCTACTTGCCCCAGATTTACACCTTATAATTCTGATGACATGGAGGAGGATTTAAACTTTGGTGAAGATGATGATGATGAAGATGGAGATGATGAATGGTGTTATTTGTTTGTTTTGTTGTGTTTTGTTTTCTGTTTTCTCCTATAGTTAGTTTGTTGTTGTATGTTTGTTATAGTTTTTATGTTTAAATTTTCATTTGGATTAAATTGTTAAAGTTGTGTTTATTGCACAATATTGTTATAATGTTTTTAATTTTTATCTTTTGCTTCAATATAAATTCTAGAATAGTCTTTTTATTTTCTTTAGACTTACTAATTTCACTTTTCTTTATTACTTGTACCTTTACTATTCTATTATCTTTAAATTTTATAAATTTTCTTTTTGTCTGAACTATACTATTGAAATTAAATAAAAATTTAAGTTTGGGGGGAAGGGAGAAAATCTTTTTAAAGAATTAAACTTTATCTGTCCTCAGAGAATTATATTTTTAAAATTTAATTTAAGATAACCATTGGTATGTTAGAATAACTTTACATAACTATATTTTAATTTTATGAACGTTATAGAAAACTTAAGTTAAAGTTTTTAGTAATAAAGGTTAGTTCTAAAGTTAAGAGATTTATTATGAGAGGATAAGATTATGTTTTTCTATCTAATGTAAAGAAAGTTATATTTTTGGAATTGTTAAGAATTTTAACTTAAAAATAAGAAATTGAAACTTTATCAAAAATATTTTTCAAAGATAATACAATTTTGTCAAAATAAGGAAATATGGAAAGTTTTTAACTTTAAGAAGAGGATGGAGGAGTTCAAAATCATGAAAGGCTATCTAGATATAGTAATCCTCACATGACATGAAAAGAAAAAGAAATGACTGAAAAAGATCCTAAAGAAAAAAGGAAAAGGAAAGAGAAATCAAAAGAAAAAAAGAAGAGCAAGAATGAAAAAAATGTGAGGAGAAGCTTGAGGAGATGCCTAATAAAAAATTGGCTCCACTTGAATCAACTTAAGGAAAGGAACTTAATTACATTTTTAAATTAAGGCTTAAAGCATTAACATTATTACTAATAAAGACCTCATGAAGTTTCTATTTCTGTAATTCTTCTAATTATTAAATATATGACCAGATTACAATTATTCTTGAAAAAAGTAGAAAATCAGAACTCTTAGACTTGACTACAAGATATTATTACATTTTAATTTTAAACTGAGTTATTAAAAAATTTTCTAAAGTTTCACTATCACATTTATTAAAAAAATAATAGAAATCTCTAAGTTAAAATCACTTCAATAAGTTATAATTTTTACATAGTATAAAAGAGTTACTTGAGGACAAGTAACGTTTAAGTTTGGGGGAATGATCCACATTAAAATTTTTAGCGCATATTTTAAGATCATTTTATGCATATTTTTGTGATATTTCACTTTAAAGAAATGTATTTTATATGTTTTTGGTTTCAGGTACATGGAATGGACATTTAGAGAAAATTAGAGAAAAATGAGCAAAAAATGGCGCCATAGCACCGCCCTCTGGCGCTATATTGCCACAAACGGGTGCGGTGGGGGCTATAGCGCCAGTAACTTCCCTTCTAGATTATCCATTGAATCTGGCTAATTTTTGAAGGGGTTTTTGAAGCAACCCACCCTTGGTTATTTTCAAAGATCTATTAATTGGGACAAAAATTGGACAAGAAAGAGGACTTTTGGGCAACATTTGAAGGCTGAAGGAAATTCACGTAGTGGCAAATAGACACACTTTCAATCATAAAAATCTCATTTATTCTTGAAGGAGTGAACTGCACAAACCTGCCTCACACATAGACAATTCTTTGGTTGATTCCATGAAGATTTGCATAAAGCTCTTTCACCATAGGGACAACTACGGAGGCAGTATTTTAGCAAAGCACTTCCCAGCATCTCTGCGCAATAATTTCTTCTACTAGAGTATTTGGTGCGTTGAATCCTTGATTCACAAAGCCTCTTTCTTTGATTAGCTTATTCTTTACAACAATACAATCATGTAGCTTCTGCGCATCGAAACCGACGAATTTTCTCCAGTTGAAAATTCCTAATCTAGTGGAATTTTTAGAGTGGGAAGCCATATGAATTGAAAAATAGTGACTCTTCCCTCATTTTCCCCCCTAAAATAGACTTTGGAATCAATTTTTGGGAGTTCTAAGGAGAAGAAGCCGCCAAAAATCACCAAAAACCACCTTTTGAAATGTTTTAAGTCATTTTTGTTGCTACGGCGCTTCATGCGCTGATTTCAGTGATTCAAGGGCCAGCTCTACGTAATGTGGTGCTTCAAATGCCAATCTGGCGCATCATGCACCAGTTCCAAAAAATTTTGCCATTTCAATTTTGATCCAATAAATTCTCAATTCTTCCATAAAATTAGGTAAATAAAGATGTTTCTACATAATTTCTTTCTCTAATACACAAAATCTATAGAAGCACAAATATATTAATATACATAAAATATTCTGAACAAGAGCATAAAATCAAAATAAACAATGATTAATATGGGTTGCCTCTCACAAAGTGTTTGGTTTAATGTCGCCAGCCTGACATTCCTAGTCTTTATTATGGGTGACCCAACATTACAGTCTCTTTAAAGACTGGTCTTTTACCTTCAAAATATGGTTTCAATCTGTGCCCATTCACATTAAATATCCTTCCAGTCTTAGGATCTTCAATATTAACAAATCCATAGGGTGAATATCCCTTTCCACCTAGACTTTAGTTTTCTAGGAAATAATTCCAATCTTATGTTGTATAAAAAAACTTTATGTCCAGTCTCAAATTTATTTTTTATTATCTTTCAATCACGTTATTCTTTCATTCTTTCCTTATAAATCTGACCATTATAGTAACATTCATTCCTAATTTATTCAAGCTCATTCAATTGCAATAATCTCTTCTCACTAGCATCTTTCAAAATGAAATTGAATCCCCTAATGGCCCAATAAACTTTATGCTCCAATTCTACTGGTAAGTGAAAAGTCTTCCCAAAAATTAATCTATACAGAGACGTTCCCATATGTGTCTTATAAGCTGTCATGTATGCCCATAATGCAGTATCTAATCTAGCAGACTAATCCATTTTATTAGGATTCACACTTTTTTCCAAAATTATTTTAATTTCATGATTAGATACTTCTATCAAACCACTAGTATGGGGATGATAAGCAGTTACAATTTTATGCATTATATTATATTTTTCCACCAATCTTGTAATTGTTGCACTCCTAAAATGAGATCCTCCATCTGTAATGATTACTCTCGGCATTCCATATCCTGTAAAAATATTTTTAGTTAAAAATTTTGAAACACTCCGAGCATCACATCGAGACAAAGTAATTGCTCCAATCCATTTTGAAACATAATCCACTGTAATCAATATGTATTCATTTTCAAATGAAGGTATAAATGGTCCCATAAAATCCAATCTCCATGCATCAAAAATTTCAATTTTCAAATTAAAATTTAGAGGCATTTCATTTTGTTTTGAAATATTACCCACTCTTTGACACCGATCATATGTTTTTATATATATATATATATTACATCTCTAAATAGTGTATGTCAATAAAATTCAGATTGAAAATTTTTATGAACAGTTATATCATTCCAAAATGACATCTTGAATTTCTTTATAAGGCACACATCGTCCCATTACTAAATCCTTGCATTGTTTATATAATTAGGGGTCATCCCAAAAAAAGGATTTTGCATCATGAATGGATTTCTTTTCTTGTTATTTTGTTAGTCCATGTGGTAAAATATCACTAATAATATAACTTACAATATCAGCATACCAAGGTATTTCCCATCCTCTTACAGTATAAAGTTGTTCATCAGGAAAAGTTTCATTAATTTCTTTTTCCAGGTCAAGTATTTTTTCTTGTTCTAGCCTAGATAGATGATCAACAACTTGATTATGAGTCCCTTTCTTATTGACTACTACAAAATCAAACACTTACATCAAAAGTACCCATCTAATTAATCTTGGTTTCACATCTTTCTTTTGCATTAAATATTTAATAATCGAGTGGTCAGTATGCACACACATTAAACTCCAATCAGATAAGACCTTAACTTATTAAAGCATAAACAATGGCTAATAACTCTCTTTTAGTAGTGGTATAGTTAATTTGAGCATCATTAAAAGTCTTACTAGCATAGTATATGACTTTAAAAATATTATCATATCTCTACCCTAAAAAAATTTCAATTACATAATCACTTGCCTCACACATTAATTCTAAAGGTATCTCCTAAGCAAATGAAACAATTATAGGAGCAGTGANCTGTTCTAGCCTACATAGATGATCAACAACTTGATTATGAGTCCCTTTCTTATTGACTACTATAAAATCAAACACTTACATCAAAAGTACCCATCTAATTAATTTTGGTTTCACATCTTTCTTTTGCATTAAATATTTAATAATCGAGTGGTCAGTATGCACACACATTTAACTCCACTTAACTTATTAAAGCATAAACAATGGCTAATAACTCTCTATCAGTAGTGGTATAGTTAATTTGAGCATCATTAAGAGTCTTACTAGCATAGTATATGACTTTAAAAATGATATCATATCTCTACCCTAAAACAACTTCAATTGCATAATCACTTGCCTCACACATTAATTCTAAAGGTATCTCCTAAGCAAATGAAACAATTATAGGAGCAGTGACCAATTTTTCCTTTAAAGTTTCAAAGGATTTAAGACAATCGTGGTTAAAGTCAACTTTTTTATCTTTTTCCAGAAGTTGACATAAAGGCTTTGTAATTTTTGAAAATTTTTTAATATATCGCCTGTAAAATCCAACATTTCCTAAAAAGCTCCTAACTCCTCTTACAGTAGTAGGTGGAGGTAGGTTTGATATAACCTGAATTTTTTAAGGATCTACTTCCATGTCATTTTTTAAATTTTTATGCCCAAGCACAATTCCTGCTACAACCATAAATTGAAATTTTTCCCAGTTTAATATTACATTAGTCTTTTCACATCATTCTAGAACTTTCTCTAAATGATTTAAACATATTTTAAATGAAGTTTAAAATACAAAAAAATTGCTCAAAATTCTTCAATCCCTTTTTTAATTAAATCACTGAAAATTGACATCAAACATCTTTGAAATGTTGTAGGTTCTTTACATAATCCAAAAGGCATTCACCAAAAGTAAAAGTTCTATAAGGACTAGTAAATATTGTTTTCTCTTAATCCTCTAGAGCAATAGGTATTTGATGATAATAAGTATATCCATCTAGGAAACAAAAATATATATGCCTAGCCAGCCTATCCAACATCTTGTCCAAAAAGGGTAAAGGAAAATGGTCCTTTCTGGTGGCAAAATTTAATTTTCTATAATCTACGCATATCCATCATCCAGTGACTTTTCCTGTTGGTATTGATTCATTATTCTCATTTGTCACTACAGTCACACCTCCTTTTTTTGGAACAAAGTGAATTGGACTCACCCAAACACTGTCTGAAATTAGATATATTATTCTAGCATCTAACCATTTTAAAATCTCTTTCTTAATAACTTCTTTCATCATACGATTCATCTCCTTTGAGGATCAACTCTTGGTTCATGTTGATCTTCCAATAAAAATCTATGCATTCAAATTGAAGGAACGATTCATTTAATATCAACTAATGTCCATCCAAAGGCTTTCTTATATCTTTTCAAAGTTTCCAACAATTGTTGTTCTTGTGTATCTGTTAATTCTGAGGATATTATAACAGGTAATGTAGATAAATCTCCTAAAAATGTTTACTTCACATATGTAGGAATTGTTTTCAATTCTAGTTCAAGAGGTTTCTCAATAGATGAAATCAAATTCTTATTACCTTCTGTAGGGTCTAACATTTCAAATTTTCCTAAACATAATACACTTCCTCTTTAATCACCTTCGTAGATTCATCTTGAATTTTGTCTCCATCTTGATATTCCATATATTCCTTTTCAAATTCTTTTTCAAATGTCTTCTTGAATTATTCATGACTTAAATATTCGTTAATATCCATTTTGAAGCATTCAATCTCTTGCTCTTTCACAGGGTATTGCATTGATTTTACAATATTAAATGTAACCTCTTGATCACTAACTCTCATAGTTAGTTCTCCTTTCTACACATCTATTAAAGATCTTCTAGTAGCAAGGAATGATCTTCCTAAAATGATAAGAATTTCTTTATCTTACTCCATATCTAATACAATAAAATCCACAAGAAAGACAAATTTATCAACTTTTACCAAAACATCTTCTATAACTCCTTTAGGATAGGTAATTGAACGATCGACTAACTGAAGAGTTACAATTGTATGTGAAATATCTTCTAAACCCAACCTTTTAAAAATTGATAAGGACATAAGATTAATATTGACTCCTAAATCACATAAAGCTTTTTCAAAAAATCTTTCGCCGATAGCACAAGGAATAGTAAGACTTTAAGGATCTTTAAGTTTTTCAGGGAGCTTCTTCTAAATTATAGCCCTACACTCTTCACTGAGTGCAACAGTCCTTCTTGACCTTCACATAGCTTGGAATTTGTTCCAAGGCTTCAACAAATGGAATATTTATCTTTAATTTCTTCAATATTTCTAAAAATTTTGAAAATTGGTTATCTCTATTTTTCTATTTCAATCTTTGAGAAAATGGAGGTGGTGGTCTTTCTTGGTGATCTTCATTGGTTTAATAGGACATTTTGACTCAAAATGAAAATCTTCACCAAATTTTTCATTTTTCACCTCATCTTTTCAACTTCAATTCATTATTCTCAATTGGCAGCTACAACAGGTTTTTGTATGCCTGAATGAATTTCATTTGTTGTAGGATTATCATAATCTCTTAAAGGTCTCTGATGATGTTTATTTTCATTTCAAGCATTACTCAAATTGCAAGTCATTTTGCTAATATGATTTATCTCTTTTTGTTGCTTTCAAATTTTTGTAATAATTATTTCCAACTCAGAATCCTAAGAAATTAAATCTTCACATCTTGCACTACGCATAAACAAACACAATAAATAATTAAAATAATCAAACACACTAAAATATGAAAATATTCATACTAAACTACAAACACTCTTTTTTTTTTTAGTTTTTTTATTAAAAGAGAAAATATTTAAAATTATTAAATAGCTTACCACTAATTTCCATTACTTCCCCTCAACGGCGCCAAAAACTTGATGCTCCCTTGGTGTGTGCTATTTTTCTTTGTGTTTAATGTCATATTAAATCCCCAATAACGGTGCCAAACACTTGATGTGGGTGGATTTAGAGTATTAATTTTGCAAATATTTTTTAATACTAAAAAATACACGCGGTAGATACAATAGAAAATATGTAAATTAATCCCAACAAAAAAAAATTAGTGAAAATAATTTTATCTTTTAAAATTGTTTAAAAAACTAATTCCCCTAAAAATAATGCAAGTATATGTATCACTCAAGTAATAAAGGGCTCTAATGGAGTTCTAGATATCGAACTGATAGAGAAGTTGGAAATGCCTATGAGTAAAATCTTAATATTATAATGTAAACTAAAATTTTAAACTACAAAAGTGAAGTGTTAAATTCAAATATAAATTAATAGATTGAATACTAAATAAAATGCATCTTTCAAAACTAAAATTTATGAAAACTAAATAAAATTTTTGTGACGAAGAGTTCAAATTTAAGAAAACATTCTTCCCCTTTTACAATGAGTATATGGATTGTGAAGAAATTAAAATCATTTGAAAACAAATATATATATA
>JXCR01094566.1:213487-307616 GCA_002079205.1 Phalaenopsis hybrid cultivar
ATATATATATATATATTGTGCCAAATAGAAACAATCATATTCCTGACCCTCTTCCGAGTGCATCAGAAACATTCACTAATCCAGAGTTTGGTCCCTAATTCTGTGCTTAGGCTGGGAGGATACCGATTGAACTCCAGAGCTCCCACTACTACCTCATTAGAGGGCTAACAATCTCACATTAGTTTCCAATTGACTAGAACAAATTTGAGATTTTAATCTCTCACCTTAGAATGTCCAATTTTGCATTCAACGAAGTATATTTCCATATGTATTTGCACTCAACTCAATGGATGACATCCTCTCCCATGAAATTAAATGTGATTCTTTCCATGTTGTAGAAATCATAGCTCTTTCAGAACATATGTTTCTCAACAAATTTTAATAATTCAATTGACTAGATTGAAAAGTAAATGAAGATCAGAGTTCAAATCATCACAAATTATTGACATTTAAAATCATATAAAACATAATCAATTCTTCACAAAACCATATCGCAAAGTAGGTAGAAGGATAAAGAAGACTGTTAATTCCCAACTTTTTATATAGATGTAAAATGTGATGTATGATATTATATGCTTTAACTTCCTTAATAATTATTCTTAATTTGCAATAAAGCCAAAAACTTGATTCACAGCAAAACCTAGGTAAATTTTCCACTATGAAACAAATAAGAATACTACGTAAGTATATGTAGAGAAATTTAGATATACGTATCGTTATCAAGTAGTATAGGACTTTGTAATTAAGCTCCAAATATCAAACCCACAAGAAAAATGACTATATGTTTTTTGGGAATTTAGAAATTTTAGATGACAAAAATCTACTTAGTACAATATTCTTACTTAAATTTAAGCTGCTAAAATAGGAATACAAACACGATTTTTTATGTAATTTTTTTTGTTTATGAAAATAAAGTAAGCAATTAATTAAGTTAACAAATACTTGCAAGATGAAGGCGATATAAATAAAATATTTTTTTCCTTATCATGAATCAGTAATAAGTAGAGAAATATTTTTGTGGAAGTATTCTAAATGTATTGTGCCAAATAGGAGCAATAATATTAATTACTCATACTAGAGATGCTATAAAGAACATTAGTTAATCTATAGTTTGAGTAGTCTTGAAGACCGGCTAGGCAGGGAAGATACTAGGTCTCACTCTAGAGTTCCCTCTTCTCCCTCCACCTCGGGGCTAACATCTCATATAAAAACCTAAAATTATAAATCAATTTGGGGGCTTTAGTCTGTCACTCTAAAGACCTCTAATTCTACACCCTTCAAAAGTTTATTTCCTTATTTATTTGCACTCAACCCCATGAATTACATCCTCATCCATGAAATCAATATGTGATTTTATGCATTTGTTGACTGAGACAATACCATCTTGGATCTTACATGTTCTCACAACAGGTATTAACATCTTAATTGAACAGATGAAGAAGTTAATGAAGTGCAAGGTTTCAAATCATCACAACTTCTTCCAACATTGAAGCCTAATACTTCACACAACTTCCTTTCAACACGTAATCACTTATCATTTTAAGGAAAAAGATAAAGGAAACTACTCAAAATTCATAGAGAAAACACAACCACACATGATTTTAAAAGTAGAAATCATGCACACAAACAAGAAATCTAAATTAAAATTAAGTCTAGTCACAAAGATAAACACTTATCTAAAATCCTCTCCACCAAATGTCTTGAAGTTCTTTTGAATTCTCTTCCTTCACTCACAATACAAACTAACACTCAAAATAAAAAAGAAAAGTGGTCGGCGGCGGCGTTGATGGGCTGCGGCGGTGACTTAGATGGATGATGGTTGTAAATTTGATGGTTGGCTGGCCTCCTCTCTTGGAAAATCTAAGTCTTTTCTTATAAAAATACAAGGGGTACATTGGTGTCTCTTTAAAAAGGTGTTTCCATTCAAGGAATCTTCTAGAAGTTACCTCCTAAAAAGCTAATTGAATGAATTTTTGTGTCTATGGGCTATTTCCCAAGTCTTTAACAAGGGTTGCTTCAAACACCTCTTCAAAAATCCGTTCAAATTAAATAATTCATCTCATAATTACTTTTGGCGCTTAAGTGCAGGGTACCTGCTCTTAGGCGATGCTCCTCTGGCCCTTGGGTGCCAATTATGGGTGCTTAAGCGCCCTAGTTTATTTTTGCACCTTACTTCATTTTTGCTCCAAATTTGACCCTTTTTCACTTCTTTTAGCATTTTTCATCCATTTAATTCTACCTGAAAGAAAAACACACAAATACTTTTCATTAAAGTTGATATCTCAAAAATAGGTATAAAAAATATGTATAAAAATACTATATATCTTAGATGTATCAACTACTCAAAATTCATGAGAAGAATACAACAAAACACAGATTATATAAAAACAAGTTTACAAAATAAAAGAAATACAAGACACAATATATCTCATAATCCTTCCCAAGCAAATCCCCAAAAGTTCTCCTCAAGCCTTTCTCTCTTTACAAGAACTCTAAATTTTCTCTTAGAAGTGTAATGAATAAGAAATCTCTCACCTTCCCTCTCCTCTTACAGTCGTTGAAGAAAATCTCCAAGCCCTTAACTTTCTCTCTTTGTCTCTCTCAAACTCTCTTGTTAGCCACTTACATGCCACACTCACACACTCTTCAAAACCTCCCCTTTATTAAAGGTTGCCTCCCTCCAAAAAGAATTCAAAATTTCCTCCAAAAGTTTATCCAAAAGTCAACCCTTTTAAATTCAAAAGACATGTCCATTGATCCAAGACACATATCCCTTTATAAAAGAACCTTACAAAGTGTCTAGATACATTGAATCATTCCAAGAGGTGTTTAGAAAAAGTGTCCCTTTCAAAATTCACGCAAAATTTGTCTTGAATTGCTTTAATCTGCAAAAATTCATCTCTAGTGCATCTGATGCATCAGGCACCAACTTGCTTAAGTCCATGTTGTTCTGGGTTTTGACACTTCAGGCGCCAAATTTGGCACATCTGGCACCAGCTGTCTATCAAATGGCACTTTTGGCGCCAATCTGGTGCATCAGGTGCCAGTTCTATCTAAAATGGCGCTTTTGGTGCCGATCTGGCACATTTGACACCAGAATTCCCAAAATTCACTGTTTTGGCACCAAATTTTATCCTTTTTGCTAATTTTATACCAAATGTCTAAAATTGATATACTTGCAACAAAAACATAAAAATATCATTCTTTAAAGTGCAATATCACCAAAAATAAGCATAAAATTTATACTTAGAGTCTGTTTGGCGCGGTTGCAGCTGCGCTGCCCCAGAAAGCTGCTGCGGGGAAGCTAGCAGCCTGTTTGGTGCAGCTATGTGAAAACAGCTGTGGGGCAGCTATTTCTGAAAAAATTACCATGTTGCCCTTGTTTGTTAAAAATGTTCATAAATTTATATATTTATATAATAAATTGATTAATATATGTAAATATATAAAAGTAATTATAATTATGAAGTAAATTTAAGTATTTAGTGTGTGTGTGTGTGTGTTTGTGTGTGTGTGTGTGTGTGTGTGTGTGTGTGTGTGTGTGTATATATATATATATATATATATATATATATATATATATATATATATATATATATATATATATATATATATATATATATATATAACTATTATATAGTTTTTAGTAAAAAATTTAGACATATACTTTAATTTTTTAATCTTACTACTCAAATGTTTTATATGAAATTTAAAATTGTACTATTGTAATTTTTTTAAAATATATTATTATGTGTGGTGTAAATGTCAAATGCAAAGTTCATGTGCTAGATCTGTAAAATAATCATCCATAACCATTTATAAATAGTTTTAAGCCTTAATTTAAAATTAAAACATTACAAAATCACAAATACATAATTGCTTTTAGTCCTTAGAACAAATTACATCACCATGGAGCACAAAGAAACTTCTACTACCAAACACCCATTAATTAATTTTGTTTTGTCCTTCTAACAAATTACAAATCAATCACAAACTAACCAAAGCATTAGTAATCTCTTCTCAAATGGTCGCAATTTCACTTGCACATTCGCCTTCCTTAGTGTAAATGGTAGAATTTTCGTTGTCATCACGTAATAGAGAACCACCTATTTGGTTTTCAGATGGTTATGCAACTACTTCCTGTTCATTCACTTCAGCATTGCGGAAGTCAATGTCAAATCGACACGGGTGTCACCTAATATAATTGTGTATCGTCATCATCACTATCACAATCTGCATCTGTTTTTGAAATAGGTAAGGAGGAATATCATGTAATATTACCCATTTCTTCTTCTAGACGCCAAATGTCCTCTTAATGATGCCTTGAAAAGAGGAATGCCTTTTGTTGAAAACCTGCTTTATGCATCGCGTAACATTACTTGCTCATTCCAAATCAGGTATATGATATTTGGTATCAGCAATGTCTTTTGTTGAACACCTCCTTTCTGCTTCACATAACATTACTTGTTCAACCACAAAACAATCTAATGAAACTCTGCATACATGCATATATGGGTGCAAGATCTACAACTTAGATGGACAATGCCAATTTGATCTTAAATCTTATGGTCCATTTGGGAAAAGAGTAAAAGAGGAAATTTTTTGTTTTCCAAACTTTCTAGCTAAGTAGCTAAACTTCTAGCAAGCACTGAAATCCACCAAAGAAAAAGAGGAAAAAAGCGCACAAAATTTGAGAATTTCTGTTGCCAACTTCTAACTAAGCAGCCAGAGCAAAAACGCAAATCACTGATGCTATTGATTCCTTCATGAACCTACAAATCCAACACAGAAAAGGAGGAAAAATAAAAATGGCAGAAACTGGAAAAAGATGAGGAGGAGAAAACATCAGAGCCACAAATACACATAACCTTCCTCAGATCCACAACAACAAGAAGAAAATGGTTTTTCGTACCTGAGATCGGTCGATTGAGGGGCTACGAAAGAAGAAGGGAAAGGGGATTCGCAAGGGAAGCAGTGGGGAAGCAGCTATGGTAGAGGAGAAAGATGTGGGGTAAAGGGTAAAAGTGTCGAGGTGAATGTGGGGTCGTGGGGTTAATGCCACAGAACTGCTTTCTGTCCACTTCGTCAAAGCTGCGCCACGTAGTTACGAACCAAACATGAAATTTTGCCAAAAAGTTGTGGAAAATGACTGCGCCGTAGCCAAAAATCCCTCCTAAATGAGCCCTTAAAATAACATATTATTTTGGTGTATCAAAATCCCACAAACTTAAATGTTACTTGTCCTCAAGTGAAACTTTTACTACATAAAAGCATATGGCTTAGGATAGAGATTAGCTTATAACTGCTATACTTTAGTTTAATAAATACAATATTAATATTTAAGAAAATCCTTTAATAACTTAGATTCAAACTCTAAGTCTAAGAATACTTAGTAATCAAATTTAAGATTTCTTAATCTCTATTCATTTTAAGAAGAATTGTAATTTGTCATATCAAGGATATTTAAAACATTCATATGAAAAAGAACTTCATGAAAGCTTTACTAGTAATGCTACTAATACTCCAGTACAAGTTTAAAAAATGTAATAAAGTTGTTTCCTTAGGTTAATTCAAGTGAAGCCAATTTTTTATTAGGCATTTCCTTAAGCTTCTCCTCACTCATTTTTCTTTTCTTTTTCTTTTCCTTTTTTTCTTCTTTGAGGATCTTTTAAATCTTTTCTTTTCTTTTCTTTTTCTTTTTCAAGCGAGTATTACTATATTTGGATAACCCTTAATAATTTTGAACTTCACTATCCTCTTCTTAAGGTCAAAACTCATGACCTTTATTCACTTTATAAATTCACATTAGTTTATAATTTTTCATAAAGTTTCATTCTTTTCTTATTACATGAAACTCTAAAATTTTCAATACTTCAAAAATACAGTTTCCTTTACTTTAAATAGAAAAACATAGTCTTATCATTTCACTCCAAATATGTGTAACTTTAGAATTGACCTTTGTTATTAAAAAATTTTACCTAAATTTACCATAATATTCATAAACATAAGTATAGTCATTTGAAGTTAAATCTTAATATCTCAGGTCATGTTAAATAATCTTAAAATTATAGATAATTAAGGACAAATAAAATTTAATTTACTTCTTTTAAAAAAAAAATAAATTTTTCTTTCCCCCAAACTTAAATTTTTAAGTAATTTAAAAATGTGTTAGTACAAAATTTAGTTCGTGAAAGAAAACAATAAATGCATAAAAATAAAAACTAACCAGTAGAGGATTTTTTAGTATGAAACTGGGCTCTGGTAAATAGTAGGTACTAACTTTAAAAATGCATACAGGCTTTAAAGCATTAAATGAAACAAAATATATTGTAAAGGATTTGCTGAAAATTAAAAACAGAAACAAAAATTAAAAATTCTAAAAATGTAGAGAAAGTAAAAAATCTACTGTTACTATTACAATTTAGGCTCACAACACAAAATGAATGTGTTTACCAAAACCATTTCAATCAACATCAAATAACAACATAATAAAAAAATAAACAAATAAACAAAACAAAATAAAATTCTAAGAATATCAGTCATCATCGCCTTTCCTCATCATCATCATCTTCTTCTTCTTCTGCCTTATCATAGTGAATAGGATCATAAGGATTGAAGTTGGGGCAAGTTGGAAATTCCACATTGTATTCACCCCTAAGATATCTAACCATGACTTCCAAAAAAGCTATATCATGATGAACTCTCATCTGCTTATACTCATCATTATAAGCATTTCTTGCTTTAATTTCTCCAATCTAATTCTGCATATTAATTATATCCATTTGTTGAATCATAAGTGCCCCATAATATTTTTAAGTGAAGCAGAGCGAGAAGTAATTGCCCTTGTAGCTCATGTATAAGGTCTATCAATACCTCCACTCCTAAACTCAACAAATGATTCAACTCTTTGAACCGTATGCTTCCTGATAGAATTGTGTGGCTATAGCTTTTCCTTATTTCTATGGGACTCTATTCCTAATTGCTCACATAAAGTGAAAATCAGGGCAGGGTAACCCAAACCACTAGTTCTAGTACTATTAGCTATAATTTGAGAATGATTAATTATGAGAGAACCAACATCTACAATCCTAAATTAGAACGTACTATAAGAAAAATTCAAAAACCATGAAGACTTCATAATTTTCAAGATATGGAGAACAGTTCACAAAATAATATTGAAATTTAAAATATTGAAAATGAACATCATAATTTAAAAAAACTTTAAGGGATTATGCAAACCCTACAAAAGATGAAATTCACTTAAGTAATTGAACTCCTGCAATGGTGGCTAACTTATTTTCACTTAAACTTGCAATAATACAAATGCTACAAAACAATCAGTTTGGGGGAACACCAAATGAGGACCCAAATTTACATCTTTCATGTTTTTTTAGAACTGTGTGCTATATTTAAATATGGTGGTGTATCAAATAATGCATCCAAACTTAGACTTTTCCCTTTTTTATTAAAGGATAAATCTAAGATGTGGTTAAACTCATTAGCACCTGAGTCTATTAAAACTTAAGGAGATTTGACACAAAAATTCATGGCTAAGTATTTTCCACCTTCAAAACCTGCTAAACTTAGAAATGATAGTACTTCTTTTACTAATTATGAAGGGGAGTCAATTTGTGAAGCTTGGGAAAGATTTGAGGAACTTCTTCGAAAGTGTCCACATCATGCTTTACCAGAGTAGTTAATTATTCAAATTTATTATAATGGGTTAGTTGGATCCCTTAGATCTATCATAGATGTTGTTTTTGGTGGTTCATTAGTGTCTAAACCATTTGATGAAGTCAACACTTTAATTGAAGAAATTTGAAATTTTAGATATTACAAAAATTAGTAAACCTCTTATACCATCTATTAAAAAATCTCTTGAACTTGAGATGATGGTTCTACCCACTCATTTAAAGAATGCATTTTTTGGGGAACTCATCTACATTAACTGCTATTATATCCTTACATTAACTGATGAAGAAGACGAAAAATCATTAGAGATTAAAAAACAAAAAAAAGCCTTTGGATGGACATTAATTGATATTAAAGGAATCAGTCCTTCAATCTATACGCACAAAATTTTAATGTGAGATAATTATAAGCATAAAATTGATCCTCAAAGAAGATTAAATCCTATAATGAAAGAGGTTATTAAGAAAGAAATTTTAAAGTGGTTGGATGCTAGAATTATTTATCCAATTTTAGATAGTTCATGGGTTAGCTTTAGTCATTATGTTCCTAAGAATGGAGGAGCTACTATTGTTGCAAATGAAAAAAATGAATTAATTACTAAAACACAATTCAATGGATGGTGAATCTGTATTGATTATAAAAAATTAAATGTTGACACCAGAAAAGACCATTTTCTTCTACCATTATTTTTGCTTTTTGGATGGATATTCTTGATACAACCAAATATCTATTGCTCCTTAGGAGCAAGAGAAAACAACATTTACTAGTCCTTATGGAACATTTGCTTTTAGGAGAATATCATTTGGATTATGTAATACACCTACAATATTTCAAAGATGTATGATGCCAATTTTTTGTTATTTAATTAAGAAAGGAATTGAAGTTTTTATGGATGATTTCTCAATTTTTGGAACTTTTTTCAATTCATGTTTAGATCATTTAATGAGTTCTCTAAAATTTTATGAAGAAACAAACTTTGTTCTTAAGTGGGAAAAATATCAATTATGGTTGCAGGAGGAATTTTTTTGGGACATAAAATTTCTGGAAAGGCATGGAAGTAGATCCAGAAAAAATTCAAGTCATTGTTTAATTACCACCCCTTGCTAATGTTAAAGGAATAAGAAGTTTTTTGGGACATGCTGGTTTCTATAAGCACTATATTAAAGACTTTTATAAAATTTCCAAGCTTATATGTCAACTGTTGGAAAAATATGCTAATTTTGCTTTTAATGAGGAATGCCTTGATGCTTTTAATTTATTAAAAGAAAAATTAATCACTGCACCTATTATTGTTTCATCTGATTGGACAAAACCTTTTGAATTAATGTGTGATGCTAGTGATTATGCAATTGGGGTTGTATTAGGGCAGACATATGATAAATTTTTTAAATTAATATGCTATGTTATTAAAACCCTTAATGAAGCTCAAATGAATTACACTACTACTGAAAAGGAATTATTAGATATAATATATGGTTTTGATAAATTCAAACCTTATTTTATTGGAACCAAATGTATTGTGCATACTGATCATTCTGATATAAAGTATTTAATGATGAAGAAGGATGCAAAACCACGATTAATTAGATGGATCCTTCTAATGCATGTGTTTGATTTTCAAATTTTGGATAGGAAGGGTAATTATAATCAAATTTCTTATCATTTGTCAAGACTTGAAAATGAAAATGATAATTTTAATGATAAAATTAATGAAAATTTTCTTGATAAAAAATTATATGGAATTAATGAATGGCGAGTTTCATGCTATGGTGATATAGTTAACAATTTAATTAGTAACATTTTACCCTACGAACTAGATGGTCATCAATCTAAAAAGTTCATTCATGATTCTAAATACTATTTTTGGGATGACCCTTATTTATAAAAATAATGTAAGGACATAATTATTTGAAGATGTGTACTATTTGAAGAAACCCAAGTAATTATACAAGTGTCATAAATCTGACTTTGGGGGACAATTTAGGGTTGATAAAACTGCATTTAAAATTTTTTAATCTGGATTCTATTTACCTACACTATTTAGAGATGTTAATTATTATATAAAAACTTGTGATAGATATAAAGGAGTAGGCAATAGTTTGAGAAGAAATGAAATGCCATTAAATTTTACTCTTGAAGTTGAAATTTTTTATGTTTAGGGTATAGATTTTTTGAGACCTTTTATATCATCTTTTGGAAAGATTTATATTTTAATAGCTATAGATTATGTTTCAAAATGGATTGAAGCAAATGTTTTACCTCGATGTGATGCTAAAAGTGTTGTAAATTTTTTAAGGAAAAATATTTTTATAAGATTTAGAATGCCGAGAGTAATCATAATAGATGGGGGAAGTCAATTCAAGAATAGAATAATTGAATCATTAACTCAAAATACGGAATCAAAGATCAAATTTTCACAGCTCATCACCCTCAGACTAGTGGTTTGGCAGAAGTATCCAATCGAGAAATTAAAATAATATTAGAAAACACTGTAAATCCTAATAGAAGAGATTGGTTTGCTCGACTTGATTCAGCATTATGGTCTTATAGTACTGCTTACAAAATTCTTATAAGAATGTCACCATATAGACTCATATTTGGAAAGCTTGTCACTTACCTGTTAAATTAAATCATAATGCTTATTGGGAAATAAAAGAGTTTAATTATAATTTGAAAGATGATGGAGAAAAATGATTATTGCAATTAAATGAGCAATGACGAGATGAGAAATGAATTTTATGAGAATGCAAGAATTTATAAAGAGAAAATAAAAATGAGGCATGATCAAGGATTTCTGAAAAAGCATTTCGAACCTGGACATAAAATTTTATTATATAATTCAAGATTGAAATTAATTCTAGGAAAACTTAAGTCCATGTGGTCAGAGCCATTTATTGTGATAAGAGTTTATCCAAATAGAGTCGTTGATATTGAAGCTCCAATTCATACCAACTTGAAAACTTGTTACACTAATATGAGCATTTGGATTGGCAGTTGAAACCCCATTTCAACAATTTGACATGTTTTCAAGATTGTCAAGTGACCATGTATAGCACAAATAAGTGGATTGATGATAAATTCATTTTAGAATTTCCTCGCACTCCTTTCTATCATTCCTACAATCAAAATTATTTGGTGGGTGAATAGGAGAATGACACTTCTGATCACAACTGGCCTTAAGTGATTCCGTAGAAAGATAAACGTGTTAGTAACTAGTTATTCTGTGTAGTGTGCTAATGTTGTCTTTGTTAAGGCTTAGAACTTCTGAATGTTGTGTTTTTTTTTTATCAAAATATATTTATGATTGTGTTGTGTTTTTTCATTAAAAATATTATTATTATAAGAAAACTAGTTCTGTTTTGTTCTTATGATGAATTGAGTATTTGAATATCAGACTTTCGAATGATGTCAAACAAAAAAATTTTCATTAAAACTGAAAAATTAGACTTTAAATGTCTAAGATTTTCTCATCTGCCAGGATAAAAAAAAACTGTCAAATTCTGGGTGTGTTTGAATGGTGTTGTAGCGCCATCCTTTGTGCTATAGCATTGAACCAACCCGAGAGTAGGTTTTAGAGCTGAACTACCGGTTGACACAATATTTGACTTTGGTTCGTCTCCTTCCTATAGTTTTTGCATTTTGCTCCACCATGGATTGGATTCGTGCTTGATTTGCTTGGAGAAAAGACTTCAAACTCTAGATTTCATCATCTTTGGGTAGGATCTTCATCTTTTCTTTGTAAATTTTTTATTTCACCATGGATTTCTTCCACATTGTGGATTTGGCCAAAAATTTCAAAATTTGGTGGAAATGGTGAGAAATCTATAAGTGAATGATTATTTAGTTTAGAATGTGTTTGTTGGAGCCTAAAAATCATATATGTGAGATATATTGGAATTTTATTTTGGAATTTTCTATCTTTTTCATGGCTCCTAGAATGAAAGGAGGGAAAGGAAAAGAGGTTTTTCATGCTGATAAATTTGCTAGTATGAAAGTACATGACCGATATAATGATCTATAATCTAAGAAACTGATTGCAGAACAAAGTTTCCTTTGTCCTGATGGAACAATTAAATATGTGATTACAAAGCTTCAATGGGAGAGTACTTTCTATTTCACTGTCATTGTTGTGATTTCTGTTGTTAGAGAAGTCTATGTGAATTTACTTGATGAATCTGATTATTTGGTTTACGTGAGAGGACAGTATGTGGATAGAAGTTCTATTCAGATCAATCACATTTATAAGCTGCATAGTGTTCCTAATTGTTTCTGTTTTGAGTTTCATACCAATGAAAATGAATTGGATGAGATTATACAATTTTTGACTGATGGTAATGAAGTATAGAAGATTAAGAATGGACGTCGAGTAAACTTTTCTTTCTTGAAGCTAAATGTTAATTCTCATGCTTGGCATTATTTTATTTTTGGTAGATTTCTTCCTACTAAGCACTTTAGTGAGGTACCTCGAGAAAGAGCCGCATTGAACTATTGCATTCAGATGAACAAATCAATTGACATTGGCTCTTTGATTTACGAGAATATGCTTATTTTTTCAAGAGGAGGAACTACCGGAGGTATGGGTTATCCTTGTCTTATTAATACCATGTGTGTTGATTCTGGAGTGAAATATGAGACTTGGGTAGAAGTTTTACCATCTCATAAACCAATTGGAAAATTGAATTTGAAGATGTACGAAAAACATACTGGAGTAAGATCTAGAAGTAGAGGCTCTGATATTCCTTCTACTTCAGCTTCAGCTTTAGCTTCAACTTTTAGACCTTCTACATCTGGTACTAATTCACTTGATACTATAATGGAGCAATTATTTATTCAACAAGTAGAAGAATTAACATTACAGAATCAGTAGAAAATTTTAGAAGCCCATCTTTATTATAATGATGAGTAGTGTAGCAAAGAGTTGATTATGATATTGCTTTTAACGAGACAATGAAGAAATTCTTAAGAGGTGATATTTCTGTAGTATTCCTACTTGCCCCAGATTTACACCTTATAATTCTGATGACATGGAGGAGGATTTAAACTTTGGTGAAGATGATGATGATGAAGATGGAGATGATGAATGGTGTTATTTGTTTGTTTTGTTGTGTTTTGTTTTCTGTTTTCTCCTATAGTTAGTTTGTTGTTGTATGTTTGTTATAGTTTTTATGTTTAAATTTGCATTTGGATTAAATTGTTAAAGTTGGGTTTATTGCACCATATTGTTATAATGTTTTTAATTTTTTATCTTTTACTTCAATATAAATTCTAGAATAGTCTTTTTATTTTCTCTAGACTTGCTAATTTCACTTTTCTTTATTACTTGTACCTGTACTTTTCTATTATCTTTAAATTTTATAATTTTTCTTTTTGTCTGAACTATCCTGTTGAAATTAATTAAAAATTTAAGTTTGGGGGGAAGGGAGAAAATCTTCTTAAAGAATTAAACTTTATTCGTCCTCAGTGAATTATATTTTTAAAATTTAATTTAACATAACCCATCGTATGTTAGAATAACTTTAGATAACTATATTTTAATTTTATGAATGTTATAGAAAACTTAAGTTAAAGTTTTTAATAATAAATTTTAGTTCTAAAGTTAAAAGATTTATTATGAGAGGATAAGATTATGTTTTTTCTATTTAAAGTAAAGGAACTTATTTCTTTGGAATTGTTAAGAATTTTAACTTAAAAAGAAGGAATTGAAACTTTATGAAAAATATTTCTCAAAGCTAATACAATTTTGTCAAAATAAGGAAATGTGGAAAGTTTTTAACTTTAAGAAGAGGATGGAGGAGTTCAAAATCATGAAAGGTTATCTAGATATAGTAATCCTCACATGACATGAAAAGAAAAAGAAAGGACTGAAAAAGATCCTAAAGAAAAAGAAAGAAGGAAAGAAAAGTCAAAAGAAAAAAAAAAGAAGAGCAAGAATGAAAAAAAATATGAGGAGAAGCTTGAGGAGATGCCTAATAAAAAATTAGCTCCACTTGAATCAAATTAAGAAAAGAAACTTAATTACATTTTAAGGCTTAAAGTATTAAAATCCTTACTAATAAAGTCCCATGAAGTTTCTTTTTCTATAATTCTTCTAACCATTAAAGATATGACCAGATTACAATTATTCTTGAGAAAAGTAGAGAATAAGAACTCTTAAACTTAACTACTAGATATTCTTACATTTTAATTTTAACCTGAGTTATTAAAAAATTTTCTAAAGTTTCACCATCACATTTATAAAAAAAACTATAGAAATCTCTAAGTTAAAATCACTTCAATAAGTTATAATTTTTACATAGTATAAAGGTGTTACTTGAGGACAAGTAACGTTTAAGTTTGGGGGAATGATCCACATTAAAATTACATGTTTTAAGTGCATATTTTATTATCATTTTAAGCATATTTTTAGTGATATTTCACTTTAAAGGAAGGTATTTTATATGTTTTTGGTTTCAGGTACATGGAATAAACATTTAGAGAAAATTAGAGAAAATGAGCAAAATATGGCGCTATAGCTCCGCCCTCTGGCGCTATAGTGCCACAAATGGGTGTGATGGGTGCTATAGCGCCAGTAACTTCCCTTCTAGATTATCCATTGAATTTGTCCAAATTTTGAAGTGGTGTTTGAAGCAACCCACCCTTGGTTATTTTCAGAGATCTATTAATTGGGAAAATAATTGGACAAAAAAGAGGACTTTTTTTGCAACATTTGAAGGCTAAAGGAAGTCCCACTTTTGTGTTTAAGTGTGAGTTTAAGTGTGTTTTGTGTTGTCAGAGTAAGACTTTGAAGAACTCTTCAAGGAGACTCCATAATTTGTGTTGAGAAGACATAAGGTACTTTATATTTGTATTTATGTTTTTGTTTCTTAGATTGTGATTTTAATACAAATTTGGGGTTTTTGTTTTTTTCTCCATGAATTCTAAGTAGTTCCCTTTCTTTATCCTTAATCTTGAGAATTAAACTTGTGTGATGAGAATGATTTAAGGATTTCTTTTTACTTTTAAAAATTATGAAGTCATTTTCACTGATTCTTCATTAACATTACAAATTGGCCACTTGTGAGGTTAAAATCCGTTAATAAATATAAAGACCTGGGATGGCTATGATTTCACCCAACTAGTGAGTGTCTCACTTCATTCTGGGAAGAGCTACTGCGATCACCTAAGGGGGAGTGCTAATAGATAAGGAGATAAGTTTTGATTGGCATAGAATTGATGTTTCTAGGGTGAAAAACTAGATTCTTTTTTCAATTCGGTTTAGAGTTTGGATTGTAAGGGTCCCTAGTAGGTTTTATAGTAAAAGCACGGTGGGTAATCTTGAGGTGAGAGGTCAGAATCTACTTAGCACTACTACACAAGCTGGTGAAAAACTATAAATTAGCCAATATTCTTTGCTAGCACTGAGAAGGGGTAATGAATAAAAATGCCCTTATTTTTACTAATACATCATCATATTTTTAGTCATTCAAATCCTACATATATTAATATCTCATTGCAAGGGAAAAAATCTTTACATATTATCCATATCAATTAGTATGAAGCTTTATTATTTATTTTTCATATCATTTCATTTATTCACACTAGCCGTTTAATATAATTTGGGCTAAGTTTTTGGCAATATTTTATAGATTAAAACTATGCGTAATTTCAGGTCGGGTCACCATTCTATGATAATTTGCAATAAGCTATTAATAGAATATGAAATTTAAAACGAGTGGTTGATCTTTTATCTTTTATAGAAGATTTTTTTTTCTGAATTGAACTGTGAAGAGTATTTTAAAATACATTTAATGGGTGGCTATTTATCTTCAAAAGATTGTGTGGTGACTTTAGGTCGGATAAAAAAAAATTTCAACGATGAAACTCTCTAACTTACCTTTGTGTTGTTGGAATGAAATTGGTACTCTAAAACAATGAGCAAAATTTATTTTCTTTTATCCATTGATTTCTTAATGACTAAAAGTGCCCTCCTTTATTTTTTAAGAGTTAAAATTAAAATAGATATTAATTTTTATCACCTTGATTCTATTTTTTTTTATATAAATGAGAAAAAATTTACTTTACATGTATTGTATGACTGAAGACCAGGTCCTAGTAAAACTCATTTCAGAATTGCTCATGATTCTCAATCTTATCATACATGTAATAATGATCAATCTGTTTTGCATATTTTTTTGAACAAAATTGTACTTTAAATAAGGGTATTTTTACGTTTATCTTACTGATACAACAAGTAGTAGAAGTGGAACCAAGTGGAGAAAAAATGGAGTGAAACAGAGCTGATATGAAGCAATTTGAGATACAAAGGGCTAGAGCCTAGGCACCAGCCATTGGACGCCAAGGTGCTCCTACCAAGCACCTTGGCACCATTTACTTGGGCACCTAGGCACCATTGTACAACCAAGCAGGCAGAGAGGCTGGCGCCAAGATGCCAGTCCTGTGGTAACTATGCACCAACAACTGCTGGGCTATTTTTCTGCAATTTCTAATGAATTTGCTTTATGTTAATAATATTTTGTGGTGTTTTTTTCTTTGCTTTGTAAGTAGTCTTTTCGTCTCTCTCTTGTAAAAATTATGTTAGTTATGTGGGAACAGTAAAATGCTTTTAAAATTAGTTTTCAATCTTTAATGTGATGATTATTCTTTAAAGATTCATTTACTTTTCATTCTAGCTAAATGATTAGTTGATATATGTTGTAATCCATAATGACTCGAGAGAGTTATGAAAGAATGATTAAAATTTTTACATTGAACTATAGGGTTTGAAGTAAAAGTAAACTATATGGAGATGGAAATAGATAGGAAAATATTCTTTGATGGGTTCAAACTGGGGTTTAAGGAATTAAAACTAGTTTAAAGAAACTTCTTTATGTACTCGGGAGAGGGTAAATAAAAGAATTGCTCCTATTTGTCATTAGCCACAATTACAATGTGAAGTATTGATGTTTCTACACACTACTTATATCATTACAAGAGAGGGCAGTCTTATATCCTGATTAGCACAATTTAAAATATATTTTGTAGGATTTATGTAGGAGTCAATTTTCAATAGTAGTTTGTAATTTTGTAGAGCTAGTTCAACATTTCTTCTAGGCTAAGACTACTTTTAGTAGGCTCAAACTTCTCTTAAGTCTAACTGCCTCACTCCATATGGGATCTACATTCCAAACTCAAATTTTAATATTACTGATATGATACGTACAATTGCGTAAGACCCTGACACTTAGATTTATGGTGTGTCAAGCTTTTATCACTACTACAGGACATGTCTAGCCCCCATCATGTATTTTAGGGTCTGTTTGGGGCTGCCTTTTTGCAAGCGTTGTGGCCCCAAAGTGTGAACATTCCATGTTTTTTTTCCCAACTTAGCAGCCACACGACGTGAAAGCGGGCAAAAAGCGGGCTGCGGAATCAACCCCGCAGCCCTAACTTTTGCCTCGCTAAGAATCCAAATTGCCCCGCTTTGTTTCTGCCCTAGCGTTCATTGTCGAGCCATCTAGCGATCGCCTCACCTGGTGATCCCAACAGCGTGGCCCTTGCTCCTTCTTCCCAGACCAACAACGAACCAGAAAGCAGGAGGCATGAAATCACAAACCCATCTTCTTCCCTCATTTTCAATCTCTCCACTTCAGGAAGCAGGAGGTTTCATCATGCTTAATTCCCTTCAGGTACGTAATCGCAATCCAGGAAGCAGGAGGTTTTACCATTCTTAATTCCCTCCGCCTTTCTTTTTTATCACCTCTCCACTTCTCTCCTTTCTCCATGTTGTTGCTACTACCCAAAATCATTCGATTTTCCTTCCTAAATCTCTCGCATTGATTTATCTGAACCCATTTTTTACTTCTTCTTAAGTTCCAATCATTAATTTTTGCGAGATACAGGAATTATCAGGCTTCATATCATGTAAAGTGTGGTTATTTAAATTGCCAAATATCGTGTAAGAAGTGAAGGCCTGCATAACTGCTTAATGGAATTGTATACAGTAAAGCATGAAGATGAAAAAGAGATAAGGCTGCTAGCTGTGTTGTTTAATATTCATTTATCTGACCAATGCGGTAAGAGAGATGATTACAAATATATGGGATAGGAGGAAGACTCTAGACAGGCAGAGATATTAAGATTTCAGTAACAATTTTAATCTTTCTGTTGGAAGATGAAATTACTATACATGTGTTTAACAATTAGGGAGAGGTGATGTATTGTTTATGTTGGTGGCCTTGAAGATCTTGGCCTCAGCAATAAGATAAACATTAAGGAAATGGTTGATAGAAATTTTAGTTACAGGCTTCAACATTTGGGTTTGGAATTGAAATTTTAGTTTATAAGACTTCAACATTTGGGTTTGGAATTGAAATTTTAGTCTATAAGGCTGAATCATACATTCTATTTAGTTTGATAAAAAAGAGCTATTTTGTGTGGACATGCTAACATGAAATAATGGACGTGATGCGAATCTTGAATTACAAAACACAAATTGAGACTTTAAGATGAGAAAGTGGTCCTATTGTTGTACAATATAATTAATTTTGTCCAACAAAATTAGTTGGGCATCAAAGTGAAATTCTGGTTCAAAAATATTGAAATAATCACTATCACAGTTCTGTTTTAAACAGTTTTACGAAACAAGGACAGCATATTCATTTTTCCAGAAACAGCTGTCCCAAAGCTATTTTCACACAGCTGCACCAAACAGACAGCCAGCTTCCCTACAACAGCTTCCCCATAGCAGCTTCCTGGGGCAGCACAGTTGCAGCTGAAAAGCTGAGAATTTATAGTTGCGCCAAACAGAGCCTTAGTACCGTTGTTAGGGAGTGACAGTGTAGTTAAAATGGGAGAATTTTAGTTTAATCTATTAGACCCCTACTTGGAAATTTGCATTGTAATCTTAATGTGGAATTATTTGTTTGTTTAAAAAAGAGAAAAATAAAAATAAAACTGTTGGATTTTTCTGTCAAGATTTATAAGTTGAACCTTTAGTTATTGAATGCGTAGTGCAGGACCTATAGGACTTGAACCTTACGATTCAAAACTATAGATAACTATAAGGAAAAATATAAAGTAGAAAAAACTTCACAAAATGGTAGAAGAAATGATAAACAATCAGCAAATCTATGTATATACCCAATAATTGATTAATTATCATCATAACTCACATAAACCATTAAAATATTATGTTAATCCTATGACAGATAAAATTTATTTAAGTATTCAAACTCATACTGTAGAAACTAGCTGATTCACCTTAAAATTACCTTTTTTAGTATACATTTTATGTTCATTTATGCACATTTTTTATGATATTACACTTTAAAGGAAGGTATTTTTCATGTTTTTGATTTCATGTACAAGAATTGGAGTTTTTGGCGGAAATGAAGAAAAAATGATGCATTTTTGAGCCAAATTGAGCAAGGAAGAAAATTTTGATCTAGCACATTAACTTTCTATGTTTAATTTCCTCTATATTTATCACATGTTATTGCATGAAATTACACATTAAAGAAAAATTATTTTCATTTCTATTAAAGAACTGTTAGGAGTGAACCGGAGCTAAAACGAGGCAACATAGAGCTAAAATGGAGCAAAACTTGTGTGTTGCCCTCAAGGTGGCACTTTTTCGCCCAGACTGGTGCCATAGTGCCTAGACTGGCTCCATAGTGCTAGTCAGGGCTAAAAATAGGCGCTTTAGTGTTGATTATGTCGCTATAGCGCCTAAGACAGTTTTTAGATTATTGTTTAGCAATTTTGAGCCATTTTGGGATGTTCTGGAAGCTTCTGGGTGGTTATGCATTCCTTAAGATGATATTAAATGAATTTAGACACAATTGAATGAAGATATGTGTCTCTTGGAGTGAAAGGGTGTGTCTTTTGGATGAAGAGATGTGTCTCTTGGAGAAAGGAGGGGTTTTTGTGTCTCTTTAAAAAAAGGGGCTTAGAGCCTCTCTTGAAAAGTTTTAGGAGTTTATAGAAGGATTTGAGAGAGAGTTTGGTGTGAGTATGGATATGTAGATTTTGACTTTGTAGGGAGAGATTGGTGAGGGATTTTGAGAGATATGTGTAAGGAATGTACGGGCGGCGCATGAATCGGCAAGAAACTTTGGTGGAGATATTTTTCATCTTTCTTTCAGAGGGAAAAAACTAAGTATTGTGTTCTTCATTATCTTGTAATTGTTGTAAACACTTTCTAGTGGATTTTCTTTGATTTAAACAAAGTTTTTTGTGGTGTTATATCTATGCTTCATAAGTAGTTTTCTTAACTTATTTCTTTCAATATGAGTAGTGACATGCGTAGGAAAATTTGTTTCGTCATAGAATTATTTTTATTTTCATGTGATGAGTATTATCTCCTTTGCTTCATTAACATAACATAAGTGGCAATAAGTTATGTAAAAATTTGTTGCATGTGAAACTAAGAATCGGGAGAGCAGTGATCTTGCAACTTCAGTGAACTCACATTGACCGGTTGGATAATAAAATAGTTTAGGTGGCAATGCAACTTTTAAGGAAATTTAATTTTATGATATGTTTTTATTAGATTCTTCTAGGTGATAAATAGTTGCATAAACCAAATAGAATAGTAAGCATACCTATACAATCAAAAGAGGGGTAGACATATGTTTCTTGTTTGCACATAATTTATTACTTAATTCTGTCAATCCTTTTACTGCTTATGTCATTATCTTCATTTTACTTTCCTTTTGCAATGAAATTTATGCATGTTGAGGAATTTAATTTTGCTTGGACATTCTTATAATTTATTAATGTGATGGTATTTTCACTGGATCTTAATTGACTTTGCAAACTGATCACTTGTGAGGTTAAAATCTGTTGCAAAGCATAGAGACCCATGAGGGCTATGATTTCACCCAACTAGTGAGTACCATATTTCATCTCAGGCAGAGCCATTCTGATCACTTGAGGGGAGTGCAAATAGATGAGATAAGTTTGATGGACATAGAAGTGATGTTTCTAGGGTGACAAACTAGATTCTTTTATCAATTCAGTCTATATTTTTGATCAAAAGGGTCCCTAGTAGGTCCTATAGAAAAGGCACAGTGGGTAATCTAGAAGTGAGATGCCAGAATCTACTCAGCACTGCTACACAAGCTGGTAAAAAACTTTTGATCAGCCAATATTCTTTGCTAGCACCAAGAGGGGGTAAATAATAGGAATGCTAATATTTGTCACTGACAACATTATATTTTAAGTATTTCATTCCTACACATTATCTAGGTCATTACACGAGAAGGGTAGTTTTTAACATCTCAAAATCCTCCGAACCAATTTATCCAAAAAAGTTTTCTTTATATTTGAGATTTTCATTTAAAAGTAATTGTTAGAAAAATCACTTTAATAGACAATCCAAACAAAGGACTGATAGTAGTAGAATAGAATTAGCCTAAGGGATTTCTTACTTCGCTTCTCGGTGAGATCGATGTTGTGGACTTAAAAGAAAACCCTATATTACTTGAAACGATACGTATACTTCCGTAGTACCCCTAGTGTGTAAACTATTTTCTAAATTTTATAACATTTTTATTTTGCACTCTAGCCACTAAATTAAAATAGGGTAAGCTTTTCTGCCATCTTTCAGAAGATAAATTACTGTGTAATTGCGGGTCCGGTTAAGTTTTTGACGTCGTTGTTGGGAAGCAATGGTAATAACTTTAGGATAATTTGAGTTGAACCTGTAAGAATTACATATGAAAATTAAAGTGTTATTATATAATGTGTTTAACTATTGTGTGTTTATTTTAAAGAAAAATTTCAAATAAAAAAAATATTTTTAATACTGTCATATTAGTTAGGTCTTTAAATTTGTATGTGTAGTTTAGGAGCTGCATACCTTAAATTTTACAAATCAGATTTGGAGAAAGCTTTTAGGAAGAATATGAATCAGAAAAGACTCCACAAATTTAATGTAAAAATGATGAATCTACAAAATAATGAATATTCATATTTGGATTTAAATGCTAGCCAAGAACCCCCAATTAATGAGGAAAATTCATTTGGAGAATGGATTAAAACTAGCCTTGAGATACATAATTCTTATTTTGATTATTACAACCTAGGTTCAAAAAATCATTTAAATTTTAACTGTAATAATAATTTTGAAGAAGACCAATCTTGGGAAGATAATCAATTTAATCAGAGATGTAATTGAAATAATCAGGGCAATTTTAGCAATGAACTTTCCTTACCTCATAGATTTAATTTCAACCCATAGAATGAGGAGAACAAGTTTTTATTTGAAGAGGTTGTGATTCAAATAAAGAATCAGCTGGAGAGTTAAGGGGCCACAATTAAAAATATAGATAACCAACTGGGGCAGATTATTAATTCAAGTAACAGTTATATAGTGATCCTGAGATAAACCTTAAGGAGAAAAATAGTGAGCACGATAAAGATATCCAATTAAGAGGTGAAATAGAATTGGAGGATATGGTTCAAATAAATGTTGAGTTGAGAAAGAGAAAAAAGTGATTGAAATACTAATAGAAGAATTTCCTAAGCAATTAGAAAAACCTATTCATCAACCAAGATAAATATAGAAAGGCCATCTTCACCATTTTCTCAGGCTTAAGAGGAAGAATTAGAAGATAACTTTAGATAGAAGAGTAACCTAGTAGAATTTGATCCAGAATCTAAATTATCTAAAAAGAATCTAATCAAAAGTTTGGGAGATCTTGAACTATCATATAGAAATCCATTTCTTATAAATTTGAAGGAAGATATTAATATGAAAATTGAGAAAATCATTAGAGGAATATTGGATCTAAAAAGAAACTTGAGGAACAATTATATGAATCAATCTCAAAAGAGGGATTCAAGGATTTTGTAGGAACCCCTATATCTGAAAAGTACTGGGCGATTGATCAAGGATTACTTAATGAAATTTGATCCAGAAGGAACCTTTTGTTGGGCTGGCGACATTAAACCAAGCACTTTATAGAAGGCAACCCATATTTATCAGTGTGGTTTGATTTAAATTGTTTAGAGTTTTCTATGTTTGTTTTAGTGATTGATTGGTGAATGTTTGGATTGTTAGTGAATTAATTTGATCTTGATGGATGTCTGGATTGTTGATGCACCAAGATAATATACTATTTTATGTATACATTTTATGTCTATTTTAGAGATATTGCACTTTAAAGAAGGGTATTTTTCATGTTTTTGTTGCAAGTATATAAATTTTAAGCATTTTGAGCAAAAAGTAGCAAAAATGAGAAAATTTGGAGCAAAAATGGAGATTTTTGTAATCCTGGCACCAGAAGCGCAATTTTCCCAAGAGCTGGCACCAAAAGTGCCAGAAGCTAGTGCCAGAGGCGCATTTTACAAAAAAAATGGTGCTAGAGGTGCTAGATTGGTGCTAGAAGCCAGAATGTAGAGACAGTGCAGACTTCATTAAGCGGCGCTAGAGGTGTCCGATTGGCATCAGAAGCGCCAGAATCTCGAGAACAAGGCAAATTTCATTAAGCTGGTACCAAAGGCGTCAAATGTCCCATGGAGTGGTTCAATGCATCTAGACACTTTAGAAGGCTCTCTAATGAAGAGATATGTCTCTTGGATGAAAAGACTTATCTCTTGGTCCAAAAAGGTGTGACTTTTGGGGGAAAAATTGGAGGCAATTTTGAATTCCTTTTGGTCCCTAATTAAAAGGTAAAGAAGTCTGGAAAAGATAGGGGGCATGAGATAGAGAGAAAGAGGTTTTGGCGTAAGAGAGAAGAGATGAATTTCTACTAGGGTTGTAAGAGGAGAGGGAAGGTGAGAGACTTCTTCTTCATTACACTTCTAGGAGAGAATTGAGTATGATTGTAAAGAGATAAAGTGCTTAAAGGGAACTTCTAGGGTTTTGCTTGGGAAAGAGTTTGAGATTTTGTTTTTTTGTAAACTTATTATTATATATGAAATTCGTGTGTTGTCATATCCTTCTCAAGAATTTTGAGCATTATTCATTATATTTCTCTCTACAGTGAGATATGGTTTTGTGAATAAATATTTTTGTTTTATGAAGTTTTAAATGTAAATAAATTATGAGGATTCAAACTTTGGTCTTCATTTACTTTTCAATATGGCCAATTGAAAGGTTAAAATTTGTTGACAAACATATGATCTGAAAGAGCTATGCTTTCTAAAACAAGATAAGTGTTGCATTCAATTTCATGGGTGACAATGTAATCCATGGGGGTGCATGCAAATAAATAGGGAAATAAACTTTGATGGGCGCAAAATGGGAGATTTTAAGGTGACAGATTAAAATCCCAAATTTAGACCAGTTGCTTGGAAACTAAAGCAAGATTGCTAGCCCTCAGACGATGGAGAAGGGAGAGCAAGTATCCTCTCAACCTAACCACGGATTTAGGGACCAAACTCTAGATTGGCCAATGTTCTTTATGCACTCTCAGAGGGTAAAGAATAGGATTACTCCTTTTTGACAAAATATAATTTTATATATGTATTTTTAACTTATTTTAATTTCTTTACATTCCATAAATTCATTGTAAAGGGGAAGGATGCTTTCTTAAATATTAACTCTTCATTTCAAAACTTTGTTTAGTCTTTATAAGTTTACTTTTGAAGTTGAGCAATTAGTTAGTTAACTTAGTTCTTTCAACTGCATTTCCTTTAGCGTACATTAAATTTACTTTAAATTTCTCTTGCCTATTAAAGTTTTATAGTTTGAATAATCAGTTTGACTTTATAACCATAAGAATTTCTATCTCCCTATGGGATCGATAGTTAGGAATCCATTAGAGCTCTTTATTACTTGAGTGATACGTAAGCTTGCAAATTATTATGGGTTTGACAACTTAGAGATTTTAAGCTTGCAAATTTATTTATTTTTATTGGGATTGAATTGCATATTAAATATTAGTACTTGCCACCCGCCCGCATCAAGTTGTTTGCGTCGTNCAGTATATCCATCTAGGAAAAAAAAATATATATGTCTAGCCAGCCTATCCAACATCTTGTCGAAAAAGGGTAAAGGAAAATGGTCCTTTTTGGTGGCAAAATTTAATTTTCTATAATCTACGCATATCCGTCATCCAGTGACTTTTCCTGTTGGTATTGATTCATTATTCTCATTTGTCACTACAGTCACAACTCCTTTTTTGGAACAAAGTGAATTGGACTCACCCAAACAATGTCTAAAATTAGATATATTATTCTGGAATCTAACCATTTTAAAATCTCTTTCTTAATAACTTCTTTCATCATAGGATTCATCTCCTTTGAGGATCAACTCTTGGTTCATGTTGATCTTCCAATAAAAATCTATGTATTCAAATTGAAGGACCGATTCATTTAATATCAGCTACTGTCCATCCAAAGGCTTTCTTATATCTTCTCAAAGTTTCCAACAATTGTTGTTCTTGTGTATCTGTTAATTCTGAGGATATTATAACAGGTAATGTAGATAAATCTCCTAAAAAGAATCCATTAGAGCTCTTTATTACTTGAGTGATACTTAAGCTTGCAAATTATTATGGGTTTGACAACTTAGAGATTTTAAAAGATAAAATTATTTATGTTAAATTTATTTTTTTTATTGGGATTGAATTGCATATTAAATATTAGTACTTGCCACCCGCCCGCATCAAGTTTTTTGCGCCGTTGCTGGGGAATAACTGTAAATTAATTTATAATTAAGAACATTTTATTTGAATGGAAAAACTATTTGTAATTTAATTAAATATTGTTATATTTTAATGTTTTTGCTTATTTTTATTGCTTATTGTGATTGTGTATGTGTAGTTTAAGATTGGTAGGTTTAATACCTTACGATTCGGAGTTAGAGAGAACAATTAGAAAAATTNGTGTTTTTGCTTATTTTTATTGCTTATTGTGACTGTGTATGCGTAGTTTAAGATTGGTAGGTTTAATACCTTATGATTTGGAGTTAGAGAGAACAATTAAAAAAATTCAGAAACAACAAAAGAGATTGATAATTTGAATAAAATAACTTGCAACTTAAATAATTCTGGAAATGAAAATGAACATCATCAGAGATCTTTAAAATATTATGCTAATCCTACAACACATAAAATTCATTTGAGTTAACAAAACCCTATTGCAGCTGCTAATTTATTTTAGCTTAAACTTACTCTTATCCAAATGGTACAAAATAATCAGTTTGGGGGAACACCGACTGAAGATCCTAACTTACACCTTGCTAGTTTTCTAAAATTGTGTGCTAAATATGATAGTGTGTTGAATGATGTCGCCAGACTTAGACTTTTTCCTTTTTCATAGGAATAAAGCTAAGATGTTGTTAAACTCGTTAGCACCTGGATTTATCAGAACTTGGGAAGACTTATCACAAAAATGTTTATCTAAATACTTCCCACCATCAAAAACTACTAAGCTTAGAAATGATATTACATATTTTTTTCAGTTTGAAGGGGAATCAATTTAAGAAGCTTGGAAAAGATTTAAAGTTCTCCTTAGGAAGTGTCCACACCATGCGTTGTAGATTGGTTAATAATTCAAACTTTTTATGATGGATTGGTTGGATCTCTTAGATCAATAATTCATGCTACTGTTGGTGGATCATTAATGTCAAAATCATTTGATAAATAGTATTTGTTAATTGAAGAGATGGCTACTAATAAATTTCAATGGCCCTCTCAAAGGGTAAACCCTAAAAGAATAGCTATTATTCATGATTCTGATGCAATATCTATGTCAGCTGCTCAAATTACTACAATATCAAAGACAATAGATCAATATGGAATGAATTATTCTCAGACACCTCCTGCGCTTAAAGAAAATTCACTGGGACAAATGATAGAATCTCAATCTTTGTATGAGACTTTAAATGCCATAAACAACTAATCTAATAACCCTTATTCCAAATAATATAATCCTGGTTGGAAAAATCACACAAATTTCAGTTGGAGTAACAATAACTATAATGTCATGAATCTGTAATGGAGGAACAATGCTCCAAACCCATTGGGAAACTCTAATAATCAAGGGAATTTGAACTGCAAACCTTATTACCCTCCAGGTTTCAATAGCAATTTGCAGAGTAAGGAGAAGAAATTTTCAATGGAAAAATTAATACTGCAAATGAGAAGTCAATTACAAAGTCAACGAGTTGCAATTAGAAACAAGAAAAATCAATTGGAATTTATTGTTGCTGCACTTAGCAATAGACAACCAGAAACGTTGCCTAGTAATGTTGAAGTTAATCCTAAAGATCAGAACAAAGAGCAAATTAAGGTTGTTTAACTGAGAAGTGGAAAAGAACTGGAGANCAAAACAACAAAAGAGATTGATAATTTGAATAAAATGACTTGCAACTTAAATAATTATGGAAATGAAAATGAACATCATCAGAGATCTTTAAAAGATTATGCTAATCCTACAACACATAAAATTCATTTGAGTTAACAAAACCCTACTGCAGCTGCCAATTTATTTTAGCTTAAACTTACTCTTATCCAAATGGTACAAAATAATCAGTTTGGGGGAACACCGACTGAAGATCCTAACTTACACCTTGCTAGTTTTCTAAAATTGTGTTCTAAATATGATAGTGTGTTGAATGATGTTGCCAGACTAAGACTTTTTCCTTTTTCATAGGGATAAAGCTAAGATGTTGTTAAACTCGTTAGCGCCTGGATTTATCAGAACTTGGGAAGACTTATCACAAAAATGTTTATCTAAATACTTCCCACCATCAAAAACTACTAAGTTTAGAAATGATATTACATATTATTTTCAGTTTGAAGGGAAATCAATTTAAGAAGCTTGGAAAAGATTTAAAGTTCTCCTTTGGAAGTGTCCACACCATGCGTTGTAGATTGGTTAATAATTCAAACTTTTTATGATGGATTGGTTGGATCTCTTAGATCAATAATTGATGCTACTGCTGGTGGATCATTAATGTCAAAACCATTTGATAAATCATATTTGTTAATTGAAGAGATGGCTACTAATAAATTTTAATGGCCCTCTCAAAGGGTAAACCCTAAGAGAATAGCTAGTATCCATGATTCTGATGCAATATCTATGTCAGCTGCTCAAATTGCTATAATATCAAAGACAATAGATCAATATGGAATGAATTATTCTCAGACACCTCATGTGCTTAAGGAAAATTCACTGGGACAAATGATAGAATCTCAATCTTCATGAGACTTTAAATGCCATAAACAATTAATCTAATAATCCTTATTCCAAATATTATAATCCTGGTTGGAAAAATCACCCGAATTTCAGTTGGAGTAATAATAACTATAATGTCATGAATCCGTAACGAGGGAACAATGCTCCAAACCCATTGGGAAACTCTAATAATCAAGGGAATTTGAACTACAAACCTTATTACCCTCCAGGTTTCAATAGCAATTTGCAGAGTAAGGAGAAGAAATTTTCAATGGAAAAATTAATACTGCAAATGAGAAGTCAATTACAAAGTCAACAAGTTGCAATTTGAAACAAGAAAAATCAATTGGAATTTATTGCTACTGTACTTAGCAATAGACAACCAGAAACGTTGCCTAGTAATGTTGAAGTTAATCTTAAAGATCAGAACAAATAGCAAATTAAGGTTATTCAACTGAGAAGTGGAAAAGAATTGGAGACAAAAGTACAAAAAGAAGTTGAATTTGAAGTTGAAAAAGAAGGGGTGGAAAATGAAAAATCTAATGAAGATTTTCATTTTGAGTTAGAATATTCTANCTGGAGACAAAAGTACAAAAAGAAGTTGATTTTGAAGTTGAAAAAGAAGGGGTGGAAAATGAAAAATTTAATGAAGATTTTCATTTTGAGTTAGAATATTCTATCAAACCAATGAAAATTACTGTAGAAAGACCACCATCTCCATTTCCTCAAATATTGAAGCTGAAAAACAAAGCTAACCAATTTATAAAATTTTTGGAAATATTGAGGAAATTGACAATAAACATTTCATTTGTTGAAGCATTGGAACAAATGCCAAGCTATGTGAAGTTCACGAAGGATATACTTACTAAAAAAAGGAAGTTTACAAATAATGNCAAAATTTTTGGAAATATTGAGGAAATTGACAATAAACATTTCATTTGTTGAAGCCCTGGAACAAATGCCAAGCTATGTGAAGTTCACGAAGGATATACTTACTAAAAAAAGGAAGTTTACACATAATANAATAATGAGACTGTTGCACTTGGTGAGGAGTGTGGCGCTATAATTCAGAAAAAACTTCCTAAAAAACTTAAAGATCCTGGAAGTTTTACTATTCTATGTGCTATTGGTAAAAGATTTTATGAAAAGTTTTATGTGATTTGGGAGCCAATATTAATCTTATGTCTATCGATTTTCAGATGTTTTGGTAAAGGTTGATAAATTTATCTTTCTTATGGATTGTGTTGTGTTAGATATGGAGGAAGATAAAAAAATTCCTGTCATTTTAGGAAGATCATTTATTGCCACTGAAAGTGCTTTGGTAGATGTGCATAAAGGACAATTAATGATGAGATTTAGCAACCAAGAGGTCACATTTAATATTGCANCATAATAAGACTGTTGCACTTGGTGAGGAGTGTGGTGCTATAATTCATAAAAAATTCCTAAAAAACTTAAAGATCCTGAAAGTTTTACTATTCCATGTGTTATTGGTAAAAGATTTTATGAAAAGTTTTATGTGATTTGAGAGCCAGTATTAATCTTATGTCTATCAATTTTCAGATGTTTTGGTAAAGGTTGATAAATTTATCTTTATTGTGGATTTTTTTGTGTTAGATATAGAGGAAGATAAAAAAATTCCTATCATTTTAGGAAGATCATTTATTGCCACTGAAAGAGCTTTGGTAGATGTGCATAAAGGACAATTAATGATGAGATTTAGCAACCAAGAGGTCACATTTAATATTGCAAAGTTAATGAGATATCCAGCAAAAGGAAGAGAGGATGAATGCTTCAGAATGTAATATATCGACTATTTAAGCAATGAACATTTCTTAAATACATTTGAAAAGAAAACCGAAGAAGAAAATTTGGAGTATGAGGATGAGGATATAGTTCAAGATGAATCTATGGAAGTGAGTAATGAAGAATTGGATTAAGTTCAGGAACATTTTGAATTGTTAGATCCTACGGATAGAAACAAAAATTTGATTTCATCAATTGAGAAACCTCCTAAACTAGAAATGAAAACACTTCTTAAACATTTAAAATATGCCTTTTTAGGATGTTTATCTACATTACCTGTTATTGTGTTCTCAGAGTTAACTAAAGCACAAGAACAAAAGTTTTTGGAAACTTTAAAAAGATATAAGAAAGGTTTTGGATGGACATTAGCTGATGTTAAAGGAATCAATCTTTCAATTTGTATGAATAGAATTTTATTGGAAGATCATCATGAACCAAAAGCTGATCCTCATAGGAGATTAAACCCGATGATGAAAGAAGTTGTTAAGAAAGAGATTTTAAAATGGTTAGATGCAGGAATAATATATTCTATTTCAAACAGTGTTTGGGTGGGTCCAATTTATTGTGTTCCAAGGAAATGAGGAGTGACTGTAGTGACAAATAAGAATAATGAATTAATACCAATAAGACAATTCACTGGATGGTAAATCTGCATAGATTATTGAAAATTAAATTCGGCCACCAAGAAAGATCACTTTACTTTACCTTTTTTGGACCAGATGTTGGATAGACTATCTAGGCACATATATTTTTTTCTTTTTAGATGGATATATCGGTTATCATCAAATATCAATTGCTCTAGAGGATCAAGAGAAGATAATGTTTACTAGTCCTTATGTTACTTTTTTCTTTTTGACGAATGCTTTTTGGTTTATGTAACACGCCTGTGACATTTCAAAGATGTATGATATTGATTTTCAAATATTTAATTGAAAAAGGGATAGAAGTCTTTATGGATGATTTTTCCATGTTTGGAACTTCATTTGAAATATGTTTAAACCATTTAGAGAAAGTTCTAAAATGATGTGAAAAGGTGAATTTAGTATTAAACTGGGAAAAATGTCAATTCATGGTTGTAGGAGGAATTGTGCTTGGGCAGAAAATTTTAGAAAATGACATGTAAATAGATCCGATAAAAGTTTAAGTAATACCTAACCTACCTCCACTTACTACTGTAAGAGGCGTTAGGAGCTTGTTAGACATGCTAGTTGTTACAGGCGATATATCAGAAATTTTTCAAAAATTACAAAGCCTTTATGCTAACTTTTGGAAAAAGATTAAAAATTTGATTTCAATCAAAAGTGCCTTAATGCCTTTAAAACCTTGAAGGAAAAATTGATCATTGCTCCTATAATTAATTCACCTGATTGGGAGAAATTGTTCAAATTAATTTGTGATGCTAGTGAAGATGCAATTGGAGTTGTTTTAGGGCAGAGATATGACAAAATTTCTAAAGTTATATACTACGCTAGTAACACTCTCAATGATACTCAAATTAATTATGCCACTACTGCAAGAGAGTTATTAGCCATTTTTTATGCTTTTGATAAATTTAGGTCATATCTAATTGGAGCTAAATGTGTTGTTCATACTGACCGCTCAGCTATAAAATATTTGATGCAAATGAAGGATGTGAAACCAAGATTAATAAAATGGGTACATCTGAAGCAAGAATTTGATTTTGTGGTAGTTGAGAGGAAAGCAATTGATAATCAAATTTTTATTCATTTATCTAGAATGGAACAGGAAGAAACATTTGATCTTGAAAACGAAATCAATGAAACTTTTCCAGATTAACAATTTTATGTTGTAAAAGGATGGGAAATACCGTAGTATGATGATATTGTAAACTACATTGTCAGTAGTATTTTACCATATGGGTTGACAAAACAATAAAAGAAGAATTTTATTCACGATGAAAAATTTTACTTTTGGGATGACCCATATTTGTACAAACCATGCAAGGNAAGAGAGAATGAATGCTTCAGAATGGAATATATCGACTATTTAAGCAATGAACATTTCTTAAATACATTTGAAAAGAAAATTGAAGAAGAAAATTTGGAGTATTAGGATGAGGATATAATTCAAGATGAATCTATGGAAGTGGGTAATGAAGAATTGGATTAAGTTCAGGAACATTTTGAATTGTTAGATCCTACGGATAGAAACAAAAATTTGATTTCATCAATTGAGAAACCTCCTAAACTAGAAATGAAAACACTTCTTAAACATTTAAAATATGCCTTTTTAGGATGTTTATCTACATTACCCGTTATTGTGTCCTCAGAGTTAACTAAAGCACAAGAACAAAAGCTTTTGGAAACTTTAAAAAGATATAAGAAAGGTTTTGGATGGACATTAGCTGATGTTAAAGGAATCAATCTTTCAATTTGTATGAATAGAATTTTATTGGAAGATCATCATCAACCAAAAGCTGATCCTCAAAGGAGATTAAACCCGATAATGAAAGAAGTTGTTAAGAAAGAGATTTGAAAATGGTTAGATGCAGGAATAATATATCCTATTTCAAACAGTGCTTGGGTGGGTCCAATTTATTGTGTTCCAAAGAAAGGAGAGTGACTGTAGTGACAAATAAGAATAATGAATTAATACCAATAAGACAATTCACTGGATGGTGAATCTACATAGATTATTGAAAATTAAATTTGGCCACCAAGAAAGATCACTTTACTTTACCTTTTCTGGACCAGATGTTGGATAGACTATCTGGGCACATATATTTTTTTCTTCTTAGATGGATATATCGGTTATCATCAAATATCAATTGCTCTAGAGGATCAAGAGAAGATAATGTTTACTAGTCCTTATGGTACTTTTTTTGAATGCTTTTTGGTTTATGTAACGCGCCTGTGAAATTTCAAAGATGTATGATATTGATTTTCAAATATTTAATTGAAAAAGGGATAGAAGTCTTTATGGATGATTTTTCCATGTTTGGAACTTCATTTGAAATATGTTTAAACCATTTAGAGAAAGTTCTAAAATGATGTGAAAAGGTGAATCTAGTATTAAACTGGGAAAAATGTCAATTCATGGTTGTAGGAGGAATTGTGCTTGGGCTTAAAATTTTAGAAAATAAAATGTAAATAGATCCGGTAAAAGTTTAAGTAATACCTAACCTACCTCCACTTACTACTGTAAGAGGCGTTAGGAGCTTGTTAGACATGTTGGTTTTGACATGCGATATATCATAAATTTTACAAAAATTACAAAGCCTTATGCTAACTTTTGGAAAAAGATTAAAAATTTGATTTCAATCAAAAGTGCCTTCATGCCTTTAAAACCTTGAAGGAAAAATTGATCATTGCTCCTATAATTAATTCACCTGATTGGGAGAAACTGTTCAAATTAATTTGTGATGCTAGTGATTATGCTAAAGTTGTTTTAGGTCAGAGATATGACAAAATTTCTAAAGTTATATACTACGCTAGTAACACTCTCAATGATACTCAAATTAATTATGTCACTACTGCAAGAGAGTTATTAGCCATTTTTATGCTCTTGATAAATTTAGGTCATATCTAATTGGAGCTAAATGTGTTGTTCATACTGACCGCTCAGCTATAAAATATTTAATGCAAATGAAGGATGTGAAACCAAGATTAATAAGATGGGTACTTCTGAAGCAAGAATTTGATTTTGTGGTAGTTGATTGGAAAGGAATTGATAATCAAATTTTTATTCATTTATCTAGAATGGAACAGGAAGAAACATTTGATCTTGAAAAAGAAATNTTCTAAATTTAAAGGTCATTTTGGGATTGATAGAACTTCTCACAAAATTTTACAATATATATTTTATTGGTTTACTCTATTTAGAAATATTAATATATATATTAAAATATGTGACATTTGTTAGCAAGAAGATAATATTTCAAAAAGAAATGAAATGTCTCTAAATTTTACCTTGGAAGTTGACATCTTAGATGTTTCGGGATTAGATTTTATGGGACCATTTGGATATATATATATATATATNATCTTGAAAAAGAAATCAATGAAACTTTTCCTTATTAACAATTTTATGTTGTAAAAGGATGGGAAATACCATAGTATTATGATATTGTAAACTACATTGTTAGTAGTATTTTACCATATGGGTTGACAAAACAACAAAAGAAGAATTTTATTCACGATGAAAAATTTTACTTTTGGGATGACCCATATTTGTACAAACAATGCAAGGATTTAGTTATGAGGAGATGTGTGTCTTATGAAGAAATTGAAGAAATTATCCAAAAATTAAGGATTTTGGGACTGATAGAACTTCTCACAAAATTTTACAATACATATTTTACTGGTCTACTCTATTTAGAGATGTTAATATATATATTAAAATATGTGACATTTGTTAGCAAGAAGACAATATTCCGACAAGAAATGAAATGTCTCTAAATTTTACCTTGGAAGTTGAAATCTTAGATGTTTCGGGATTAGATTTTATGGGACCATTTGTACCTTCATTTAGATATATATATATATATATATATAGTAATTCCAATGGACTATGTATCAAAGTGGATTGAAGCAATCGCTTTACCTTAATGTGATGCTCGAAGTGTTTCAAAATTTTTAATCAAAAATTTTTTACAAGATATGGAATGCCAAGAATAATCATTACTGATGGAGGATCTCACTTTCAGAACAAATAAATTAAAAATTAAGGGGAAAATATAATATTNATTACTTTACCTCAATGTGATGCTCGAAGTGTTTCAAAATTTTTAATCAAAAATATTTTACAAGATATGGAATGCCAAAAATAATCATTACTGATGGAGGATCTCACTTTCAGAACAAATAAATTAAAAATTAAGGGGAAAATATAATATTATATATAGGATTGCAATTGCTTATCATCCTCAAACTAGTGGTCTAGCAGAAGTATCCAATCATGAAATTAAGAGAATTTTGGAAAAAAAAATTGTAATTCCTAATAAAATGTAATGGTCTGCTAGATTAGATACTGCATTATGGGCTTATAAGACAGCTTAAATAAGACACCTATAGGAATGAACCCATATAGATTAAATTTTGGGAAGAATTTTTACTTATCAATAGAATTGGAACATAAAACTTATTGGGAGATTAAGGAGTTTAATTTTAGTTTAAAAGACACTGGTTAGAAAATATTATTACAATTGAATGAGCTTGAAGAGATTAGGAATGAATCTTATGATAATGTTAGGATATATAATGAGAGAATGAAAGAATGACATGATTGGAAGATAATAAAAAAACTATTTGAGCCTCTACAGGAAGTTTTAGTATACAATAAAAGATTGAAATGTTTTCCTGGTAAACTCAAGTCTAAGTGGACAGGGCCATTAACAATTGTAAAAGTCTATCCCTATGGAGTTGTTAATATTGAAGATCCCAAGATTGGAAAGGTACTTAAAGTTAATGGGCACAGACTAAAACATAATTTTTAAAGAGACTGTAATGTTGGGTCACTGATCCCAACTGTTTATATGCAACAGTATAACAATGACTTTAATTATAATTTTCACTTATATTTCCTTACTTTGCAACATAACCAAAAACTTGAGCCTGAAGAAAATAGGAATTTAACTCTCTAATTTATATATTGGGATACTACGCAAGTATACATACTGTTATCAAGTAATATAGGACTTTTTTATTAAGACCTAAATATTGAACCCACGAAGAAATTATGCAATATGCACTATTAAACAACAAACTTCTTATTCTAAAAAGACAATTACTTAAACTATATATATTTTCACAGTATTAAAATTCAAATCCTTTTGTTATTTTTGATGTTTTGAAAAAATAGTAAAACTTCTAAAGATAACTTGAGTTTATGTAAAAGAAAATCACTTGATATGAAAATACATTTCTCCTTATCATGAATCAGTAATAAGTATAGGAATTCTGTTGTGGAAGTATGCTAATTGTGTTGTGCTAAATAGGAGCAATTATATTCTTTACCCTTACTAGAGATGCTATAAAAAAAATTGGCTAATTTAAAGTTTGAATAATTCTGAAGACTGGCTAGGCAGGGAAGATACCAGCTCTCACTCTAGAGCTCCTTCGATTCCCTCCACTTGGGGGTTAGTATCTTGTATCAGAACCTAAAACAACAAACCAAGTTGGGGGCTTTAAGCTGTCACTTTAAAGTCCTCTAACTCTACACCCTTCAAAGATTATTTTCCTATTTATTTGCACTAAATCATATGAATTACATTCTCATTCATACAACCTCATGTGATTCTTTCCAATTGTTGACCGAGACAATACCATCTCGGTTCTTACATGTTCTGACAACAAATTTTAACATCTAGATAAGCTAGATCAAGAAGTAAATGAAGTGCATGGAATTAAATCATCACAACTTTTTCCAACATTAAAGATTGATACTCTCCATAACTTCCATCCAACACATTAATTACTTATCATATTAAGGAGAAAGATAAATAAAACTACTCAGAATCCATGGAGAAAACAAAACCACACTTTAATTTAAAAGTAGAAATAATTTTCACACCAACAAGAAGTCTTGATTAAAACCAAAAGTAGTTCAAAACAAAAGATAAAAACTTATCTCAAACCCTCCACCAAACTCTTGAAGTTCCTTTGAATCTCTTCTCTTTTAACACACTCTCAAAATAAACTAAAAATAAAAAGGATAAAGTAAATTTGTGTGGTGCCTAAAAATCTCTCCAAAACTATCTCTCAAAACTCCTCAGGACTCCTCTTCTTCAAACTCTTTTCAAAACTTTCAAGCACCCCCTTCAAATGTCTCAACTTCCTTCTTTTATAAGTTTCCCAAGGGGTGCCTTGGAAATTTTTCAAAATGCATCCAAATTAGATGTATTCTCCAAGGGATACCTCCTTTCACTATTATTTTAATAATATTTTTGTTCCTAGTGGTCATAACCACAATCTTTAGCCAATAGGTGCCTCAAATGTCTCTTCAAATTTTGGTTAAATGAAGAAACCCACCAAATAACTGCCTCTGGTACTTAGGCGCGGCCTTCTCTTTTTCACTGGCGCTTAATCGTCGGATCTAGCGCTTAGGCGCCAAAACACTTTTGCGCAAATTTCACATTTTTGCTCCAAATTTAATCCTTTTTCACTCCTTTTAGCATTTTTCAACTTTTTACTTGTACCTAAAAGAAAAACACACAAATACCTTCCATTAAAGCGCAATATCTCAAAAATAGTTATAAACATGCATCTAAAAATACTATATATTTTAGGTCTATCAGTCACCTAAAGTAATACTGGGAATGTCAAACTGATAACATTAAACCAAGCATTTTGTGGGAGGCAACCCATATTTTTATTTGTTTCTGTTGTTTATCTGTTTTTATACTTAGTATTATATATATAAATTTATGCTNATTATAAACATGTGTCTAAAAATACTATATATTTTAGGTCTATCAGTCACCTAAAGTAATGACTGGGAATGTCGAACTGATAACATTAAACCAAACATTTTGTAGGAGACAACCCATATTTTTATTTGTTTCTGTTGTTTATCTGTTTTTATACTTAGTATTATATATATAAATTTATGCTTTCTTTATTAATTTCATTTATTTGAAAAACTTATATATTTAAAAAATCTTAATTTATTGACTTATATATAAAATTTGAGAGTCATTTGGATTTAAAAATAAAATGGTGCAGAAATCTGAACTAGCGCCAGATTAGCGCCTGAGGTGCCATTTTTCAGAGAACTAGTGCCAGAAGCGCTACGGCAACTGAATGGCTTATCATGATTCAAAAGGCAATTTTGATAGTTTATGGCGGGATTTCCGAATCCTAAAGATATTTAAGAGGGGGAAATGAAGGGGAAGCCACCATTTTTCAAATCTTATGGCNCATCTTAATTTATTGACTTATATATAAAATTTGAGAGTCATTTGGATTTAAAAACAAAATGGTGCAGAAATCTGAACTAGCGCCAGATTAGCGCCTGAGGTGCCATTTTTTAGAGAACTAGTGCCAGAAGCGCTACGGCAACTGAAATGGCTTATCATGATTCAAAAGGCAGTTTTCATAGTTTATGGTCGGATTTCCGAATCCTAAAGATATTTAAGAGGGGGAAATGAAGGGGAAGCCACCATTTTTCAAATCTTATGGCTTCCCACTCTAATGAAACCACTAGATTTGGAACTTTCAGCATGAGGAAGTTTGTTAGTTTCAATGCGCAGAAGTTATACGATCGTGCTCCTGTGAAGAAGAGACTAATCAAGGAGCGAGGCTTTGTAAATCGAGGATTCAACACATCGAATACTCTAGTGGAGGAGATTATTGCACAGAGATGCTGGGAAGTACTTTGTTATGCCACCTCCACTGTAGTAGTTCCTATTGTGAAGGAAATTTATGCTAATCTTCATGGAATTAATCAAGGAATTATCTATGTTCAAGGTAGGTGGGTACAATTTACTCTTTTGAGAATAAATGATATGTTTATGATTGAAAGTGTTCCTATTTTTCACAATGCAAATTTTGTCCCTATGAGAGATAATATGGATGAACTTTATCGATACCTCACTGATGAAGAGGCAAATTGGGAGACCAGAGATAACATGTAAGTTTTTCTTCATCATTGTTTAATCTTGCATCAAAGGCGTGGCATTTATTTATTTTATCAAAATTAATTCCTACTATGAAATCAATAAAGTGACAAAGGAAAGTGTGATTTTAAATTATTGTATTCAAACCGGAAGATCTATTGATGTTGGTGCTTTAATAGTAAATTCTATTTTGGGTTTAATCATCATTAGATAGACTTCTTGATTGGGACATCCATCTACCATATTCCTGCTGTGTATCTAGTTGCAAGTGCCTTATGAAAGTTGGGAAAAAGAGCTTCTCCCTTGTAAGCCTATGGACCCAGAAGTTTATTGCAACTGCACAGGAATTGTTAAGGAGAACAATAGGAATATATTTATGGATCAAGAATTTGAAAATTCATCTCCTTTTTAGCCTTACTTTAGTTTAAATGCATGTTTAAAAAGGATTAAGAAGTTGGAAAAAGAGGTACAAAATCTTATGCATTCAATTAGAAATATTTCTAAAACGTTTGACCTCTTGGAATGGAGGATGAAGGAACAATTTGAACACACTGAATGTATTGAAGAAGGTTTGGTGCACATGCTCAAAAAAAAATACTTGGGTTGAAGAAGATTTGACCAACAAATTTCCTCACTGACCTTTTACAACTTGTACGTGCACTACCAATCCATGGGAAACATTCAAGATGATGATAGTGAAGAAGATGTTTGAACTCGTTTAGTATAGAATTTGTATTTATATTTGTTGTTATGTGTTATGTGTTGGATTTGATTTACTTTTATTGCGGAACCTTATATATATTTTTTGTTAAACATTTCATATTTAGACTTTAGCATTAATTTGTTGGCTTGATTTCAACATTGAGTTAAGTGTGTTGGCTTGCAAACTGTTAGTTTGTAATCATTTGGATTTTATATATAAATGTGAGTTTTGCGTTGTTTGTGAAATTATGTGTTAGAAAACTATTTAATTATGAGCATAAGTGTTTAATTAAGTTAATTAGAGGTTGACGCGTAGTGGTATACAACAAATTTCCAAAGAAAATCTAAATCTGAAACATTTTTGGCATTGGAGCCTGAGGCGCCAGTTCCCCGTAAATGCCTAAAATCAGTTAGAACCACAAAATTCCCATGTAAAACATCGTTTTTACTGCTTCGGTTGGCTACTACCTATAAACCAAGGCCAAAACTCAACCTAGGACTTCACCTTTGGTGAATTTAAGGAGATTTCAAAGCATAATAGTCTTGAATTTCATCTTCTTTTGGTAAGAGTTTTAGTTTAGTCTAGAAATTTTTTATTTTCATCATGGAATTACCCTACATTTTGGGAATCTGAAAATTTGAGAGTTTTTTTAAGAAGTTTAAAGAGAACCCATGGTGAAAAGCTTCTTCCCAAATATTCCTACTTTTGGAGTTTAATTTATGATATTGTTAATTTATTTGGATTTTTTTTTTAATTTATAAAGAAATTATTATGGATCCAATATTAATAAGGGGAAAGTTTACGAGAGATTTTGATGTAAGATGATTTGTGAATTTTAAGGCCCAACATAACTATAATAATAAAATGGGTTCAAGGAAATTGATTCAGTAGCGAGCATTTTCAAACCTGGGAGGAGAGATTGAAAGGCTGATTATTGCTTGGAAGTGGTAAATTCTTAGAGACTTCACTGCAGTAGCCATTTTTCCAGTGATTTAAGAATTCTATGAAAATCTTCGGGTTACATCAGATGATCATATTTATGTTTGAGGTGAGCAATTCAAATTTACTTGAAGAAAAATCAATGAATTTTATAGGCTTAGAAATGCATTTCATTGTGATTATGTTGCATTTCTGATGACTGATTCATCACTTGATGAAGTAATTGCCTTTCTGATTGATGGTAGAGGAGAATGGAAAATTAAAAATAATCATAAAGTCAATTTCTCCACTTCCATGTTAAATGCTCAATCTAAGGCATGCCATTCATCTTTGCAAAGTTGCTTCCAAAAAATCACTAGAACAAAGTAACTAAGGAAAGAGTTGTGCTAATTTCTGCATTCGACAAATAAAATTAGTGGATATTGGTGCTCTTATTGTGCATGTTGCTCAGAGCATTGCTAAAAGTGGGAAAATTAGTGGTTTGGGATAACCTGCCCTAATTTTACTTTATGTGAACAATCAAGATTAGAATTTGGTAGAAATGAAGAAACTTTGCAACCACTAAAACCCATAGGAAACCCACTGTGCATAAATTTGTGTCATTTGTTGGATCTAGGAGTGCAAGTGGTGAAAGACCCTCCACATCAGTTGCAGGACCATCTACTTCTGGTTTTGTTTTGCTTGAAAATATTATGGAGTAGTTAATGATTCAGCGATCAGATCTTTTAACAATACAGAACATAATAGGTAGTGTCGAAGCTAGAAAGGCCTACAATGATGAATATAAGCAGAAAAGAGTCCATCACAATATTGCATATGAAGAGGCGACGATTAGATTTTTTAAGAGGTGATCATATAGTAGAGTTTCCTACAAGCCCTAGTTTCATTCCTTATATGCATGAAAAAGAAGAAGAAGAATAATTAGAGGAAGAAGTGAAAAAGGAGGATGAGAAAGAGTAAAATTTATTTAGGTTTTGTTTGTTTTTATGTGTTGTTATTTGTTTTAATTTTTTATTTATTGTATAAGTTGAACATTTATGTGTTTAATTTGAGGATCTATTGAATTGGTGTATGTAATAGTAAATTGTAGAATTTTATTTTTTAGCATTTTTAGTTTTTTTATTTTATTGTTTATGTCTTCAATTTATCTTTTCTTAGCAAATCTTTTGATATATTATGTCTCACTTAATGCTTTAAAGTCCTTACTTTTTAAGTTAGCAGCTGCAAAATATCAAGAGCCAAGTTTCATATTCAAAATCCTCTATAGTTTAGTTTTATTTTTATACATTTACTATTTTATTTCACATGCAAGTTTTTTATACTACATGCTTTACTTAATATTTAAAAACATAAGTTTGGGGGAAAATTTTTTTTTAAAAGAAGTGGACTAAATTTTATTTTTCCTCAATTAACTATACTTTTAAAATTAATTTAACATGACCATGGATATTATAGTTTAACTTTAAATAACTATATTTTTGTTTGTAAATATTCTGGTAAATTTAAGCAAAAATCTTTAATAATGAAGGACAATTCTAGAGTTAAGATGTTTAGTATGAAATAATAAGACTAAGTTTTTCTATTTAAAGTAAAGGAAATGTATTTTTGAAATATTAAGATTCTTAGAGTTTCATGTAAGTAGAAAAGAATGAGAATTTATGAAAAATCTTCAAATCTAGTATGAATTTATGAAGTGAAGGAAGGTAAGAAGTTTTAACTTTAAGAAGAGGATAGTGAAGTTCAAAATTATTAAAGACTCCAAATATAGTAATCCTCATGAAAAGGAAAATAAAAGAAAGGATTGAAAAAGATCCTAATGAAAATAAAAGAAAAATTGAAAAAGAAAATAAAAAAGAAAAAGAAAAGGAAAATATGTGAAGAGAAGCTTGAGGAGATACCTAATAAAAAATTGGCTTCACTTGAATCAACTTGAGGAAAAAGGCTTTATTACATTTTCTAAACTTGTATATGAGTATTAACATTCTTAGTAATAAAGTTTTCAAGAAATTCTTTTTCATATGGATGTTCTAAGTGTCTTTGATATGTCAAATTACAATTCTTCTTGAAATGAATGGAGATTCAGAACTCTTAGACTTGATTACTAGATGTTCTTATACTTTTAGTTTTACCCTAAGTTATTAAAATTTTTTCTTAACTTATATTATTATATTTATTGAAAAAAATTATAAAAGTTTATAAGTTAATCTCTGTCATAAGTCATATATGTTATGTAGTAAAAAGGTCACTTAAGAAGAAGTAACATTCAAGTTTGAGAGATTTTAATACACCAAAATAATATATTATTTGATGTATACATTATATGCTTATTTTGGTGATATTACACTTTGAAGAAGGGAAATTTCATGCTTTTGTAGTAGGAATATCAATTTTAGGCATTTGGAGCAAAAAGTGGTAAAAAGGAGAAAATTTGGAGCCAAAATGGAGATTTTCGTAATCCTGGTGCGAGAGGCCCTTTTTTCCCGAGAGCTGGTGCTAGAAGTGCCAGAGGCACCATTTTATTGAGAAGCGGGGCTTGAGGCGCCAGAATCACCAGAATCTAGAGACATCGCGGACTTCATTAAGTGGTGCCAGAGGCGCCAAATTTGTGCCAAAATCCAGAGAACAATGTGGACTTCATTAAGCAAGCGTCAAAGGGGCTAAATTGGAGCCAGAAGTGACAGAGACAAAGTAAAATGGATTAAGTCGGTTTGTGAATATTTTTTAGTGGTTTTTGAAGGTTCCAAACATTTCAAACATCCCATGGAGTGGTTCAATGCATCTAGGCACTTTGTAAGGCTCTCTAATGAAGAGATATGTCTTTTTCATGAAAGGACTTACCTCCTGTGAAAAAAGGTGTGAGTTTTGGGGGAAATGTTGGAGGGATTTTTTAGTTCCTTTTGGGCCCTAATTAGAAAGGAGAGAAGTCTAAAGAAGAGAAGGGGGCATGAGATAGAGACAAAGAGGTTTTGACATGAGAGAGAAGGGAGGATTTTCTCCTGGGGTTGTAAGAGGAGAGGGAAGATGAGAGATCTCTTCTTAATTACACTTCTAAGAGAGAATTGAGTGTGATTGTAAAGATAGAAAGTGCTTAAAAGGAACTTCTAGGGATTTACTTTGGAAGGAGTTTGAGATAAGTTGTTTTCTTTTCTTTTGTTGTTTTTAAAACTTGTTTTTATATATGTAATTCGTGTTTTACCGTATTCTTCTCATGAATTCTGAGTAGTCTTCTTTATCTTTCTCACTTTAATGAGATGTGGCTTTGTGAAGAATTAGTTTTATTTTATAAGGTTTTAAATGTCAATAAATTGTGATGATTTGAATTCTGATCTTCATTTACTTTTTGATCTGGCCAATTGAAAGGTTAAAACTTGTTGAGAAACATATGATCTGAAAATGTTATGCTTTCTACAACAAGGTAAGAGTCACATTCAATTTCATGGATGAGAAGGTAATCGATGGGGTTGCGTGCAAATAAATAAGAAAATACACTTTGGTGGGCACAAAATTGGAGATTTTAAGGAGACAGATTAAAATCCCCAATTTGACCAGTAGCTTAGAAACTAAAGCAAGATTGTTAGCCATTAGATGAGGGAGATGTGAGAGCTCTAGAGTGAGAGCCAGTATCCTCTCAACCAAACCACAAATTTAGGCACTAAATTCTGTATTAGCCAATGTTCTTTATGCACTCTCAGAGGGTAAAGAATAGGATTGCGCCTATTAGGTACAAAACAATTATATATATCTATTTTTAAATAATTTTAATTTCTTCACATTCCATAAGCTCATTGTAAAGGGGAGAGATGCTTTCTTAAATTTGAACTCTTTGTTTCAAAACCTTGTTTAGTCTTTATAAGTTTATTTTTGAATTTGAGCAATTAGTTTAATTGACTTAGTTCTTTCAACTGCATTTCCTTTAGCGCACATTAAATTTACTTTAGATTTGCCTTGCCTACATAAGTTTTGTAGTTTGACGTTATAACCATAAGAATTACCAACTCTCTATGGGATCGATACTTAGAACTCCATTAGAGACCTTTATTACTTAAACGATATGTATACTTGCATTATTATTATAGTTTTGGCAGCTTAGAGATTTTAAAAGATAAAATTATTTATACTGAATTTATTTTTTATCGGGATTAAATTGCATATTTACTATTAGTGTTGGCTGCCCGCCCGCATCAAATGTTTGTGGTTTGATTTTATCTTTATGTGTCATGAGGAAGGTGATTCCTTAACTTCTTTTGTGGCTAGACTTGTTTATGTTCTCTTGTGATAGTTGGATTAACGAGCCCACTATGACTCGGGTTTCAACCAAACATGAGTTTTACAGGCGACATTTTGTGTTTAAACAATGACAGTTCCATCTCAATTTTTTACTTCCTTTCTCTGACCTTGTTTTCAATTGGTAGGAGCCATGAACCTATTTGATGAACGACAGGTGGACGATCGTACATTATCCTTATAACTATTAAAGGTGCATACTTAATAGGATATGGTGATTAATACACATGAAATATATAGTCTTTATGTACACATTTTTATACCTATTTTTGAGATATTGTACTTTAATAGAAGGTATTTGTCTATTTTTCTTTCAGGTACAATCAAATGGATGAAAATAATGAAAGGAGTGAAAAAGGATAAATTTTAAAGTAAAAATGAAGAAAGTCTGCAATTGAACTGAGGCACCTAAGTGCCCAAAACTGGTGATTACGCTCCAATGAAATAGAGAAGGTCACGTCTAAGCACACAGAACCTCGCGCTTAAGCGCTAGAAGTAGTTACTTGATGATTCAATGTATTTGGATAATTTTTTAAAGAAGTGTTTGAATCAACCCTTGGTGAAAATGTGGTAAATAGTTAATGGACACGAAAATTCATTCAATTTGCTTTTAAAAGAATGGAACTTTTAGAAGATTCATTGAGTGTGGATACATTTTGAAGAGACACCAAGGCACCTTTTGAAAAATTATAAAAGAAGACTTGGATTGAAGATCATGAGAGCCATCATCCATCAATCGCCAATTCAATTTCAGACACCGCCGCAGCCACCCGTAGCCGCCACCACTTTTCCTTTTATTTTAAGTTGTAGTTTGTATTGTAAGTGAAGGAAGAGATGCAAAGGAACTTCGAGCTTTTTGTGGAGAGGATTTGAGATAAGTTTTTATCCTTGTGACTACATTTGTTTTCATGACTTCTTATTTGTTTTCATGATTTCTACTTTCAAACTTAAGTGTGGTTGTGTTTTCTCCATAAAATTTGAGTAGTTTTCTTTATTTTTTTCCTTAAAATGATAAGTGATTAAGTGTTGGATGGAAGTTGTGTGAAGTATTAGTCTTTAATGTTGGAAGAAGTTGTGATTATTTTAAACATTGTACTTCATTTACTTCTTGGTTTGGCCAATTAAGATGTTAATATTTATTATGAGAACATGTAAGATCTGAGATGGTATTATCTCAGTCAACAAATGGTAAGAATCACATGAGGATGTATGAATGAGAATGTAATTCAATTAATTAAGTGCAAATAAATAGAGAAACAAATTTTAAAGAGTGCATAATTGAGGACTTTAGAGTGACAAGCTAAAGCCCCCAATTTGGTTTATAGTTTTAGGTTTTGATACGTGATGTTATCCCTCAAGTGGAGGGAGAAGAGGGAATGCTAGAGTGAGAGCTAGTATCTTCTCTACCTAACCCATCTTTAAGACTATTCAAAATTTAAATTATCCAATGTTCTTTATAGCATCTCTAGTAAGGCTAAGGAATAATATTGCTCCTACTTGGCCTAACACAATTTGAATACTCCCACTACAGAATTCCTATACTTGATACTAATTCATGATAAGGAAAAATATATTTTATTTATATTGTATTCATCTTACAAATATCTAGTTAAATTTAGTTAGTTGTTTAATTTTACTTTCAATTATCAAAAATTACAAATTAGAATCAAATTTTCATTCCTATTATAGCATCTATAGTTTGAGTAAGAATATTTTGCTAAGTAGAACTTGTTGTCTAATTTCTTTTGATTTTAGTTGCATATTGTAAGTTGTCCCTGTGGGTTCGATATTCAGAGCTTAATTAAAAAGTTCTATATACTTGATAACTATATGTATACTTGTGTAGTATCCCATATTTAGATATAATAATTGTTTTCTTATTTGCTTCGAAGTCGAGTTTTTGACTAGTTGTTGCTGGTGATCAAGTTTTTGGCACCGTTGTAAAGTAAGAATTATAAGTAAGAAAAAATTAAGAATATAACATCACATAAACATATAAATGTCACGATCAGTGATGTCTGGGGTTGGTGCTCGAGAGCTGATATATCAGAGATAATTGTATCTAGGGGGTTAAACTTTATAAAAACATTTTAATGTACCCAATATATCAGTGTAATGATTCTGTTAGAAATTGGAAGTAATGTAGTGAGATGCGATGAGTTAAAGGAAGAATTGGCCTTATTTATCATGTGTGTTTGTGTTTGTGTTGTGTTACAACAATATATAGGGCTTGGAGAACTCTTAAATATATATTTTTATGTGATACGTGACATATTTGTTATACCTTTCTTGAGATTAATTTTATTCTAGCATGTTTATTTTAGATTTACTTTCTATTGCAAATTGTTCTACCTCATGAATACTTGTAAATGTGTCTGATACACATTTATGGGAGATAGAATTTTTGAGCTATTTTTCTTCCTATTGATATTTTCTGTATTGAATCAAGTTTGGGGTAGGAAGAAAAATAAATTTTAAACGTAGTATACTTCCTTTTTAGTTTAATATTGTAGCAATAATGTCTTAGGCTGGATCTACTTTCACCTACAGTTATTCTATCATGATTATGCATGTATATGAATTTTATAGGATGTTGTAGTAGTTGTTAGATTTAGATTTTATTTTTTCTTCGTGCTACATTTTAGGGAAATGATTGCAAAATATTTAAAGATTCAAGTTAGGGGGAAGAAGAAAAATATTTTATACTTAAATCTATTTGTCCTCAGTAACCTGTATTTATTTTGATATCACTTTTACAATGACTTGTGGTATGTAGTGTTATCTTTAGGTTACTATAACTTTGATTTCAGGAATGTTAGAAAGATAACTTAGTTGGGATCCTATATGATGAAACTGTTCTAGAGTTAAGATATTTTGTAGAAAACATTAGGAAAATGATTTTGTTATTTATGGTAGAAAGGAGTTGAATATTTTAAACACTAAGATTCTTTGATTTATACTTAATAAGGATTGAGCCTTTATTGAAACATTTTTTCAAAATAATACTTATACTTTTAAAAAGTGAGAGAAAGTTTTGAGTTTTGAATTTTAGAGAGAGGATANTATTCAAGCACCCCCTTCAAATGTCTCAACTTCCTTCTTTTTTAAGTTTCCTGAGGGGTGCCTTGGAAATTCTTCAAAATGCATCCAAATTTGATGTATTCTCCAAGAGATGCCTCCTTTCACAATTATTTTAATAATATTTTCGTTCCTAGTGGTCATAACCACAATCTTTAGCCAATAGGTGCCTCAAATGTCTCTTCAAAATTCGGTTAAATGAAGAAAACCACCAAATAACTGCCTCTGGCGCTTAGGCGCGACCTTCTCTGTTTCACTGGCGCTTAAGCGTCGGATCTAGCGCTTAGGTGCCAAAACACTTTTGCGCAAATTTCACATTTTTGCTCCAAATTTAATCCTTTTTCACTCCTTTTAGCATTTTTCAACTTTTTACTTGTACCTAAAAGAAAAACACACAAATACCTTCCATTAAAGCGCAATATCTCAAAAATAATTATAAACATGTGTCTAAAAATACTATATATTTTAGGTCTATCAGTCACCTAAAGTAATGACTGGGAATGTCGAACTGATAACATTAAACCAAACATTTTGTAGGAGACAACCCATATTTTTATTTGTTTCTGTTGTTTATCTGTTTTTATACTTAGTATTATATATATAAATTTATGCTTTCTTTATTAATTTCATTTATTTGAAAAACTTATATATTTAAAACATCTTAATTTATTGACTTATATATAAAATTTGAGAGTCATTTGGATTTAAAAACAAAATGGTGCAGAAATCTGAACTAGCGCCAGATTAGCGCCTGAGGTGCCATTTTTTAGAGAACTAGTGCCAGAAGCGCTACGGCAACTGAAATGGCTTATCATGATTCAAAAGGCAGTTTTCATAGTTTATGGTCGGATTTCCGAATCCTAAAGATATTTAAGAGGGGGAAATGAAGGGGAAGCCACCATTTTTCAAATCCTATGGCTTCCCACTCTAATGAAACCACTAGATTTGGAACTTTCAGCATGAGGAAGTTTGTCAGTTTCAATGCGCAGAAGTTATACGATCGTGCTCCTGTGAAGAAGAGATTAATCAAGAAGCGAGGCTTTGTAAATCAAGGATTCAACACACCTTGTACTCTAGTGGAGGAGATTATTGCACAGAGACATTGGGAAGTACTTTGTTATACCACCTCCACTGTAGTAGTTCCTATTGTGAAGGAGATTTATGCTAATCTTCATGGAATTAATCAAGGAATCATCTATGTTCAAGGTAGGTGGGTACAATTTACTCTTTTGAGAATAAATGATATGTTTATGATTGAAAGTGTTCCTATTTTTCACAATGCAAATTTTGTCCCTATGAGAGATAATATGGATGAACTTTATTGATACCTCACTGATGAAGAGGCAAATTGGGAGACCAGAGATAACATGTAAGTTTTTCTTTATCATTGTTTAATCTTGCATCAAAGACGTGGCATTTATTTATTGCATCAAAATTAATTCCTACTATGAAATCAGTAAAGTGACAAAGGAAAGTGTGATTTTAAATTATTGTATTCAAACTGAAAGATCTATTGATGTTGGTGCTTTAATAGTAAATTCTATTTTGGGTTTAATCATCATTAGATAGACTTCTTGATTGGGACATCCATCTACCATATTCCTGTTGTGTAGCTAGTTGCAAGTGCCTTATGAAAGTTGGGAAAAAAAGCTTCTCCCTTGTAAGCCTATGGACCCAGAAGTTTATTGCAACTGCATAGGAATTGTTAAGGAGAACGATAGGAATATATTGATGGATCAAGAATCTCAAAATTCATCTCCTTTTTAGCCTTACTTTAGTTTAAATGCATGTTTAAAAAGGATGTTTAAAAAGGATTAAGAAGTTGTAAAAAGAGGTACAAAATCTTATGCATTCAATTAGAAATATTTCTAAAATGTTTGACCTCCTAGAATGGAGGATGAAGGAACACTTTGAACACACTGAATGTATTGAAGAAGGTTTGGTGCACATGCTAAAAAAAAAATACTTAGGTTGAAGAAGATTTGACAAACGAATTTCCTCACTGACCTTTTACAACTTGTACGTGCACTACCAATCCATGGGAAACATTCAAGATGATGATAGTGAAGAAGATGTTTGAACTCGTTTAGTATAGAATTTGTATTTATATTTGTTGTTATGTGTTATGTGCTGGATTTGATTTACTTTTATTGTGGAACCTTATATATATTTTTTGTTAAACATTTCATATTTAGACTTTAGCATTAGTTTGTTGGCTTGATTTCGACAATGAGTTAAGTGTGTTGGCTTGCAAACAGTTAGTTTGTAAACATTTGGATTTTATATATAAATGTGAGTTTTGTGTTGTTTGTGAAATTATGTGTTAGAAAACTATTTAATTATGAGCATAAGTGTTTAATTAAGTTAATTAGAGGTTGACGCGTAGTGGTATACAACAAGTTTCCAAAGAAAATCTAAATCTGAAACATTTTTGGCATTGGAGCCTGAGGCGCCAGTTCCCCGTAAATGCCTAAAATCAGTTAGAACCACAAAATTCCCATGTAAAACATCGTTTTTACTGCTTCGGTTGGCTACTACCTATAAATCAAGGCCAAAAATCAACCTAGGGCTTCATCTTTGGTGAATTTAAGGAGATTTCAAAGCCTAATAGTCTTGAATTTCATCTTCTTTTGGTAAGAGCTTTAGTTTAGTCTAGAAATTTTTTATTTTCATCATGGATTTACCCTACATTTTGGGAATCTGAAAATTTGAGAGTTTTTTTAAGAAGTTTAAAGAGAACCCATGGTGAAAAGCTTCTTACCAAATATTCCTACTTTTGGAGTTTAATTTATGATATTGTTAATTTATTTGGATTTTTTTTTAATTTATAAAGAAATTATTATGGATCCAATATTAATAAGGGGAAATCCTACGAGAGATTTTGATGCAAGATGATTTGTGAATTTTAAGGCCCAACATAACTATAATAATAAAATGGGTTCAAGGAAATTGATTCAGTANCCAAGGCCAAAACTCAACCTAGGACTTCACCTTTGGTGAATTTAAGGAGATTTCAAAGCATAATAGTCTTGAATTTCATCTTCTTTTGGTAAGAGTTTTAGTTTAGTCTAGAAATTTTTTATTTTCATCATGGAATTACCCTACATTTTGGGAATCTGAAAATTTGAGAGTTTTTTTAAGAAGTTTAAAGAGAACCCATGGTGAAAAGCTTCTTCCCAAATATTCCTACTTTTGGAGTTTAATTTATGATATTGTTAATTTATTTGGATTTTTTTTTTAATTTATAAAGAAATTATTATGGATCCAATATTAATAAGGGGAAAGTTTACGAGAGATTTTGATGTAAGATGATTTGTGAATTTTAAGGCCCAACATAACTATAATAATAAAATGGGTTCAAGGAAATTGATTCAGTAGCGAGCATTTTCAAACCTTGGAGGAGAGATTGAAAGGCTGATTATTGCTTGGAAGTGGTAAATTCTTAGAGACTTCACTGCAGTAGCCATTTTTCCAGTGATTTAAGAATTCTATGAAAATCTTCGGGTTACATCAGATGATCATATTTATGTTTGAGGTGAGCAATTCAAATTTACTTGAAGAAAAATCAATGAATTTTATAGGCTTAGAAATGCATTTCATTGTGNGTTCCAGTGATTCAAAAATTCTATGAAAATCTTCGGGTTACATCAGATGATCATATTTATGTTCGAGGTGAGCAATTCAAATTTACTTGAAGAAAAATCAATGAATTTTATAGGCTTAGAAATGCATTTCATTGTGATTATGTTGCATTTCTGATGACTGATTCATCACTTGATGAAGTAATTGCCTTTCTGATTGATGGTAGAGGAGAATGGAAAATTAAAAATAATCACAAAGTCAATTTCTCCACTTCCATGTTAAATGCTCAATCTAAGGCATGACATTCATCTTTGCAAAGTTGCTTCCAAAAAATCACTAGAACAAAGTAACTAAGGAAAGAGCTGTGCTAATTTCTGCATTCAACAAATAAAATTAGTGGATATTGGTGCTCTAATTGTGCATGTTTCTCAGAGCATTGCTAAAAGTGGGAAAATTAGTGGTTTGTGATAACTTGCCCTAATTTTACTTTATGTGAACAATCAAGATTAGAATTTGGTAGAAATGAAGAAACTTTGCAACCACTAAAACCCATTAGGAAACCCACTGTGCATAAATTTGTATCATTTGCTGGATCTAGGAGTGCAAGTAGTGATAGACCCTCCACATCAGTTGCAGGACCATCTACTTCTGGTTTTGTTTCGCTTGAAAATATTATGGAGCAGTTAATGATTCAGCGATCAGATCTTTTAACAATACAGAACATAATAGGTAGTGTCGAAGCTAGAAAGGCCTACAATGATGAATATAAGCAGAAAAGAGTCCATCACAATATTGCATATGAAGAGGCAACAATTAGATTTTTAAGAGGTGATCATATAGTAGAGTTTCCTACATGCCCTATTTTCATGCCTTATATGCATGAAAGAGAAGAAGAAGAATAATTAGAGGAAGAAGTGAAAAAGGAGAATGAGAAAGAGTAAAATTTATTTAGGTTTTGTTTTTTTTTATGTGTTGTTATTTGTTTTAATTTATTATTGATTGTATAAGTTGAACATTTATGTGTTTAATTTGAGGATCTATTGAACTAGTGTATGTAATAGTAAATTGTAGAATTTTATTTTTTAGCATTTTTAGTTGTTTTAGTTTATTGTTTATGTCTTCAATTGATCTTTTCTTAGCAAATCTTTTGATATATTATGTCTCACTTAATACTTTAAAGTCCTTACTTTTTAAGTTAGCAGCTGCAAAATATCAAGAGCCAAGTTTCATATTCAAAATCCTCTATAGTTTAGTTTTATTTTTATGCATTTACTGTTTTATTTCACATGCAAGTTTTTTATACTACATGCTTTACTTAATATTTAAAAACTTAAGTTTGGGGGAAAATTTTTTTTAAAAGAAGTGGACTAAATTTTATTTTTCCTCAATTAACTATACTTTTAAAATTAATTTAACATGACCATGGATATTGTAGTTTAACTTTAAATAATTATATTTTTGTTTGTAAATATTATGGTAAATTTAAGCAAAAATCTTTAATAATGAAGGGCAGTTCTAGAGTTAAGATGTTTAGTATGAAATAATAAGACTAAGTTTTTCTATTTAAAGTAAAGGAAATTGTATTTTTGAAATATTAAGAATCTTAGAGTTTCATGTTAATAGAAAAGAATGAGACTTTATGAAAAATCTTCAAATCTAGTATGAATTTATGAAGTGAAGGAAGGTAAGAAGTTTTAACTTTAAGAACAGGATAGTGAAGTTCAAAATTATTAAAGGCTCCAGATATAATAATCCTCATGAAAAGGAAAATAAAAGAAAGGATTGAAAAAGATCCTAATGAAAAGAAAAGAAAAATTGAAAAAGAAAATAAAAAGAAAAAGAAAAGGAAAATATGTGAAGAGAAGCTTGAAGAGATACCTAATCAAAAATTGGCTTCACTTGAATCAACTTGAGGAAAAAAGGTTTATTACATTTTCTAAACTTGTATATGAGTATTAACATTCTTAGTAATAATGTTTTCAAGAAATTCTTTTTCATATGGATGTTCTAAGTGTCTTTGATATAACAAATTACAATTCTTCTTGAAATGAATGGAGATTCAGAACTCTTAGACTTGATTACTAGATGTTCTTATACTTTTAGTTTTAACCTAAGTTATTAAAATTTTTTCTTAACTTATATTATTATATTTTTTGAAAAAAAATTATAAAAGTTTATAAGTTAATCTCTGTCATAAGTCATATATTTTATGTAGTAAAAAGGTCACTTAAGGAGAAGTAACATTCAAGTTTGAGAGATTTTAATACACCAAAATAATATACTATTTGATGTATACATTTTATGCTTATTTTGGTGATATTGCACTTTGAAGAAGGGAAATTTCATGCTTTTGTTGTAGGAATATCAATTTTAGACATTTGGAGCAAAAGTGGTAAAAAGGAGAAAATTTGGAGCCAAAATGGAGATTTTCGTAATCCTGGTGCCAGAGGCACCTTTTTCCCGAGAGCTGGTGCTAGAAGTGCCAGAGGCACCATTTTATTGAGAAGTGGGGCTAGAGGCGCCAGAATCACCATAATCCAGAGACATCGCAGACTTCATTAAGTGGTGCTAGAGGCGCCAAATTTGTGCCAAAATCCAGAGAACAACGTGGACTTCATTAAGCAGGCGTCATAGAGGCTAAATTGGCGCCAGAAGTGACAGAGACAAATTAAAATGGATTAAGTCGGTTTGTGAACATTTTTTAGTGGTTTTTGAAGGTTCCAAACAATTCAAACATCCCATGGAGTGGTTCAATGCATCTAGGCACTTTGTAAGGCTCTCTAATGAAGAGATATGTCTTTTTCATGAAAGGACTTACCTCCCGTGAAAAAAGGTGTGAGTTTTGGGGGAAAACTTGGAGGGATTTTTGAGTTCCTTTTGGGCCCTAACTAGAAAGAAGAGAAGTCTAAAGAAGAGAGGGGGGGCGTGAGATAGAGACAAAAAGGTTTTGACATGAGAGTGAAGGGAGGATTTTCTCCCGGGGTTGTAAGAGGAGAGGAAAGATGAGAGATCTCTTCTTGATTACACTTCTAAGAGAGAATTGAGTGTGATTGTAAAGATAGAAAGTGCTTAAAAGGAACTTCTAGGGATTTACTTTGGAAGGAGTTTGAGATAAGTTGTTTTCTTTTCTTTTGTTGTTTTTAAAACTTATTTTTATATATGAAATTCATGTTTTATCGTATTCTTCTCATGAATTCTGAGTAGTCTTCTTTATCTTTCTCACTTTAATGAGATATGACTTTGTGAAGAATTAGTTTTATTTTATAAGGTTTTAAATGTCAATAAATTGTGATGATTCGAACTCTGGTCTTCATTTACTTTTTGATCTGGCCAATTGAAAGGTTAAAACTTGTTGAGAAACTTATGATCTGAAAATGTTATGCTTTCTACAATAAGGTAAGAGTCACATTCAATTTCATGGATGAGAAGGTAATTGATGGGGTTGCGTGCAATTAAATAAGAAAATACACTTTGGTGGGCACAAAATTGAAGATTTTAAGGAGACAGATTAAAATCCCCAAGTTGACCAGTAGCTTAGAAACTAAAGCAAGATTGTTAGCCCTTAGATGAGGGAGATGTGAGAGCTCTAGAGTGAGAGCCAGTATCCTCTCAACCAAACCACAAATTTAGGCACTAAATTCTGGATTAGCCATTGTTCTTTATGCACTCTCAGAGGGTAAAGAATAGGATTTCTCATATTAGGTACAAAACAATTTTATATATCTATTTTTAAATAATTTTAATTTCTTCACATTCCATAAACTCATTGTAAAGGGGAGGGATGCTTTCTTAAATTTGAACTCTTTGTATCAAAACCTTGTTTAGTCTTTATAAGTTTATTTTTGAATTTGAGCAATTAGTTTAGTTGACTTTGTTCTTTCAACTGCATTTCCTTTAGCGCACATTAAATTTACTTTAGATTTGCCTTGCCTACATAAGTTTTGTAGTTTGACGTTATAACCATAAGAATTACCAACTCTCTATGGGATCGATACTTAGAACTCCATTAGAGACCTTTATTACTTAAACGATATGTATACTTGCATTATTATCATAGTTTTGGCAGCTTATAGATTTTGAAAGATAAAATTATTTATACTGAATTTATTTTTTATTGGGATTAAATTGCATATTTACTATTAGTGTTGGTCGCCCGCCCGCATCAAATGTTTGTGGTTTGATTTTATCTTTGTGTGTCATGAGGAAGGTGATTCTCTTGAGGTAATTGGATTAACGATCGTACATTATCCTTATAACTATTAGAGGTGCATACTTAATAGGATATGGTGATTAATACACATGAAATATATAGTCTTTATGTACACATTTTTATACCTATTTTTGAGATATTGTACTTTAATAGAAGGTATTTATCTATTTTTCTTTCAGGTACAATCAAATGGATGAAAATAGTGAAAGGAGTGAAAAAGGATAAATTTTAAAGTAAAAATGAAGAAAGTGTGCAATTGAACTGAGGCACCTAAGTGCCCAAAAATGGCGCTTACGGTCCAATGAAACAGAGAAGGTCACGTCTAAGCGCACAGAACATCGCGCGTAAGCGCCAGAAGTAGTTACTTGATGATTCAATGTATTTGGATAAATTTTTGAAGAAGTGTTTGAATCAACCCTCGGTGAAAACGTGGTAAACAGTTAATGGACACGAAAATTCATTCAATTTGCTTTTAAAAGAATGGAACTTTTAGAAGATTCATTGAATGTGGATACATTTTGAAGAGACACCAAGGCACCTTTTGGAAAATTATAAAAGAAGACTTGGATTGAAGATCATGAGAGCCATCATCCATCAATCGCCAAATCAATTTCAGACACCGCCGCAGCCACCCGTAGCCTCCACCACTTTTCCTTTTATTTTAAGTTGTAGTTTGTATTGTAAGTGAAGGAAGAGATGCAAAGGAACTTTGAGATTTTTTTTGGAGAGGATTTGAGATATGTTTTTATCCTTGTGACTACATTTGATTTTAATTTAGACTTCTTATTTTTTTGCATGATTTCTACTTTCAAACTTAAGTGTGGTTGTGTTTTCTCCAAAAAATTTGAGTAGTTTTCTTTATTTTTTTCCTTAAAATGATAAGTGATTAAGTGTTGGATGGAAGTTGTGTGAAGTATTAGTCTTTAATGTTGGAAGAAGTTGTGATTATTTTAAAATTGTACTTCATTTACTTCTTGATTTGGCCAATTAAGATGTTAATTTCTGTTATGAGAACATGTAAGATCTGAGATGGTATTATCTGAGTCAACAAATGGTAAGAATCACTTGAGGTTGTATGAATGAGAATGTAATTCAATTAATTAAGTGCAAATAAATAGAGAAAAAAATTTTAAAGAGTGCATAATTGAGGACTTTAGAGTGACAAGCTATAGCCCCCAATTTGGTTTATAGTTTTAGGTTTTGATACGTGATGTTATCCCTCAGGTGGAGGGAGAAGAGGGAACGCTAGAGTGAGAGCTAGTATCTTCTCTACCTAACCCGTTTTTAAGACTATTCAAAATTTAAATTAGCCAATATTCTTTATAGCATCTCTAGTAAGGCTAAGGAATAATATTGCTCCTACTTGGCCTAACACAATTTGAATACTCCCACTACAGAATTCCTATACTTGATACTGATTCATGATAAGGAAAAATATATTTTATTTATATTGTCTTCATCTTACAAATATCTAATTAAATTTAGTTAGTTGTTTAATTTTACTTTCAATTATCAAAAATTACAAATTAGAATCAAATTTTCATTCCTATTATAGCATATATAGTTTGAGTAAGAATATTTTGCTAAGTAGAACTTGTTGTCTAATTTCTTCTGATTTTAGTTGCATATTGTAAGTTGTCCCTGTGAGTTTGATATTCAGGGCTTAATTAAAAAGTTCTATATACTTGATAATGATACGTATACTTGCATAGTATCCCATATTTAAATATAATAATTGTTTTCTTATTTGCTTCGAAGTGGAGTTTTTGACTAGTTGTTGCTGGTGATCAAGTTTTTGGCACCGTTGTAAAGTAAGAATTAAAAGTAAGAAAAAATTAAGAATATAACATCACATTAACATATAAATGTCGGGATCAGTGATGTCTGGGGTTGGTGCTCGAGAGCTGATATGTCAGAGATAATTGTATCTAGGGGGTTAAACTTTATAAAAACATTTTAATGTACCCAATATATCAGTGTAATGATTCTGTTAGAAATTGGAAGTAATGTAGTGAGATGCGATGAGTTAAAGGAAGAATTGGCCTTATTTATCATGTGTGTTTGTGTTTGTGTTGTGTTACAACAATATATAGGGCTTGGAGAACTCTTAAATATATATATTTTTATGTGATACGTGACATGCTTGTTATACCTTTCTTGAGTTTAATTTTATTCTAGCATGTTTATTTTAGATTTACTTTCTATTGCAAATTGTTCTACCTCATGAATACTTGTAAATGTGTCTGATACACATTTATGGTAGATAGAATTTTTTAGCTATTTTTCTTCTTATTGATATTTTCTATATTGAATCAAGTTTGGGGTAAGAAGAAAAATAAATTTTAAACATAGTATACTTCCTTTTTAGTTTAATATTGTAGCAATAATATTTTAGGCTAGATTTACTTTCACCTACACTTATTCTATCATGATTATGCATGTATATGAATTTGATAGGATGTTGTAGTAGCTGTTAGATTTAGATTTTATTTTTTCTTCCTGCTACATTTTAGGGAAATGATTGCAAAATATTTAAAGATTCAAGTTTGGGAGAAGAAGAAAAATATTTTATACTTAAATCTATTTGTCCTCAGTAACCTGTATTTATTTTGATATCACTTTTAAAATGACTTATGGTATGTGGTGTTATCTTTAGGTTACTGTAACTTTGATTTCAGGAATGTTAGAAAAATAACTTAGTTGGGACCCTATATGATGAAACTGTTCTAGAGTTAAGATATTTTGTAGAAAACATTAGGAAAATGATTTTGTTATTTATGGTAGAAAGGAGTTGAATATTTGAAACACTAAGATTCTTTGATTTATACTTAATAAGGATTGAGCCTTTATTGAAACATTTTTCAAAATAATACTTATACTTTTAAAAAGTGAGAGAAAGTTTTGAGTTTTGAATTTTAGAGAGAGGATAGTGAAATTCAAAATTAGTAAAGACTTATCCAGATATAGTAATCCTTGCCTAAAAAAAAGAGCAGAGATTAAGAAGATCTTGAAAGAAAAAAAAAAGAATAAGAAAAGAAAAGAAAAAGAAAAGNAAAATTCAAAATGAGTAAAGGCTTATCCAGATATAGTAATCCTTGCCTAAAAAAAGAGCAGAGATTAAGAAGATCTTGAAAGAAAAAAAAAAGAATAAGAAAAGAAAAGAAAAAGAAAAGTAAAAAGAAATAAAAAGTGAGGAGAAGCCTAATCAAAAATTGGTTCCACTTGAATCTTTTTACATGAAAAGACTTAGAAACAATCCTAAGCTTATTCTTTTTTCAAAAAAGTATTGGTTAAATTGGTAAAGATAAGAGGCTTAAATTATGTTTTTATACTTTCTTTGAATCTTTAGTTTGAAAATTTTCAATAACTTTTGAAGTAAATAGAAAATCAGGATTCCTAAGTTGAATATGAGATTTTCTTACACCTTAGTCCCAGGTTAATTTACTAGAACTTCTCCCAAGTTACACTATAACATTTCTGAGAATAAATTATAGGAAACTCTACTAAAACCCACTACCTCAAATAAAAAAATTTGGTCTTTAAAGTTATAGTGTTACTTGAGGACAAGTAACGTTTAACTTTGGGGGAATGATTCACCTTAAAATGTGACCTGACCCACAATTAAAAAGTATTTTAACTTTCAAAAGATGGCCTAAAACTTTACCCTATTTATATTTAGCAGCTAGTGTGCAAAATTGAAATGTTATTAAATTTAGAAAGTAGTTTACACACTAGGGGTACTACGCAATTATACGTATCATTTCAAGAATATAGGATTTTCATTTAAGACCCCAATATGGATCCCATAGAGAAGCGAGGTAAAAAATCCCTTAGGCTAATTCTAGTCTACTACTATCAGTCCTTAGTTTAGNATATTCTTTTTTCAAAAAAGTATTGGTTAAATTGGTAAAGTAAGAGGCTTAAATTATGTTTTTATACTTTCTTTGAATCTTTAGTTTGAAAATTTTCAATAACTTTTGAAGTAAATAGAAAATCAGGATTCCTAAGTTTAGTATGAGATTTTCTTACACCTTAGTCCTAGGTTAATTTACTAGAACTTCTCCCAAGTTACACTATAACATTTCTGTGAATAAATCATAGGAAACTCTACTAAAACCCACTACCTCAAATCAAAAAATTTTGACTTTAAAGTTATAGTGTTACTTGAGGACAAGTAACGTTTAACTTTGGGGGAATAATTCACCTTAAAATGTGACCTGACTCGCAATTACAAAGTAATTTAACTTTCAAAAGATGGCCTAAAACTTTATCCTATTTATATTTAGCAGCTAGTGTGCAAAATTGAAATGTTATTAAAGTTAGAAAGTAGTTTACACACTAGGCGTACTATGCAATTATACGCATCATTTCAAGTAATATAGGATTTTCATTTATGACCCCAATATCGATCCCATAGAGAAGCGAGGTAAAAAATCCCTTAGGCTAATTCTAGTCTACTACTATCAGTCCTTAGTTTAGAATATCTATTAAAGTGATTTTTCTAACAACTAATTTTAAATGAAATTCTTAAAAATAAAGATAACTTTTCTGGATATAAAGATAACTTTTCTGGATAAATTGGTTTCGCAAATTTTGATATGTTAAAAACTACCCTTCTCGTGAAATGACTTAGAAATGTGAAGGAATAAAATGCTTAAAATATAATGTTGTCAGTGACAAAAATGAGCATACATATTCTTTACCCTTTTCTGGTGCTAGCAAAGAATATTGGCTAATCTAGAGTTTTTCACCAGCTTGTATAGTAGTTCTGAGTAGATTTTGGCCTCTCACTTCTAGATTAACCACTGTGCCCTCTCTATAAAGCCTACTGAGGACCCTTACGATCAAAACTTTTGACCTAAATGATAAAAGAATCTAGTCTGTCACCTTAGAAACATCAATTCTACGCCCATCAAAACTTATCTCTTATCTAATTGCACTCCCCTCAAGTGATCGCAACGGCTCTACCCAAATAAAATGTGGTACTCACTAGTTGGGTGAAATCATAGCTCTCCCGAGTCATTATGTTTCGCAATGAATTTTGACCTCACAAGTGATCAATGTGCAAAGTCAATTAAGAGCCGGTGAAAATATCATAACATTAATAAAATAAGAGAATATCTAAGCAAATCTAAATTCCTCAACATGCATCTATTTCATTAAAAAAAAGTAAAATGAAGATAATGGCATAAGCAGTAAAATGATTGATTAGATTAAGTAAAAAAATTATATGCCAATAAGGAACATATGTCTACCTATGCTCTTTTTAGTGTATATGTAAGCCTACTATTCCATTAGTTTTATGCAATTATCTGTCACATAGAAGCATCTAATAGAAACAAATCATTAAAATATATTTCCTTAAAAGTTGCATTGTCGCCTAAACTATTTTATTAGCCAACCAGTCAATGTGAGTGCACTCAAGTTGCAAGGTCACCTCTCTCCCAAGTTTTAGTTTCACATTCAACAAATTTTAACATAACTTATTGCCACTTAAGTTATGTCAATGAAGCAAAGAAGATATTACTCATCACATGAAAATTAAAATAATTCTAGCAAGGAACAACTTTTTCTACACATGCCACTACTTCATATTAAAATAAAAGACAAAAAAAACTATTTACAAAGTATGGATAAAACACCACAGAAAACTTCATTTAAATCAAATAAAATCCACTAGAAAGTGCTTACAACAATTACAAGATAATGAATAACACAATACTTAGCTTTTTCCAGCTGAAAGAAACATAAAATATCTCTCCACCAAAGTTTCCTGCCGATGTATGCATTGCTCGTACATTCCTTACACATATCTCTCAAAATCCCTCACCAATCTCTCCAAACAAAGTGAAAATCTACATCTTGATACTCATACCAAACTCTCTCTAAAATCCTTTTAAAAACTCCTCCTAAAACTTTTCATGAGAGGCGCCAAGCCCCTCTTTTTAAAGAGACACAAAAACCCCACCTTTCTCCAAGAGACACATCTCTTCATCCAAAAGACACACACTTTCACTCCAAGAGACACGTATCTTCATTCAATTGTTTCTAGATTCATTTAATATCATCTTGGTGCGTGCATAATCACCCAGAAGCTTCCGGAACATCCCAAAATGGTGTAAAATTGCTACAAAATCATCCAAAGACTATCTCGGGTGCCATAGCGCCAGAATCGGTGTTGTAGTGTTTTTTTTCTAGTCGTCACGGGTGCTACGACACTATTATGGGAGTTATAGCGCCACCCTATAGGCAACACACCTGTTTTGCTCCGTTTTGCCCCATTTCAGCTCTGGTTCACCCCGAGTGTCATATCTACAAGATAAAAATTAAAATATCCTTTATTTAGACTGTAATTTCATTCAATTTACAAGATAAAAATTAAAATATCCTTTATTTAGACTGTAATTTCATTCAATTATGTCTAAATGCCCCAGATCAGAATTTTTTTCTAGCTCAATTTGGCTCCAAATTGCATCATTTTCACTTCATTTTTAGTACAACTCCAATTCTTGTACCATAAACAAAAAACATGCAAAATACATTCCTTTAAAGTGCATTATCTTCAAAATTTTGCATAAAATGAACATGAAATGCACACTAAAAATAGGTAAATTTAAGGTGGATCATTAGCACATTTGAACTTAAGTATGTTATTATCCAACCGGTGAAGAAAAATCAATTCTGAGGAACCCCGACTGAGGATCCAAATTTACATTTAACAATTTCTTAGATCTTTATGGTACATTTTGCTATAATGAAATATCAAACGGTGTTGTTAGCCTTAGGCTTTTTCCCTTTTCCTTAAGAGATAAAGCGAAAATGTGGTTAAACTCATTAGCATCTTGATCAATTAGGGCATAAGGTGACTTAGACAAAAAGTTCCTAGCTAATTATTTTGCACCTTCAAAAAATGCTAAAGTTGGGAATGACATTACTTCCCTTTTCCAATTATAAGGTGAGTTAGTATATGAGGTTTGGGAATGATTTATAGAACTTTCTTAGAAAATGCCAACATCATGCACTGCCCGATTGGTTAATTATCCAGACTTTTTACAATTATTTAGTAGGATCCCTAAGATTTCTTTTAGATGATGTCGCTGGTGGTTCTCTTATGTCCAAACCATTTCATGAGGTTTATTCTTTGATTCAGGAGATGGTCACTAAAAATTTTCATTGGCCCACTGAAAGAGTGTGGTGTACTTGAAATAGATGTGTTTTCAATTCTAACTTCTCAGGTAGCAACCATATCTAAGAAGCTAGTCCAATTTGGAATGATCTAACCTCAAGTGCCCTCTAATAATCAAGAAGAATTCATTTGGACAAACGGTTAATTCTAGTACTCATGCAGCACATAAAGCTTGCCTCGAGCTCCTTGCTATAGTAATTGCTCCAAGTTTTGCATTTTGTTTTTGCTATTAAAACCTTTTATTATTAAATTTTTTTGGAGGGGAATTTTTAATTTAAGTTAAGCGACATCGGTCAAGATCCCACGATTTTGTTGTCCCGCTATTACTATTTTCTTTTGAATTTACTTAGCTTATACAAGTTCTTAAGCTCATTTAGACTGGAGAATGTCGTTAGCAACCGTTTGTTATCTCATTTGAGAGGTTCTCATAAATTCAAAAGGATTAAATCAAGTCAACTCAAAGAGGTTTAAAGGTGTATTAATTTTTTTGAAAGTTTATTTTTGTTTTATAAGTAAAGTGTGCAAACTAAAGTAAAGTGGCAATAAGATAAAATAATAAAATTACAATAACTAAACTGTACATGTGTACCTGACACTCATGCTACTGCTACATGTTTAGTATCATAAAGCATAATATAGTTGCAGTGAATTTAAGTAAATTTCAGTAAAAGAAATTAGGAAAATCTAATATGAAAAAGTCAAACAACGGGGTGTAAGAAAACACAAACAATTAAAACTCGCAATCACATATGAAAGACAGGGACTAAGTGTAAGACCTTAGTAAAGGTGGGGGCTCAGAGCTGGGCTATGTGCCTTATATTTCTAACTTTGATAGAAGTCGCCATCCTGACAACTAAAGGAGGGGCAATCCTTAACCTCAATCCGAGTGATTAACCTATGGACCTTTATAGATTTTCATCAAAATAATTTCATTTTTCATGCATGTGAAATTTACTTTGGCAAGAAAAAGCAATGATGTTGTGAAAGATATATTTTTCTTAAATATATTTTTGTAAAGTAATATAGTTGACAGGCTATTTACTCTAATTAGGTTAGGACTACCAACAACCAAAGAGTGTCAGAAGCATCTCCCACCAAAAGTTGGTGAATAGTATCATCGGTCCTACCCTCTCTCATTATTGATACTTGAGGTAGAAGATACTATTACAAAATTCCACTTCACATCCCTCGTTTAGCACACATAAGCAATGTTATCATTGCCCTTGACATATATACCTCAGACTTACAGAAGGTCAATGATCCNAGAATTTTGATATGTTAAAAACTACCCTTCTCGTGAAATGACTTAGAAATGTGAAGGAATGAAATGCTTAAAATATAATGTTGTCAGTGACAAAAATGAGCATACATATTCTTTACCCTCTTCCGGTGCTAGCAAAGAATATTGGCCAATCTAGAGTTTTTCACCAGCTTGTATAGTAGTGCTGAGTAGATTTTGGCCTCTCACTTCTAGATTAACCACTGTGCCCTCTCTATAGAGCCTACTGAAGACCCTTACGATCAAAACTTTTGACCTAAATGATAAAAGAATCTAGTCTGTCACCTTAGAAACATCAATTCTACGCCCATCAAAACTTACCTCTTATCTAATTGCACTCCCCTCAAGTGATCGCAACGGCTCTACCCAAGATAAAATGTGGTACTCACTAGTTGGGTGAAATCATAGCTCTCCCGAGTCATTATGTTTCGCAATGAATTTTGACCTCACAAGTGATCAATGTGCAAAGTCAATCAAGAGCCGGTGAAAATACCATAACATTAATAAAATAAGGGAATATCTAAGAAAATCTAAATTCCTCAACATGCATCTATTTCATTAAAAAAAAGAAAAATGAAGATAATGGCATAAGCAGTAAAATGATTGATTAGATTTAAGTAAAAAATTATGTGCCAATAAGGAACATATGTCTACCTACGCTCTTTTGAGTGTATATGTAAGCTTACTATTCCATTAGTTTTATGCAATTATCTGTCACATAGAAGCATCTAATAGAAACAAATCATTAAATTATATTTCCTTAAAAGTGCATTGTCGCCTAAACTATTTTATTAGCCAACCGGTCAATGTGAGTGCACTCAAGTTGCAAGATCACCTCTCTCCGAAGTTTTAGTTTCACATTCAACAAATTTTAACATAACTTATTGCCACTTAAGTTATGTCAATGAAGCAAAGAAGATATTACTCATCACATGAAAATTAAAATAATTCTAGCAAGGAACAACTTTTTCTACACATGCCACTACTTCATATTAAAATAAAAGACAAAAAAAACTATTTACAAAGTATGGATAAAACACCACAGAAAACTTCATTTAAATCAAGTAAAATCCACTAGAAAGTTTTTACAACAATTACAAGATAATGAATAACACAATACTTAGCTTTTTCCAGCTGAAAGAAACATGAAATATCTCTCCACCAAAGTTTCCTGTCGATGTATGCATTGCCCGTCCATTCCTTACACATATCTCTCAAAATTGCTCACCAATCTCTCCAAACAAAGTGAAAATCTACATCTCCATACTCATACCAAACTCTCTCTAAAATGCTTTTAAAAACTCCTCCTAAAACTTGTCATGAGAGGCGCCAAGCCCCTCTTTTTAAGGAGACACAAAAACCCCACCTTTCTCCAAGAGACACATCTCTTCATCCAAAAGACACACACTTTCACTCCAAGAGACACGTATCTTCATTCAATTGTTTCTAGATTCATTTAATATCATCTTGGTGCGTGCATAATCACCCAGAAGCTTCCGGAACATCCCAAAATGGTCTAAAATTGCTAAAAAATCATCCAAAGGCTGTCTCGGGTGCCATAGCGCCAGAATCGGTGTTGTAGTGTTTTTTTTCTAGTCGTGACGGGTGCTATGGCACTATTATGGGAGTTATAGCGCCACCCTATAGGCAACACACCTATTTTGCTTCGTTTTGCCCCATTTCAGCTCTGGTTCGCTCCTAGTGTCATATCTACAAGATAAAAATTAAAATATCATTTATTTAGACTGTAATTTTATTCAATTATGTCAAAATGCCCCAGATCAGAATTTTTTTCTAGCTCAATTTGGCTCCAAATTGCATCATTTTCACTTCATTTTTAGTACAACTCCAATTTTTGTACCATAAACAAAAAACATGCAAAATACATTCCTTTAAAGTGCAATATCTTCAAAATTCTTCATAAAATGAACATGAAATGCACACTAAAAATAGGTAAATTTAAGGTGGATTATTAGCACATTGGAACTTAATTATGTTATTATCCAACCAGTGAAGAAAAATCAATTCTGAGGAACCGCGACTGAGGATCCAAATTTACATTTAACAATTTCTTAGATCTTTATGGTACATTTTGCTATAATGAAATATCAAACGGTGTTGTTAGGCTTAGGCTTTTTCCCTTTTCCTTAAGAGATAAAGCGAAAATGTGGTTAAACTCATTAGCACCTTGATCAATTAGGGCATAAGGTGACTTAGACAAAAAGTTCCTAGCTAATTATTTTGCACCTTCAAAAAATGCTAAAGTGGGGAATGACATTACTTCCCTTTTCCAATTATAAGGTGAGTTAGTATATGAAGTTTGGGAATGATTTAAGGAACTTTCTTAGAAAATGCCAACATCATGCACTGTCCGATTGGTTAATTATCCAGACTTTTTACAATTATTTAGTAGGATCCCTAAGATTTCTTCTAGTGATGTTGCTGGTGGTTCTCTTATGTCCAAACCATTTCATGAGGCTTATTCTTTGATTCAGGAGATGGTCACTAACAATTTTCATTGGCCCACTGAAAGAGTATGGTGTACTTGAAATAGATGTGTTTTCAATTCTAACTTCTCAGGTAGCAACCATATCTAAGAAGCTAGTCCAATTTGGAATGATTTAACCTCAAGTACCTCTAATAATCAAGAAGAATTCATTTAGACAAATGGTTAATTCTAGTACTCATGCAACACATAAAGCTTGCTTCGAGCTCCTTGCTATTGTAATTGCTCCAAGTTTTGCATTTTGTTTTTGCTATTAAAACCTTTTATTATTAATTTTTTTTAGGGGAATTTTTAATTTAAGTTAAGCAACATTGGTCAAGATCCCACGATTTTGTTGTCCCGCTATCACTATTTGCTTTTGAATTTACTTAGCTTATACAAGTTGTTAAGCTCATTTAGACTGGAGAATGTCGTTAGCAACCGTTTGTTATCTCATTTGAGAGGTTCTCATAAATTCAAAAGGATTAAATCAAGTCAGTTCAAAGGGGTTTAAAGGTGTATTAATTTTTTTGAAAGTTTATTTTTGTTTTATAGGTAAATTGTGCAAACTAAAGTAAAGTGGCAATAAGATAAAATAATAAAATTACAATAACTAAATTGTACATGTGTCCCTGGCACTCATGCTACTGCTACATGTTTAGTATCATAAAGCATAATATAGTTGCAGTGAATTAAAGTAAATTTCAGTAAAAGAAATTAGGAAAATCTAATATCAAAAAGTCAAACAACGGGGTGTAAGAAAGCATAAACGATTAAAACTTGCAATCACATATGAAAGACAGGGACTAAGTGTAAGACCTTAGTAAAGGTGGGGGCTCAGAGCTGGGCTATGTTCCTTATATTTCTAACTTTGATAGAAGTCGCCATCCTGACAACTAGAGGAGGGGCAATCCTTAACATCAATCCGAGTGATTAACCTATGGACCTTTATAGGTTTTCATCAAAATAATTTCATTTTTCATGCATGTGAAATTTACTTTGGCAATAAAAAGCAATGATGTTGTGAAAGAGATATTTTTTCTTAAATATATTTTTGTAAAGTAATATAGTTGACAGGCTATTTACTCTAATCAGGTTAGGACTACCAACAACCAAAGAGTGTCAGAAGCATCTCCCACCAAAATTTGGTGAATAGTATCATCGGTCCTACCCTCTCTCATTATTGAGACTTGAGGTAGGAGATACTATTACAAAATTCCACTTCACATCCCTCATTTAGCACACATAAGCAATGTTATCATTGCCCTTGACATATATACCTCAGACTTACAGAAGGTCAATGATCCATATGTGGCAAAAATATCCTCAATTTCTCATAAGGATTTAAGTGCCTTATTCCAAGACTTAAACCCTTGAGCATTGGATATAACTGTAGGATAAGTAGTGTAGGGTATTTCATTAGAATCAAAGTATTAATGGGTCCTAAGGTATATCTTGGTGGATCACTAAAGTTTTTTATGGATGATTTTCTCAACAAAGAATAATAGGTTTAAGTGTCCATCAAAGTGTTCAGAAGGTTATAAAAGTGCTCATAGATTGACCCTGAATTTCTTTTAGATCTTCTAAATCACCTCGAGTTCATACAGACTTATTATTTTGTTGAATTGATCACTCCTAGTTAGTTTATTTGCACTATTTTAACTTTGTCTCAGTGAACTTTTAATGTCTTAATTGGCCCACGAATGGGATGACATTCATTTGATGCTTCACTTAGAAATTATGTGGGTGAACATCCTTAAAGGCAGGTTAAGTTGTTAAGGAATGCTTACTTTTACAACTGCAATTGAGCTTGTAGTGTTTGAAAAGTGTTTATGATTAATTGTGTTATCTTTTCTAAACCTCATTAGGTGATGTTGGATCAAACTTAGTTCACTACAAAGCTCTTAAGCCTTTATGGATAGATTTGTAATTTTGAAAAAAAAATTGAATGAGATGAACTTAATCCTTATAAAAAAAATTGAATCCTCACTTAATCATTGACATAAGGCTTCTAATTAGTGATTTAACTTCCAAAACACAATAATTTGGGAAATTACATTAAAACCCTTATATGGAAAATAGAATGAGTTGGTTTCTATCCTTTAACCCTTTATATTTCAATAATTTTAGAAAACTAATTATGATCAATGTTTCTCCTTTACCCTTCAGTTTACCCTAAATTTTGATTAAACTTAAAAAAAATCCTTAATTACCACTTTGCCCATAGGCATCTCCACTTCATAATTTCATAAGTTTAACTCAAATGACTTTAAAACTTTGTTCTTACTCCACTCAAGGGTCCACTAGAATATTAGAAGAGGATTTATATTTTTCTGATTTTTTTAAAATTTTTTGATAATTATTTTAGTTCAAAAATAGAGATTTTCAAAGATAATTAATTTTGTCGAGTAAAATAAACTTTTTATCCTTAAGGAAATTATTGGAGATTCACTTAGGTCAAAGGACTACTAGGAATAATTTTTGTGAATTTTTTATTGATTTTAAGGAGTAAATAAATAAAAAATTAATTTTAGTTTAGAAAATCATTTTTATATTTTTCATAAGTCTATTTGATTCCAAGAAATCCAAAGAAGTGAATTTTGTATTTATTTATTGTAATTTTTTTATTCACAAATTAAAAAAAATACATTTAATTATATAAAATTTCATTTTTACACCTTTGGAATTTTAAAAACACCCCTTTAAGTTGTTTTCTTTGATTAGGGTGGCATTTTGGGCAATTTGGAATATTTTTATATTCTTGATATTTTTGATATTTTTAATTATTTTAAAATTTTAAAAATAGCTAAAAATGAAGTATTTATTATAGTCTCAATTTAGTTTTTCTCAGGTCCCACTAGTCATAAGGAACATTCCCAACTAATTTTTCATATTTTTTGATTTTTTCTTTTATTTATTATAATTATTTTAAGCCAAAATTAGTGTTTACTTAGAAAAAACATATTTTAATTAAAGATAATTTTTATGGCTTACAAATTTTTATAGAGGCCGAATCACCTACAACTTGGACTATTTTTGTCATTATTTGAATTAATTCATATTTTTCTAATTTTTAGTGATTTTTATTAATTTAAATAGGAAAAATATCTTGAAAATTTTACAAATATATTTTTTTTATTTTCCTAAGATCCTTTGACCACAATGAACCTACCAAACAAGATTTTTTATTTTTTTTATTTTATTTATTTTATTTTTATATTTTTTTTAAAATTAAAATAATATCATATATTTCAAAAGTTAGAACTTTTGACCATAGAGATGTCCTCTGACCCTAAAAAAATCAGAGAAAATCCTTAAGGTCATCCAAAACAAACCCTCTAAATTATAATTGATTTAAATAAATGTTTAATTATTCATAATTTATTTATTCACTGGAGTATTTAATTTATTTTAAAAAAATAAAAGGAAAACATTTTTCATTTTTATTCCACATTTTTTTTCCTTTCTTCACTTAGTACAGGGGTATTTTTATTTTATTTTTATGAATTTTCTACCCCAAGATTTGTATTTTTTAAGTTTCTGTATTTATTTAATTCCAAATTACCCTATTTATCTACTTATCCACATGACATCCACATCAACCTTGTCAGCTTTGAACCGCTATGAGTTGTCCCGTGGTTAGATATGATTTACACGTATGATTGTGATGCGTCCCACGATTTTTATATCTTCCTCCCGTCTAACGCGAACTGGACCGTCCTCATGATACACGCTGAAATGGACAACATCTGTTCATCATCCCCGATCGTCCTAACCCGAGAAACAATTGTTCTCCAAGCTTAATATCTCACTTGATTCTCAACCACATCACTGTAGGTTTGTTCCTACACCTTCATCTAAGTGAGACAAACCTATCTATAAAGTCAAATACGTATGGAATACAAGTTAAGTTCATAATTAATGAAATCAAGGCAAGATTTAGGGATTTTGAGATGTACCTTTGCCTAGGAGGTGAAGCCTTGATTGAGTCAGTTGAATACTATCGCCTTGAGTCCACGAAGCTCCTTAGATTGTTGCCTTAAGCTAAGAAGCAGTCTAAGTATGATTTCAGTTGATGAGTGACTCAAGTTAGGTCTAGGACTATGTTAGGGTGCTCGAAAGATGGAGCTTTTGATTGAGGAGGTGGTTTTGAAGTGTGGGGAAGCTTATGGAATGGTTAATTTAAAGCTTTGAGATGTTTGGTTAAATGGTTGAAAAGGTCCTAGATTTGAGTTATGAAATTGAGCTTGGACAATGGAAATTGGTGGTTAAGGATGGTTGGATTGCACTTAGGAGGTTTTTCATAAGCTCTGGAAGCAATTCAAAGAGTTTCTCCTAGGATTTTAATCTTCAAATTTGGTAGTGGATGGGGCTATTTATAATTCCAGCCAAGGGGGAGGCCTCAGGTTCTTATTGGCTAATGCAAGTAAGTTGAGGTGGAGTGTTGAGGAGCATAATTTTCCAATAAGAGAGAGCCACAAAAGATGGGTTCAATTTTGGGTTTACACCATGGGCGGCCTTTTTGATTTTTGGCTTTTTTGGCCACTAGGACAACCGGCCAGGTTAAGGGTGGCGACTAGTAGGCTCAAGGAGGTCAAGGAAAGGTTTAATTGTGATTAGGCTTGGGGTTTGATGGCTAATGGCATGGATAAGAGAGTTAACCCTATTTAGCATGATTCAAGGGACTCTCGGTTCATGGCCCAAAAGTGGTTTATTCTAGGATTGAGATGGTCATATCACATGCTTAGGATGAGCAGGGGTAATAAAATGGGTTTTGGGCTTGAGGTTGGNCTATGGAAAATAGAATGAGTTGGTTTCTATCCTTTAACCCTTTATATTTCAATCATTTTAGAAAACTAATTATGATCAATGTTTCCCTTTTACCCTTCAGTTTACCCTAAATTTTGATTAAACTTAAAAAAATCCTTAATTACCACTTTGCCCTTAGGCGTCTCCACTTCATAATTTCGTAAGTTTAACTCAAATGACTTTAAAACTTTGTTCTTACTCCACTCAAGAGTCCATTAAAATATTAGAAGAGGATTTATATTTTTCTGATTTTTTTAAAATTTTTAATAATTATTTTAGTTCAAAAATAGAGATTTTCAAAGATAATTAATTTTGTCGAGCAAAATAAACTTTTTATCCTTAAGGAAATTATTGGAGGTTCACTTAGGTTAGAGGACTACTAGGAATAATTTTTGTGAATTTTTGATTGATTTTAAAGAGTAAATAAATAAAAAATTAATTTTAGTTTAGAAAATCATTTTTATATTTTTCATAAGTCTATTTGATCCCAAGAAATCCAGAGAAGTGAATTTTGTATTTATTTATTGTAATTTTTTTATTCACAAATTAAGAAAAATACATTTAATTATATAAAATTTCATTTTTACACCTTTGGAATTTTAAAAACACCCCTTTAAGTTGTTTTCTTTGATTAGGGTGGCATTTTGGACAATTTGGAATATTTTTATATTCTTGATATTTTTAATTATTTTAAAATTTTAAAAATAGCTAAAAATAAAGTTTTTATTATAGTCTCAATTTAGTTTTTTTCAGGTCCCTCTAGTCATAAGGAACATTCCCAACTAATTTTTCATATTTTCTGATTTTTTCTTTTATTTATTATAATTATTTTAAGTCAAAATTAGTGTTTACTTAGAAAAACATATTTTAATTAAAGATAATTTTTATGGCTTACAAATTTTTATAGAGGCCCCGTAGATGACTACCTACAACTTGGACTATTTTTGTCATTATTTGAATTAATTCATATTTTTTTCTAATTTTTAGTGATTTTTATTAATTTTAAATAAGAAAAATATCTTGAAAATTTTATAAATATATTTTTTTGTTTTCCTAAGATCCTTTGACCACAGTGAACCTACCAAACAAGATTTTGTATTTTTTTTAATTTATTTTATTTTATTTTTTAAATTTTTTTTAAATTAAAATAATACCATATATTTCAAAAGTTAGAACTTTTGACCATAGAGAGGTCCTCTGACCCTAAAAAAATCAGAGAAAATCCCTAAGGTCATCCAAAACAAACCATCTAAATTTCAATTGATTTAAATAAATGCTTAATTACTCATAATTTATTTATTCACTGGTGTATTTAATTTATTTTAAAAAAATAAAAGGAAAACAATTTTCATTTTTAGTCCACATTTTTTTCCTTTCTTCACTTAGTACAGGGGTATTTTTATTTTATTTTTATGAATTTTCTACCCCAAAATTTGTATTTTTAAAGTTTCCGTATTTATTTAATTCCAAATTACTCTATTTATCTACTTATCCACATGACATCCACGTCAACCTTGTCAGCTTTGAACAGCTATGAGTTGTCCCGTGGTTAGATATTATTTACACGTATGATTGTGATGCGTCCCACGATTTCTGTATCTTCCTCCCGTCTAACGCGAACTGGACCGTCCTCATGATACACGTTGAAATGGACAACATCTGTTCATCATCCCCGATCGTCCTAACCCGAGAAACAATTGTTCTCTAGGCCTAATATCTCACTTGATTCTCAACCACATCACTATAGGTTTGTTCCTACACCTTCATCTAAGTGATACAAACCTATCTGTAAAGTCAAATACGTATGGAATACAAGTTAAGTTCATAATTAATGAAATCAAGGCAAGATTTAGGGATTTTGAGATGTACCTTTGCCTAGGAGGTGAAGCCTCGATTGAGTCATTTGGATACTATCGCCTTGAGTCCACGAAGCTCCTTAGATTGTTTCCTTAAGCTAAGAAGCAGTCTAAGTATGATTTCAGTTGATGAGTGACTCAAGTTAGGTCTACGACTATGTTAGGGTGCTCGGAAGACAAAGCTTTTGATTAAGGAGGTGGTTTTGAAGTGTGGGGAAGCTTATGGAATGGTTAATTTAAAGCTTTGAGAGGTTTGGTTAAATGGTTGAAAAGGTCCTAGATTTGAGTTGTGAAATTAAGCTTGGACAATGGAAATTGGTGGTTAAGGATGGTTGGATTGCACTTAAGAGGTTTGTCATAAGCTCTAGAAGCAATTGAAAGAGTTTCTCCTAGGATTTTAATCTTCAAATTTGGTAGTGGATGGGGCTATTTATAATTCCAGTCAGGGGGGAGGCCTCAGGTTCTTATTGGCTAGTGCAAGTAAGTTGAAGTGGAGTGTTGAGCAGCATAATTGTCCAATAGGAGAGAGCCACAAAAGATGGGTTCAATTTTGGGTTTACGCCATGGGCGGTCTTTTTGATTTTTGGCTTTTTTGACCACTAGGACAACCGGCCAGGTTAAGGGTGGCGACTAGTAGGCTCAAGGAGGTCAAGGAAAGGTTTAATTGTGATTAGGCTTGGGGTTTGATGGCTAATGATATGGATAAGAGAGTTAACCCTATTTAGCATGATTAAAGGGACTCTCAGTTCATGGCCCAAAAGTGGTTTATGTCAGGATTGAGATGGTCATATCACATGCTTAGGATGAGCAGGGGTAATAAAATGGGTTTTGGGCTTGAGGTTGGGTCTGGGCTTAGCATGGGTTTGGATTAAAATCAATCAAAGGCTCAAATTGATCAAGGAGAGTGTCATGAAGCATTTAGGAAAGAAATTTTGTGGAATTAGGATGGTTACATGGATCAGTTTAATGGAATTTAGAGGTGGGGCCAATTTGGGGTATTTCATTTGGGCTTGGAATTGGGCTAGAATTTAGTTCCAATTGGGCTTGGACATGACGAATTTTGATGTTGATTTGAAATTGGGGGAGTTTGAAATGAATTAGATGGGAATTGGAGGTGATTCAGGGACTTTGGGTATTTAGGAGCAATTTAGTAAATTCGATCAATTTGGGTGGATTTGGGTGCAATTGGGGTCATTAGGTGATTGGGATTGATTTTTGGGATGTTTGGAGTGANGATTTGGGCTTGGAATTGGGCTAGAATTTAGTTCCAATTGGGCTTGGACATGATGAATTTTGATGTTGATTTGAAATTGTGGGAGTTTAAAATGAATTAAATGGGAATTTGAGGTGATTCGGGGACTTTGGGCATTTAGGAGCAATTTAGTAAATTCGACCAATTTGGGTGGATTTGGGTGCAATTGGGGTCATTAGGTGATTGGGATTGATTTTTGGGATGTTTGGAGTGAATTTGGAGGTTTTTCGGAATTTTTTGAACATGAGGGGTATTTTGGTAATTTTGGGGAAGTTTAGGGCTAAAAGGCCAAAGTTGGGAGCTTTGGTGAAATTGAGGCTCTTTTGGTATGCTGATCATGAAATCACCCTCCTTGGAGCCATGAGACCAATGAGAGAGCCCAGTTTGGATCCTCCATNTGGAATTTTTTGAACATGAGGGGTATTTTGGTAATTTTGGGGAAGTTTGGGGCTAAAAGGCCAAAGTTGGGAGTTTTGGTGAAATTGAGGCTCTTTGGGTATGCTGATCATGAAATCACCCTCCTTGGAGCCATGAGACCAATGAGAGAGCCCAGTTTGGATCCTCCATATGTTGGTCCTAGCCACCTTAGCCAACAATTAAGGGTTTGGGTCCACCAAACATGTGTTTCCAAAAGAGTGGGGGATAGGTCAAGTGTAATGTGATTTTAGGGTTTTGGGTGTGTGTGAGGTTGTGATGAGTTCGTGTGCATGTGAGGTTGTGTCCAAGAACAAGTCACTCAAGGTTGTTCTAATGCCTGATTAAATAGTGTGTGAGGTTGTGGCCAAAAACAAGTCACCCAGGGTTGTCCTAAGGCCTGATTAAACCTATAGAAACTCACTCTCAAGTCTCCACATGTTGGTCTTGACCACCTTGAATGACATTTAGGGGATTGTAACCTCCCAGGTGGGACTTCACAAGAGGAGTAAAGAAGTGTTTAGAATTTTTTTATGGGAGGGTTCCATTTTACTGAGTCCTCTAGGATAATCAACAGAAAATTCTAATGGCTAGATCCGAGACTCCTAAAGAAAAGAAACTATACCTCATTAAAAACGAGGTCAACACTTGCTCGTCTTTCATCCTTGCATNTGTGTGCATGTGAGGTTGTGGCCAAGAACAACTCACTCAAGGTTGTCCTAATGCTTGATTAAATAGTGTGTGAGGTTGTGGCCAAAAACAAGTCACTCAGGGTTGTCCTAAGGCCTGATTAAACCTATAGAACTCACTCTCAAGTCTCCACATGTTGGTCATGACCACCTTGAATGACATTTAGGGGATTGTAACCTCCTAGGTGGGACTTCACAATAGGAGTAAAGAAGTCTTTAGAATTTTTTTCGTGGGAGGGCTCCATTTTACTGAGTCCTCTAGGATAATCAACAGAAAAGTCTTATGGCTAGATCCTAGACTCCTAAAGAAAAGAAACTATACCTCATTAAAAACGAGGTCAACACTTGCTCGTCTTTCATCCTTGCATAATTTTTGTTTTGCTTATTAGAAAAAAATTACTTATCTCATCGCCTGCATGTAATTTAAGAGTGGTCTCATTGGTCTTGAGACCCCTTTTACGTCTATTCTAAAGATTAAAGGCTCTCAATAAACATTTTTGATTGCCTGGAGGTAGCAGGTTTGGCATTGCTCCAAGTTCCTCATAAACGATAATGATATCTCCGCCTTCATGAAATTTTACTGCACATGGTATGTAGAGACGACAACCTTGTAATCATTCAATAAAGGGAGATCAAAGAACATGTTGAATGATGATAGTGAGTCTACCATTAGAATGGTTCCCATGTAGGAGAATTTCTTCTTACCTTCTCTCCAAGCAACTGATTAGGTAATTACTTCTAGGACCTCCTTTTTCTCACCGAAGAAATCGTAAAGTGGGTCAATATGTGCCACCAACCAGTCCTCTTGAAGGATTATTTTATTAAACATTGCCTTGAACAAGATGTTCACTATGTTTCCAATATCGACAAAATTACTATTTATTAAGTAATTGTCAATCATAACCGTCATGATAATGACATCATTCTATGGGTTCCATTTATGGGTGAGCTTGCATAGTGAATGTGCTTAGTGGACGGGAGCTACACTTTGGATCAAAAGCGGCTGCACAAAGTTCTCTCAATCAAAGCCTCTTCTAGCTGGCTCACCGGAAAGATTCTCCAACTCCCTCAAAAATTATTGGCATTATCCTAGTGATATAGATGATATTCTTATGAATAATCTCATATAAAATCTCTTTTATTACAGACCTCCCATTCTCAGGGTCACAGCTCCAGGCACCACAAACTTGTTAAGATTTCCAGTTCTTATTAACTCCTCAACCAGATTTTGGAGGTGCATGCATTTCTCTATATCATGGCATGGTCTCTGTGGTAGGTGCAATATTTCTTCATATTCTGGAGAGAAACTTCAGCTCTTATAAGTGGGACCTTCTTGAATTATTTTTTTGTTTTGGATGGCCTCTACTAACTTTATCGACATGACTCTCATAAGAGTTGTTTACTTGATAGGCACTCATGGTAATGAGCATACCACTGGTTAGTGTACCTCACCTGACCTCCTTTGTTGTTTTTCCAATTGGTCTTTCTATTTTTTTGAGGCAACCAATTGTCTTCTGATGCGGCGAGAATTTGTTAAGCTTAATAATAATGATGAAATGTAACCCAAACTATAATATAATTTTGATGAAAAAAATTTATCTTTGAAAGTCTCCTTAAAATTTCAATTCTCGTTTACATACTACACAAGTACGTATCGCTCAAGTAATATAGGGCTCTAATGGAGTCCTATATATCGATCCCACAGGGAAGCTGGAAATATTAATAAGCTAGTTATTTATATTCTATTATAATATAAAAACAAAGTGAAGTGCTAAGTTTAAAATTAAACTACTTAAGTGAAATGCCACTAACTATGTAGATGTATGAATATAACAAGTAAATTAAAATAAATGCTAAGCTTTCAAGTAAATTGCTGAAATAAAATAAAGGTTTTGTTGACGAAAAGTTCAAGTATGAGAAAACATCCTTCCCCTTTACAATAAAAAATATGGCTTGTGAAGAAATTGAAATCATTTGTAAAATATATTTAAAATTTGTTTTGTGCCAACTAGAAGCAATCCTATTCTCTACCATCTTTCGAGCGCTATAAAGAACATTGACTAATCCAGAGTTTGGTCCCTAATTTTGTGGTTAAGCTGGGAGGATACCGGCTGTCACTCTAGAGCTCCCACTACTCCCTCCTCTAAGAGCTAACATGCTCGCATCAATTTCTAATCAATTGAACCAGTTTGAGGATTCTAATCTGTCGTCTTAAAATCTTCTAATTCTACATCCATCAAAGTATATTTCCTTATTTATTTCCACCCAATCCCATGAATGAAATACTCTCCCATGAAATCAAATGTGATTATCTCTTTGTTGTAGAAATCATATCCCCTTTTTAGAACATATAATTCTCAACGCATTTTAATAATTCAATTGGTCATATCAAAAAGTAAATGAAGATCGGAGTTCAAATCATCACAGATTATTGACATTTAAAATCATAGAAAACAAAATCAATACTTCACAAAACCATTTCTTAAAAGTAGGGTGAAAGATAAAGAAGACTACTCAGAATTCATGAGAAGGATACGATAAAACACGGATTTCATATATGAAAACAAGTTTACAAACAAAAGAAATTAAAAAAATACAACTTATCTCACAATCCTTCCTAAGAAAATCCCTAGAAGTTATCTACAAGCATTTCTCTTATTACAACTCTCCCAATTCTCTCTTAGAAGTGGAATGAAGAAGAAATCTCTCACTTTCCCTCTCCTCTTACAACCCTAGAAGAAAATCTCCTCCTTTCTCTCTCTAATTCATGCCTCTCTCTCTCTCTAAATTTTCATCCCCCCTTCTAGTCTCTCTAGAGCTTCTCTTTTGTTGGCTAGTTCTCTCTTCTCAAAAAAGTCTCAATTCCCTCCAAAATTCAAAAGTCAAAACTTTAAATTTCAAAAGATGTGTCTCCTTGATCCAAGAGTTAAATCCCTTCGAATTAGATCCTTCCGAAGTGTCCACATGCATTGAATAACTCCATGGGGTGCTCAGAACAAGTGTCCCTTTGAAAATTTGCGCAAAATTTATCTCGAACAACCTTAATTTGAAAATGTCGTGTCTAGCGCATTAGGCGCCAACGCTCTGGATTTTGGTGATTGGCTGTTTTTGCTCTAAATTTCACTCTTTTTGTAATTTTTGCTCCAAATGCCTAAAAAAAGAAATACCTGCAATAAAAACAAAAAAATTACCCTTCTTTAAAGTGCAATATCACTAAAAAAAGACATAAAAATGCTACTTAAAGCAGTATATTATTTTTGTGGATCAAAATCCCCCAAACTTAATTGTTACTTGTTCTCAAGTGACACTTTTATTACTTAAAAGCATATGTCCTTAGGTTAGAGACTAACTTATCACTTCTATGCTTTAGTTCAATAAATAGAATAACAAAATTTCAGAAAAACATTTATTAACTTAGGTTTAAACTCCATGTCTAGGAATATCTAGTAATCAAATTTAAGATTTCTGAATCTCCATTATTTTCAGAAGAATTGCAATTTAGCATGCTAAGGACATTTAGAACATTCATATGAAAAAGAACTTCATAAAAAATTTTACTAGAAATGCTACTAGTACTTCAATACTAGTTTAGAAAGTATAATAAAGCACCTTCCTTAAGTTGATTCAAGTGAAGTCAATTTTTGATTAGGCATCTCCTCAAGCTTCTCCTCACCTATTTTTTTTTTTTTTTCTTTTCTTCTTCTTTTTTTTTCTTTTAGGATCTTTTTAATCCTTTCTTTTTCTTATTTTTTTTTTCTAGTGAGGATTACTATATCTGGATAGCCTTTAATAATTTTGAACTTCACCATCCTCTTCTTAAAATTAAAACTCCACACCCCTTCTTACTTAATAAAGTTCTACTAGTATATGATTTTTAATAAATTCTCATTCCTTTCTTCTTACATGAAACTCTAGAATTCTTAATACTTTAAAAATACAATTTTCCCTTACTTAAAATAGAAAAACATAGTCTTATCCTATCATATCAAATATCTTTAACTTTAGAATTGACCTTCATTNAGAACGACGGAACCGTGGGATCCTAACCGGTGTCGCTCTAATCGACTTTAATATGCCCTCATAAAATTTAAAGAACTTCAACCATAAGGTCACCTGATTTGATGTTATAACTTGACACACTAGATAACTCAAACTCGTCGCGACAGGAGCTTGGAGCTAACTTGGCGGGCAGCACGGCCATCTTCAACAGTAAAACCTGTCTTCCCCAGCTAAACTAATCTTCCTTCCTTAGACTTAAACAAAAAAGCCATAGGACTTCGAGGTTGCTTGCTTATGCATTAAATCCTCACCTTATCTTTAGGCTAAATACATAGGACTTCGAGGTTGCTTGCTTATGCAACGTAAATCCTCACCTTATCTTTAGGCTTTTGTGTAGCCCTGCTATACAATATAAGCCCTAACTCATCTTAGGATTCCGAGGTTATCATTTGTCACGACCTAAATCCTCACATCTTTCAGGCTATTTGGGACTTTGAGGTTGCTTGCTTATGCAACGTAAATCCTCACCTTATCTTTAGGCCTTTGTATCCTGCTATATAATATAAGCCCTAACTCGTCTTAGGATTCTGAAGTTGTCGTTTGTCACGACCTAGTGTTATACAATATAAGCCCTAACTCGTCTTAGGATTCCGAGGTTGTCGTTTGTAACGACCTAACCTCGAGGTTGCTTTCTTATGCAACGTAAATCCTCACCTTATCTTTAGGCCTTTGCATAGCCCTTTATACAGGATAAGCCCTAACTCGTCTTAGGATTCCAAGGTTGTCGTCTATCACGACCTAAATCCTCACATCTTCTAGGCTATTTGTGTGATTATTTCACACGAATGTAAGCCCTAACTAATAAAATTGGCAGGATGAATCACCCAAATATTTCTCCTCAAAACTGAAGCCAAACATTAGGATAGCTTGGGAAGTCACTGAGGATCTCCTCCGGATTCATGACATCCCCTAGTTCTTCTTCCTTTGGATTCTAAAATAAAATGTTCCAAATTTGAATCAATCCCCTTTCACACCTCTACATCTGATTTCATTGAAGAGTCCCAACCTTTGAAATTCCTTGAAGATAATATTTCTTGATTTTTATCGAGAGTCTTCTTAGGTGGCTTGTCCTACTCTTTGAAATTCCTTGAAGATAATTTTTCTTGATTTTTATCGAGAGTCTTCTTAAGTGACTTTAGTCATTTAAGATGTAATTAACTATAGGGGCTTGCCATTATAGGAAGCATGTCCCCACCCAGCTTAATATAAACCCTCTTTAATCCTTTATATTAAATAGGGGAACTTGTAGGCAAATACAAAGGTTTCGCAGACCAAACGGACGTCANTAGTCCTAGGACATCCTTTTTCTCACCAGAGACATCGTAAAGTGGGTTAATATGTGCCACCAACCAGTCCTCTTGAAGGATTATTTTATTAAACATTGCCTTGAACAAGATGTTCACTATGTTTCCAATATCGACCAAATTACTATTTATTAAGCAATTGTCAATCATAACCGTCATGATAATGACATCATTCTATGGGTTCCCCTTTATGGGTGAGCCTGCATAGTGAATGTGCTTAGTGGACGGGAGCTATACTTTGGAGCAAAAGCGGCTGCACAAAGTTCTCTCAATCAAAGCCTCTTCTAGCTGGCTCACCGAAAAGATTCTCCAACTCCCTCAAAAATTATTGGCATTTTCCTAGTGATATAGATGATATTCTTATGAATAATCTCATCTAAAATCTCCTTTATTATAGACCTCCCATTCTCAGGGTCACAGCTCCAGGCACCACAAACTTCTTAAGATTTCCAGTTCTTATTAACTCCTCAACCAGATTTTGGAGGTGCATGCATTTCTCTATATCATGGCATGGTCTCTGTGGTAGGTGCAATATTTCTTCATATTCTGGAGAGAAACTTCATCTCTTATAAGATGGACCTTCTTGAATTATTTTTTTTATTTTGGATGGCCTCTACTAACTTTATCGACATGACACTCATAAGAGTTGTTTATTTGATAGGCACTCATGGTAATGAGCATACCACTGGTTAGTGTACCTCACCTGACCTCCTTTGTTGTTTTTCCAATTGGTCTTTCTATTTTTTTGAGGCAACCAGTTGTCTTTTGATGCGGCGAGAATTTGTTAAGCTTAATAATAATGATGCAATGTAACCCAAACTATAATATAATTTTGATGAAAAAAATTTATCTTTAAAACTCTCTTTAAAATTTCAATTCTCTTTTACATACTACACAAGTATGTATCGCTCAAGTAATATAGGGTTCTAATGGAGTCCTATATATCGATCCCAGGGAAGCTGAAAATATTAATAAGCTAGTTATTTATATTCTATTATAATATAAAAACAAAGTGAAGTGCTAAGTTTAAAATTAAACTACTTAAGTGAAATGCCACTAACTATGTAGATGTATGGCTATAACAAGTAAATTAAAATAAATGCTAAAATTTCAAGTAAATTGCTGAAATAAAATAAATGTTTTGTTGACTAAAAGTTCAAGTATGAGAAAACATCCTTCCCCTTTACAATAAAAAATATGGCTTGTGAAGAAATTAAAATCATTTGTAAAATATATTTAAAAAATTGTTTTGTGCCAACTAGAAGCAATCCTATTCTCTACCCTCTTCCGAGCGCTATAAAGAACATTGCCTAATCCAAAGTTTGGTCCCTAATTTTGTGGTTAAGCTGGGAGGATACCGGCTGTCACTCTAGAGCTCCCACTACTCCCTCCCCTAAGAGCTAACATGCTCGCATCAGTTTCCAATCAATTGAACCAATTTGAGGATTCTAATCTGTCGTTTTAAAATCTTCCAATTCTAAATCCATCAAAGTATATTTTCTTATTTATTTTCACCCAATCCCATGAGTGAAATACTCTCCCATGAAATCAAATGTGATTATCCTTTTGTTGTAGAAATCATATCCCCTTTTTAGAACATATATAATTCGCAACACATTTTAATAATTCAATTGGCCATATCAAAAAGTAAATGAAGATCGGAGTTCAAATCATCACAGATTATTGACATTTAAAACCATAGAAAATAAAATCAATACTTCACAAAACCATTTCTTAAAAATAGGGCGAAGGATAAAGAAGACTACTCAGAATTCATGAGAAGGATACGATAAAACACGGATTTCATATATGAAAACAAGTTTACAAACAAAAGAAATTAAAAAAATACAACTTATCTCACAATCCTGCCTAAGCAAATCCCTAGAAGTTCGCTCCAAGCATTTCTCTTATTACAACTCTCCCTATTCTCTCTTAGAAGTGGAATGAAGAAGAAATCTCTCACTTTCCCTCTCCTCTTACAACCCTAGAAGAAAATCTCCTCCTTTCTCTCTCTAACTCACGCCTCTCTCTCTCTAAATTTTCATCCCCCCTTCTAGTCTCTCTAGAGGTTCTCTTTTGTTGGCTAGTTCTCTCTTCTCAAAAGAATCTCAATTCCCTCCAAAATTTAAAAGTCAAAGCTTTGAATTTCAAAAGATGTGTTTTTTTGATCCAAGAGTTAAATCCCTTCAAATTAGAACCTTCCAAAGTGTCCACATGCATTAAATCACTCCATGGGGTGCTCAGAACAAGTGTCCCTTTGAAAATTTGTGCAAAATTTGTCTCAAACAACCTTAATTTGAAAATATCGTGTCTAGCGCATTATGCGCCAGCGCTCTAGATTTTGGTGATTGGTTGTTTTTGCTCTAAATTTCACTCTTTTTGTCATTTTTGGTCCAAATGCCTAAAAAAAGAATACCTGCAATAAAAACAAAAAAATTAGCCTTCTTTAAAGTGCAATATCACTAAAAATAGACATAAAAATGCTACTTAAAGCAGTATATTATTTTTGTGGATCAAAATCTCCCAAACTTAATTGTTACTTGTTCTCAAGTGACACTTTTATTACTTAAAAGCATATGTCCTTAGGTTAGAGACTAACTTATCACTTCTATGCTTTAGTTCAATAAATAGAATAGCAAAATTTTAGAAAAATATTTATTAACTAAGGTTTAAACTCCATGTTTAGGAATATCTAGTAATCAAATTTAAGATTTCTGAATCTCTATTATTTTCAGAAGAATTGCAATTTAGAATGCTAAGGACATTTAGAACATTCATATGAAAAAGAACATCATAAAAAATTTTACTAGAAAATGCTACTAGTACTTCAATACTAGTTTAGAAAGTATAATAAAGCTCCTTCCTTAAGTTGATTCAAGTGAAGTCAATTTTTGATTAGGCATCTCCCCAAGCTTCTCCTCACCTATTTTTTTTTTCTTTTCTTTTCTTTTCTTCTTCTTTTTTTTTCTTAGGATCTTTTTAATCCTTTCTTTTTCTCTTTTTTTTTCTAGTGAGGATTACTATATCTGGATAGCCTTTAATAATTTTGAACTTCACCATCCTCTTCTTAAAGTTAAAACTCCACACCCCTTCTTACTTAATAAAGTTATACTAATATATGATTTTTAATAAATTCTCGTTCCTTTCTTCTTACATGAAACTCTAAAATTCTTAATACTTTAAAAATACAATTTTCCTTTACTTAAAATAGAAAAACATAGTCTTATCCTATCATATCAAATAACTTTAACTTTAGAATTGACCTTCATTTATTAAAAATTTTACCTAAATTTATTATAATATTTATAAACATAAGTATAGTCATTTAAAGTTAAATCTTAATATCCTAGGTCATGTTAAATAAATTTTGAAAAATATAGTTACTTAAGGACAAATAAAATTTAGTTTTCTCCATTTCAAAAGAAATTTTTCTTTCCCCCCGAACTTAAATTCTTAAATGATTTTAAAAACATTTTAGTACAAAATTTTAGTTGGTGAAAGAAAACAGTAAATTCATGAAAATAAAAACTACCTGTAGAGGATTTGTGAACATGAAATTGGTTCTGGTATACTGCAGGTACTAATTGTAAAACTACATGCAGGCTTTAAAGCATTAAAAAAAACATAATATATTCTAAATAACTTGTTGGGAATTAAACACTTAAATATTAAAACTGAAACTACTACAAATGCAGAAAAAGTGAAAGTCTATAATTACTATTACAAACTGCAAATTCACAACACAACATAAGAAGTTTTGTTACTACAAAGAGTTTTCCAAATAAAAGTACATCCTAATACAAACATAAACACATCAAAAATAACTAAACAAGACTCATAAAATATCAATATTCATATACNTAAAACATAATATATTCTAAATAACTTGTTGGGAATTAAACACTTAAATACAAAAACTGAAAATACTACAAATGCAGAAAAAGTGAAAGTCCATAATTACTATTACAAATTGCAAATTCACAACACAACATAAGAAGTTTTTTTACTACAAAGAGTTTTCCAAATAAAAGTGCATCCTAATACAAACATAAACACATCAAAAATAACTAAACAAGACTCATAAAATATCAATCTTCATCTCCTTCCACTCCATCATCATCATCATCTTCTTCTTCTTCTCTTGCTTCTTCATTTTCGTCACGAATGGGTGCATATGGAACAAAGCTGGGGCAAACAGGAAAGTTCATGTTAGGTTCACCCTCAAAGTGCCTAACCATAGCATTTTGAAAACCTATATCATGTTGAACTCTTCTTTGCTGATATCCATCATTATATGCATTCCTTGCATCTATCTCTCCCAACTGAGTCTGTATATTAATAATATCATATTGTTGAATCATAAGCTGGTCCATAACACCTTCCAACGATGCAGCACTAGAAGTAGATGCCCTTGCTGTAGATGTAGAGTCCCTATCCCTTCTTCCACTTCTAGACTCAACAAATGATTCTACCCTTTGAATCATGTTCTTTCCAATCGAATTTTGAGGTTGCAACCTCTCTTCATTTCTATGGGATTCAACTCCTGATTGTTCACATAGAGTGAAAATCAGGGCATGATATCCCAAACCTCCAGTAGTAGAACTACCAGCAATACTTCGAGCATGATGAACTATAATTTCACCAACGTTTATTGTTTTCATTTTCTGAATGCAATAGTTCAACACAGCTTAATCCTTTGTAACATTAGCAAGATCATTTGTAGATAAAAGTCTGGTAGAGATGAAATGATGCCATATTTTTGACTGAATAGTTAACATGGAAGCATGGAAGTTAACTATCTTATTATTCTTTACTTTCCACTCTCCTCTTCCATCAGTCAAAAAGGCAATAACTTCTTCCAGTGATGAATCAGTAATAGAAAAAGTGGCATATTCATCATGGAAGACATTTCTAAACCCATAAAATGCATTGATCCTTTTAGAGGTAAATTCCACTTGTGTACCTTTCACCAAAATGTGATCTCCCGTAGTGAATCTAAAGTTTGCATAAAAATTTTGGACCATAGAGACGATTGCCACAACAGTGAAGTAGCAGAATCACTCCCAATTTCTGGTTTGAATCCACCTCTCGACCTCGCCTCCCTGGTTTGCAAATGCTTGTTCCTGGATTATTTTTTTGTTCTCAAAAAAGGTTTTGTAACTGTGTTAGGCTTTGAAACTAACAAATCGTTGAGCATCAAAGTCATCAGATGGTCTTCCTCGCATAACTTGGGGAGCCATTGGAAATTCTACAAAAATCCAAATAAATTCCAAGTAAATTACTAAATCAAAAATCTAACTCCCTAAGCAAGATTATTTTGTAAGAAACTTTTCACCATGAGTTTTCTTCAAGCACTTTCATCAAAAATCCCATTTTTTTGATCTCCCAAAATCCATAGTGAAAATAAAAAATTTCCAAGTTAAAGTGAAGCTCTTAATAAGAGAAAATGAAATCTATGATTTTTGTCCTCTAAATCCTTCTCTTTAGCCTGCAATGTGATGCCCTAGACCAAGGTTTTGAGGTAGAAGATGACTCAAGCGACAAAAATGGAGGTTGTTGGTGTGATTTCATGGCTTTCTAGGCATATAACATGTTTGGACTTTTGGTGCATCATGCACCAAGGCTCTGTAAGTTGTTGCTTATGCGCCAGAGCATATTTTTGCCCGATTTCAGTTTTTGTGGAAATCTGCTCCATAACGTTTTACATCAATCTTTATTTGACTCAAATAAACCTTTCTAAGCATAATTAAACATCAAGCTAACACCAAATTTTCACAAACAACACAAAACTCATATTTATATATGAAATTTGAGTTATTACAGACTAACATTTTTCAAGCCAACACACAAAAAATTCTGTGTTTTAAAGTAAACCAACATCCTAAACACTGAAATTTAAACATCAAACTTCAAAGCAAATAACATAGATAGTGCAACAACGTAAAGTAAAGCAATCCAACATAACAAACTATAACAAAAAATACTAGACAAAATGTTTCGTCCTTAATTTAACTTCACTCATCTTCATCACTCTCGTTCTCCTGGAGATCTCCCATAGACTGGTAGTGAACATATAGATTGTAGAAGGGTCATATGGATTGGAGATCTTCCTCAATCAATGCTTGCTTATTGAACATACATACCAAACCATCTTCAATACGTCTGGAATTTCCAAAATGTTCCTTAAGTCTCCAATCCAAGTGATCCATCATTTTTGAAAATATTCTCAATTACATGCATAAGATTATGCATCTCTCTCTCAATCTTTTTAATTCTCTTTGAAAGTGCACTTGAGTTGTAGTAAGGTTGAATAGGTGATGAATTATGAGATCTTTGATCCATTAATTCATCCATAACATTTTCAACTCCCATTCCAATGCAATTGCAGTGGACTTCAGTATCCATCGGCTTCCAAGGTAGTAATACTTTCTCCCAACTTTCATAAGGTACTTGCGATTGACTGCAAAGTTGGAAAATAGTGGATGGGTGACCCAATCCAGTTGCATATCCATTCACAATCAAACCCAAAATAGATTTCAAAATTATGGCAGAGTTAGAAAATAGTAGATGGGTGTCCCAATCCAGTTGCAGATCCATTCACAATCAAACCCAAAATAGATTTCAAAATTATGGCTTCAATATCAACAGGTTTTCCAGTTTGAATACAATAATCCAAAATAACACTCTCCTTTATAACCTCACTAATTTTCATAGTAGGCAGTAATTTTGAGGAAATGAAGAAATGACATGCCTTTGAAGTAGGATTTAATAATGTTGAAGAAAAACTCACTTTCCCATCGTCTTGGGCTTCCTAATTGGCATCTTCATCTGTAAGGTAATGGTAGAGTTCATTCATGTTGTCTCCTGTAAGGGTAAAATTTGCATAATGGCAGACAAACACATTCTTGATAAAAAACATTTCATTGATTCTCGAAGGAGTGAATTGCACAAATCTGCCTTGCACATAGATCATTCCGAGGTTGATCGCATGAAGATTGACATAAAATTCTTTCACCACAGGGACAACTACAATGGCATTAGTGTAGCAAAGCACTTCCCAATACCTCTACGCAATAACTTCTTTGACTCAAGTATTCAATGTGTTGAATCCTCGATGCACAAATCCCCTCTCCTTGATAAGCCTCTTCTTCATCATGCAACTTCTGTGTAGAAAAACAGATGAACTTTCTTCGGTTGAAAATTCAAAATCTAGCAGAGTTTTTAGAGTAGGAAGCCATGGGAATTGAAAAGTGTGACTCTTCCCTTTTTTTCCTCCTTAAAATACGTCTTGGAGTCAGTTTTAAGGAGTTATTTTAATGTGTTCCTGCTAAAAATTGTCATTTAGCACGTTTTTAATCATTTTTGTCTCTGCGACGCATCATGCGCTAGCTCTCTGGAAATCGGCGCATCATGCGCCAGTTCCAAAATTTGGTCGTTTCGATTTTTATCAAATAAATTATCATTCTTTTCACAATATTAGGCAAACAAAGATGTTTCTAAACATTTTTCTTAAATACACAGATTACATAAAGAGATAAAACATAAACATATATATAGATATGGGTTGCATCCCACAAAATGCTTGGTTTAATGTCATCAGCTTGACATTCTTAGTATCATTTTGGGTGATCCAACATGATAGTCTCTTTAAAATTTGGTCTATGACCATCAAAACAAGGTTTCAATCTGTGCTCATTTACTTTAAATATTTTTCCAGTCTTAGGATCTTCAATATTGATTGCTCCATAGGAATAGACTTTTATAACTCTGAATGACCCTTTCCACCTAGACTTTAATTTTCCAGAAAATAACTTTAATCTTGAATTATATAATAAAACTTCTTCTTCATGTTCAAAACTCTCTGTTACTATCTTTCGATCATGTCATTCTTTAATTTTTTCCTTATAAATCATCGCATTATTGTAGGATTCATTCCTAATTTTCTCAAGCTCATTCAATTACAATAATATTTTCTCACCAGCTTCTTTTAAACTGAAGTTAAATTCTTTTATCACCTAATAAGATTTATGTTCTAATTCAACTCGCAAGTGACAAGTCTTCCCAAAAATTAATCTAAACGGGGACATTCCTATAGGTGTTTTATAAGTTGTCATATATGCCCTTAATGCAGTATCTAATCTAATAAACCAATCCATTTTGTTAGGATTAATACTCTTATCTGAAATTCTCTTAATTTCACGATTAGATACTTCCGCTAAACCACTAGTCTGAGGATGATAAGCAGTTGCAATTTTATGTATTATATTATATTTTTTTGCTAGTCATGCAACTGTTGCATTTCTAAAATGAGATCCTTCATCAGTAATGATTACTCTAGACATTCCATATCTTGTAAGAATATTCTCATTTAAAAATTTTGAAGCACTCCGAGCATCACATCAAGGTAAAAAGACTACTTCTATCCATTTTGAAACATAATCTACCACAATCAATATATATACATTTCCAAATGAATGCATGAATGGTCCCATAAAATCTAATCTCCATGCATCAAAAATTTCAATTTCCAAATTAAAATTTAGCGGAANCTCCAATGATTCCTAAGTGTTTAGGAATTAATTTTAGAACATTTCCATTAGTTTAGTATTTTATAATTTTTTATTATTTTTAATTATTAAAAATAATTAAAAATAACGTAAAAATCAAATTTTTATTTTAAATTCATTTTTATTTTTAGTAAATTCCCCTAATATCAGAGAACTCAAAAAACTAAGTTTCATAATTTTTGGAGTTATATTTTGATTTTTAAAAACATTTAAGTGTTAACTTTAATAATGATCTTTAAAAATCAATTAAAAATATAAAACAATCTTAAAAACTTAAGTGTTAATTTTAATAATGATCTTTAAAAATCAAATAAAAATATTAAATGATCTTCAAAATTAGTGTTAATTTTAATAATGATCTTTAAAAACCAATTAAAAATATTAAATGATCTCAAAATTTTCCTCATGATGATTTTTAAAAATCAATTAAGAATATTAAATGATCTCAAAATTCTTTGAAATTTTTTAAGTTTCATAATTTTTGGAATTATATTTTGATTTTTAAAAATTACTTAAGTTTCAAATTTGATGTCATATTTAAAAATCAATTAAAAATATTAAATGATTTCCAAATCTTTTAAAATTTTTATGATACTTTTAAAAATCAATTAAAAATATTACATGATCTCCAAATGACTTGAAATTTTTATGGTGAGTTTTCTAACTCATAAGCCACAGTACAGAACAAAAATCAAGTGATTTTAGTCTCTGTGTGCTCTAAATTAAATCTTTTAAGTAAATTAGGGCTTGCTTAAAACACGAATATTTTGTTCTTAAAAAATCATGAAATTATTTCTTAAGACTACTCTGGCTATAGGAAACTTACATGAATTTTTTTAGAATTTTCTAAGCCATATACAATTTTCTATAAGTATTTGAATAGAAAATGCATAAAAACTTAGAAAATTAAGATCTCTGTCTAGAGATCTCTTATGTCTTTGGAAAAATACTTAAATTGTTCACCTAGACAGAGGGTACAACATATAAAAATTTAGAGTCAAGGTGATAATTCAATCTGAATGGAGAATTGAAAAACCCCTAACCCTAATTCATTTTTTAAAAATAATTTAAGCATCAAATTAATATGAAAATAATTCCACATGGTTCTCCTCTGTTCACTGAGCAAGAGAATATTTTTATTTTATTTTTGTGAATTTTTTACACAAAGATATGGATTTTTGANGTATCCTAAAAAGCTCCTAACTTCTCTTACATTAGTTGGTGGAGGTAGGTTTGATATAACCTGAATTTTTGCAGGATCCACTTCCATGTCATTTTCTGAAATTTTATGTCCAAGAACAATTCCTTCTGTAACCATAAATTGACATTTCTCCCTGTTCAAAACAAGATTAGTCTTTTCACATCATTCCAGAACTTTTTCTAATTGATTTAAACATATTTCAAAGGAAGTTCCAAATATAGAAAAATCATCCATAAAGACGTCAATCTTTTTTTCAATCAAATCACTGAAATTTGACATCATACATATTTGAAATATTACAGGTGCATTACATGATCCAAAAGGCATTTGCCAAAAACCAAAAGTTTTATAAGGACTAGTAAATGTTGTTTTCTCTTGATCTTCAGGAGCAATAGGCATTTGGTGATAGCTGGTATATCCATCTAGAAAATAAAAATATTTGTGCCATGCTAATCTATCCAACATCTGGTCTAAAAAGGGTAAAGGAAAATGATCCTTCCGGGTGGCAGAGTTTATTTTTTTATAATCTATGCAGATTCGTCATCCAGTGACTTATCTTATTGATATTAATTCATTATGCTCACTTGTCAATACAATCACCCCTCCTTTCTCTGAAACATAGTGAATTGGACTCACCCAAGTACTGTTTGAAATAGGGTATATTATTTCTGCATCTAACCATTTTATAATTTATTTCTTAACCACTTCTTTCATCATAGGATTCAATCTCCTTTGACGATTAATTTTTGGTTTATGTTGATCTTCCAACAAAATTCTATGCATACAGATTAAAGGATTGATTCCTTTAATATAAGCTAATGTTCATCCAAAGGCTTTCTTGTATTTTTTTTAAGTTTCTAACAACTGTTGTTCTTGAGCATCATTTAATTCTAAGGATATTATGACAGATAGTGTAGATGAATATCCTAAGAATGCATACTTCAAATGTGTAGGAAGTGTTTTCAATTCTAGTTCAAGGGGTTTTTCAATAGATTAAATCAAATTGTTGTCATTTTTAGCAGGATCAAACATTTCAAATTTTTTCTTGAACATAATCTAGTTCTTCCATACTCACTTCCATAGACTCATCTTGGATTTTATCCTCATCTTGATATTCCATATATTCCTTTTTAAATTCACTTTCATATGTCTTTTTAATATATTCATGGCTTAAATACTCATTAATATCCATTATGAAGCATTCAATCTCTTGTTCTTTTGCAGGGTATCTCATTGATTTTACAATATTAATTGTAACCTCTTGATCACTAACTCTCATAGTTATTTCTTTCTTTTGCACATCTATCAAAGCTCTTCCGGTGTCTAGGAATGGTCTTCCTAAAATAATAGGAATTTGTTATCTTCCTTCATATCTAATACAAGAAAGTCCATAGGAAAGATAAATTTATCAACTTTTACTAAAACATCTTCTATAACTCCTTCAGGCTAGGTAATCGATCGATCAGCTAATTGAAGAGTTACAGTTGTAGGTAAAATATCTTCAAAACCCAACCTTCTAAAAATTGATAATGGCATAAAATTAATATTGGCTCCTAAATCACATAAAGCTTTTCCATAAAATCATTCTCCAATAACACAAGGAATTGTAAAACTTCCAGGATCTTTAAGTTTTTCAAGAAGCTTCTTCTGAATTATAGAGCTACACTCTTCACTAAGTGAAACTGTCTCATTATCTACAAACTTCCTTTTCTTATTAAGTATATCTTTCATGAACTTCACATAGCTTGACATTTGTTCCAAAGCTTCAACAAATGGAATGTTTATCGTTAATTTCCTCAAAATTTCCAAAAATTTTGAAAATTGATTATCTTTATACTTTTGCTTCAATCATTGAAGAAATGGAGGTGGTGGTCTTTCTATAGTGATTTTCATTGGTTTAATAGGAATTTCTAACTCATAATGAAAATCTGCACCAGAATTTTCACTTTCCACCCCATCTTTTTCAATTTTAACTTCTTGTTGAACTCTTTCTTCTAATTCTTTTCCACTTCTTAGTTGAATAGCTTTAATTTGCTCCTTGAATTTTGATCTTTTGGATTTTCTTCAACATTACTAGGTAATGTTCCTTGAGGTCTATTGCTAAGTGCAGTAGCAATATACCCCAATTGATTTTTCATGTTTCTGATTACAGCTCCTTGACTCTGTAATTGACTTCCCATTTGCAATATCAATTCTTCTATTGATAACTTTTTCTCCTTACTTTGCAAATTATTAAATTTTGGGGGGTAATAAAGTTTATAGGCTTGATTTCCTTGATAGTTGGAGCTTCCCACTGGGTTCACAACATTGCTTCCTCATTGTGGATTTGAAGTATTCAAGTTATTATTACTTCAACTAGAGTTTGGATGATTCTTCCATCCAAAATTATAATAATTGGCATAAGGATTATTAGAACGATTGTTTATTGCATTTAAAGTCTCATAAGAAGATTGAGATTCTATCATTTGTCCCAATGAGTTCTCCTCAAGCATAGGTGTTGTTTGAGAATAATTCATTCCATATTAATTTATCTTCTTTGATATAGCAGCTATTTGAGCAGCTAATATAAATATTGCATCAGAATCATGAACACTGGCTACTCTTTTTGAATTTACCAATTCTAGGGGCCATTGAAAATTATTAGTAGCCATCTCTTTAATTAATGAATATGCTTCATCAAATAATTTTGACATTAATGATCCACCAGCAGCAACTTCAATTATCGATCTAAGAAATCCAACCAATCCATTATAAAAAATTTGAATTATTAACCAATCTGACAACGCATGGTGTGGACACTTCCTAAGGAGATCTTTAAATCTTTCCCAGGCTTCATAAATTGACTCCCCTTCAAACTGACAAAAAGATGTAATATCATTTCTAAGCTTAGCAGTTTTTGAAGGTGGGAAATATTTAGATAAAAAATTTTGTGATAAATCTCCTCAAGTTCTGACAGATCCGGGTGTTAATCAGTTTAACCACATCTTAGCTTTATCCCCCAGCAAAAAAGAAAAAATTCTAAGTCTGACAGCATCATTCGACACTCCATTATATTGAAATGTAGCACATAATTCTAGAAAACTAACAAGGTGTAAATTTTGATCTTCATTTGTTGTTCCTCCAAACTGATTGTTCTGTACCATTTGGATAATAGCAAGTTTAAGCTCAAATGAATTGGCAGTTACATCAGAGTTTTGTATACTCAAATGAATTTCATCTACTGTAGGATTAGCATGATCCCTTAAAGGTCTCTGATGATGTTCATTTTCACTTCCAGCATTACTTGAGTTGCAAGCCATTTTGTTAGAATGATTTTTCTTTTTTTGTTGTTTTTGAATTTTTTTAACAGTTCTTTCTAATTCTGAATCGTAAGGTATTAGGTTTTCAGATCTTATACTATTCATAAACAAAATAAAACAAGTAATTAAAAATAAGTAATACACTTAACAAAGAAGATGTTCAAACTAAACTCAAAACACTTTATATATATATATATTTTAGAAAAAATAAAATAACTAATATTTTTCGTTACTTCCCCGACAACGACGCCAAAAACTTGATGCGGCGAGAATTTATTAAGCTTAATATAATGATATAATGTAACCCAAACTATAATATAATGTTGATGAAAATAATTTATCTTTAAAATCCTAATTCCCGTTTACATACTACACAAGTATACATATCGCTCAAGTAATATTGGGCTCTAATGGAGTTCTAGATATCGATCCCACGTGGAAGCTGGAAATATATATAAGCTAGTTATTTATATTCTATTATAATATAAAAACAAAGTGAAGTCCTAAGTTTGAAATTAAACCACTTAAGTGAAATGCTACTAATTATGCAGATGTACGACTATAACAAGTAAATTAAATTAAATGCTAAACTTTCAAAAGTAAATTGCTGAAATAAAATAAAGGTTTTTGTGATGAAAAGTTCAAGTATGAGAAAATATCATTCCCCTTTATAATGAAAATATGACTTGTAAGGAAATTGAAATCATTTGTAAAATATATTTAAAAATTATTTTGTGTCAAATAAAAGTAA
>JXCR01094566.1:312076-330242 GCA_002079205.1 Phalaenopsis hybrid cultivar
AGAGGAGCTCTCAGCTCAATTTGGGCTGAGCTGGCCTCTTGGCATGAGTTTGGGTTTTAGCCATGTGGGGGCTCACGGTTTTTGGTTTTTAGCTTGGGTTAAGGTAGCCAACCAAGGGTTGAATCATGGTTAAAGCTTATGATGCTCAGTAAAAATGGCACCATAGGGTATGGACATGTGTTATGGAAAGTACATTGATTTAACCTCATTATCTCTTTTAAGCATTTTTTTCAAATTTCACCCATGGGATAAATATCAAGCCTAACCATTGACATTGATTTAACCTCTTTATTATCTCTTTAAAAGTTTTTTTCTCAAAAATTTACCCATGGATTATCTCTTAAAGCATTTTTTCCAAATTTCACCCATGGGATAAATATCAAGCCTAACCATGGGTTGATGGCTGTCTTTAAACTCAAATTTTCAAAAATTTACCCATGGTATAATATCAAGCTTAACCATGGGTTTGTGGCTGGCTTTAAACTCAACCCTAGAGTCTAGGATGAGTTANTCCCGCTTGTTGCTTGGCTTTCAAGATATCACTGTTGGTCCTCTCTCTCTCTCTCTCTCTCTTTCTGTGTAAGCATGCCCTCGTTATCTTCTCAGCGTTTCTGAACTGTATCGCTCTCTCCCGCCTTTGCGCACCCGGGCATTTAGGTCCTCTATCCCTAATTCTAATTTAAGATCTAATATGCATGCTGTCTACGGCTGGAATCCAGATTTTTGTAGCGTTTATCATAGGATGCTTCGTAGAGGAAAAAACCTAATGATGATGAGGGAATATCGATATATTTGGATTTGNGTCGTTTATCATAGGATGCTTCGTAGAGGAAAAAACCTAATGATGATGAGGGAATATCGATATATTTGGATTTGATTATTTAATATCTGTCGTTTGATGCAGATCGGGAGAAAGGTGAGGAGAAGGGGGCAACATGGACGGGATCATGGGGATTCGGAAGGTGGCGTCTCACTGCTCGTTGGTGGATGGGGACGATCTTGACCTCGCACGGCTGCTTGATAAGCCAAAGCTGAACATTGAGCGCCAAAGATCCTTTGACGATAGGTCCCTCAGCGAGCTCTCCATTAACATCCGAGCGGTGGATGCCTTTGACAGCATGTACTCACCCGGCGGAATAAGGNACAATATGTGGAACTTCAAGTTGACTAAAGAAAAGAGTTTTGGTTTCTAATGGTGAGGATACCTTTTCTAGTTTTCTAAGACTAGTCAATAGGAAAGTCCTATGGCTAGACCTAGGCTACTAAAGAAGTTTCTAGACCTCAACCAAAAGTGAGGTCAACATTAGGTTTTCAGATCTTATACTATTCATAAACAAAGTACAACAAGTAATTAAAAATAAGCAATACACTTAACAAAGAAAATGTTCAAACTAAACTCAAAACACTTTTTTTATATATTTTTTTTAGAAAAACAAAATAACTAATATTTTTCGTTACTTCCCCGACAACGACGCCAAAAACTTGATGCGGCGGGAATTTATTAAGCTTAATATAATGATATAATGTAACCCAAACTATAATATAATGTTGATGAAAATAATTTATCTTTAAAAATTTCTTTAAAATCCTAATTCCGTTCACATACTACGCAAGTATACATATCGCTCAAGTAATATAGGGCTCTAATGGAGTTCTAGATATCGATCCCTGAGGAAGCTGGAAATATATATAAGCTAGTTATTTATATTCTATTATAATATAAAAACAAAGTGAAGTGCTAAGTTTGAAATTAAACCACTTAAGTGAAATGCTACTAATTATGCAGATGTACGACTATAACAAGTAAATTAAAATAAATGCTAAACTTTCAAAAGTAAATTGCTGAAATAAAATAAAGGTTTTTGTGATGAAAAGTTCAAGTATGAGAAAACATCATTCCCCTTTATAATGAAAATATGACTTGTAAGGAAATTGAAATCATTTGTAAAATATATTTAAAAATTATTTTGTGTCAAATAAAAGTAATTTTATTCTCTACCCTCTTCCGAGCGCTATAAAGAACATTGACTAATCTAGAGTTTGGTCCCTAATTCTGTGGTTAGGCTTGGAGGATATCGGCTGCCACTTGAGAGCTCCCACTACTCCCTCTCCTAAGGGCTAACACGCTCGGAATAGTTTTCAATTAATTGAACCAAATTGGAGATTCTAATCTATCACCTTAAAATCTTCCAATTCTACATTCATCAAAGTATATTTCCTTATTTATTTTCACACAATCCCATGAATGAAATATTCTCTCATGAAATCAAATGTGATTCTCCCTTTGTTGTAGAAATCATATCCCCTTTTGAGAACATATAATTCTCAACACATTTTAACAATTCAATTGGCCAGATTGAAAAGTAAATTCTTCGCAAAATCGTTTTAACAGTTCAAATCATCACAAATTATTGACATTTAAAACCATAGAAAACAAAATCAATTCTTCACAAAATCATTTCTTCAAAGTAGGGATAAGGATAAAGAAGACTACTCAAAATTCATGAGAAGTATACGATAAAACACGAATTTTATATAAGAAAACAAGTTTACAAACAAAAGAAATAAGAAAAATACAACTTATCTCACAATCCTTCCCAAGTAAATCCCTAGAAGTTCTTTCTAAGCCTTTCTCTCTTTACAATCTCTCCCAATTCTCTCTTAGAAGTGTAATTAAAAAGAAATCTCATTTTTCCTCTCCTCTTACAACCCTAGAAGAAAATCTCCTCATTTCTCTCTCTAACTCACACCTCTCTCTCTCTCTCTAACTTTTCATCCCCCCTTCTAGTCTCTCTAGAGCTTCTCTTTTGTTGGCTGGTTCTCTCTTCTCAAAAGAATCTCAATTCCTTACAAAATTCAAAAGTCAAAACTTTAAATTTCAAAAGATGTGCCTCCTTGATTCAAGAGTTAAATCCCTTCAAATTGGAACCTTCCAAAGTGTCCACATGCATTGAATCACTCCATGGGGTGCTTAGAACAAGTGTCCATTTGAAAATTTGCGCAAAAATTCCTCTCGAACCGCCTTAATTTGAAAAAGACGTGTCTGGCGCATCATGTGCCAAAATTGGATGTTTTTGTTTCAAATTTCTTTTTTTTTCCATTTTTGCTCCAAATGCCTAAAAATGAAATACCTGCGACAAAAACACAAAAATACTCTTCTTTAAAGTGCAATATCACTAAAAATAGACATAAAAGGGTACTTAAAATAATATATTAACATTATCGAGCAGAAGGATGCTAGTCATCCCTAATTCACACAACTGGTGTTTGCTTCTGTCATGGATGGCATAGGGGTAGAGTTATACTCTTTAGCTAAAATGTGATTGTTAGCCAACTCCAATAATTTGACATGGTTCTTTAGCCTCTAGAGACCAAAAGCGTANATTTGAAAATTTGCGCAAAAATTCCTCTCGAACCGCCTTAATTTGAAAAAGTCATGTCTGGCGCATCATGTGCCAAAATTGGATGTTTTTGTTTCAAATTTATTTTTTTTCCATTTTTGCTCCAAATGCCTAAAAATGAAATATCTGCGCAAAAACACAAAAATACCCTTCTTTAAAGTGCAATATCACTAAAAATAGACATAAAATGGTGCTTAAAATAATATATTAACATTATCGAGCAGAAGGATGCTAGTCATCCCTAAGCTTCCATCTGTCATCTGTTAGGGCCCCTCTCTTCACACAATTGGTGTTTGCTTCTGTCATGGATGACGTAGGGGTAGAGTTATACTCTTCAGCTAAAATGTGATTGTTAGCCAACTCCAATAATTTGACATGGTTCTTTAGCCTCTAGAGACCAAAAGCGTAGTAGAATGGTCTCTCCTTCATCCCTTGAGTTGGGGAGGTGTGTTCTATTACGAGCTCCAAATCTTGCACATCTAGCATTTTTTTATGGATTCAAGTGACAAAAGAGAAGGGGCTCTCGCTTTTTCATAGCCTGATCTGCAACATGGCATGGGAACTCTTCTGTAGCTTATGAGCCCTGCTGAGCTGTACATTGAACATCTTCTTGTAATTAGCAAATGAGGTTATTACTCCAGCCAGCAGTCCATTGAACCACTTGAGGGTCGACTCCCTCAATATGGTGAAAAAAGGCAAAATTTCAGAGAATCAGTGATCCTCAACACTCGATGATTGACATAAAGGAGGCAATATGCTTAGTCGAACCAGTCTAACCTTTGTACAATATTAGAGATGGTTTCTTGAACTTTTCGGGGGTTTTAATCGCTAAAATCTCTCGAATAAACACATTCTCCAGCTAGTGGAGGGTCTTAATATGTATGAATTGTTGGTTGTTCAGTAACACCAACCTTACATTATCCTTATACTTGGAGTCTCTTGATCTTTCTTCAGGCATGTATGCCCTCCGACCGTTGGACGCCAACTTCTCTTGGGGATTTTATTCCCTTCTCCCCACTATTGCTTCTTGGATGGCCTCTAAAATTTAGCCCATCATCTTGTCCTTCAACTCCTAGATGTGTTGCTGCACAAACTATCAAATGCACTTTATGTTCATTATCTCTTTGGTGGGTTTCTTCTCTATTTTGTGCTCCTCTCTTATTGCTTGTATGATTTACACTTACAACAACTTCTAAAATATTAAATCTAATTTGTCTCGTGAATCACACCCAATAAATAAAACATAAAATATAAAAGAGACAGAGAAAAGAAGAGGGGGTGAGGGGTGGGGGGGGCACATTAAAGAACGAGTTTTTCGATAACTGGTTGATTAATCCCTTACTGTAGAAATGACCCTCTTATTTATAGACAATGGGTATAAAGAGTATAATTGCATGCTTGCCCTTGATTGTACGGGGCATTACATGATATTTTATCATTGGATTTGTAAGGCTTGTTCAGTCATTTGTATTGAGTTGGTGACGACCGGCGGGTGAGCAGGCGGGCGAGCGGGTGACAGCGGCATGCAGCGCTAATTTGCCTATAACATTTTACATGAATGATGTAATTCAAATTCGACCAAATCGACCGAATTCTAAATTCAACAAAAATATAATACGATGTAAACTTCAAATCCTATCAAACACAAAATATTCTCAAATCCCATACAAAAAGTACAGTACCACTTATTAACCCAACCAAAGGGCCNCATGAATGATGTAATTCAAATTCGACAGAATTCTAAATTCAACAAAAATAGACTACGATGTAAACTTCAAATTCTATCAAACACAAAATATTCTCAAATCCCATACAAAAAGTACAGTACCACTTATTAACCCAACCAAAGGGCCCTTAGCTAATGATTGCTCTAATTTCTTAAAAATTTGTTATATTCAAAATTTAAATAAAATAGATGACATTTCCAGAAATTTCTTCTAAATTAGAGTTTCATTGACATAACAAAAAATATCGCATCCTATAGAAGAAATATTACATCAGTACTACGCACGTAAAAATAACGTGCGTAGCCAATCAAAATACGCCACAATATCTCGCGCGGCAGAGCAAAAAAAAAAAACAGCGCAGTAGCATGGGGAATATTCCCTCCTGTGTTATTCATGTGTTATTGCGCGTTATTCATGTGTTATTGCGTATTATTCATGTGTTATTGATGTGTTATTGTGTTATTATAACATCAAGAATATTCTCAGGACAAAATAACACATGAATAACGCACAATAACACTTAAATAACACGGCTCAGGATACAATAACACATGAATAACACACAATAACACTTGAATAACACGGGAACAGAGAAAAAAACGGCACAGTAACACGGGAGAATATTCTCTCCCGTGTTATTCTTGTGTTATTATGTGTTATTCATGTGTTATTGTGTTATTATAACACCAGGAATATTCCCAAGATACAATAACACATGAATAACACACAATAACACGGGGGGAAATATTCCCCGTGTTACTGCGCCGTTTTTTTTCTACATCGCGTGGGGTATCGTGGCGTGATTTATTGGGTACGCACGTTACTCTACGTGCGTAGTACTGATGTAATATTTTTCCCATCCTATAAATATAAATTGAAATGTCTACTGTCGATTATTATATTTTATTTTTGGGATAATTTTATGCACATAAATTGAAGAATCTCAAGATCTTGGATGACCGCCCAAACTTTAGAAACAGGAAACCATCGTTTACATTATTTCTTAACATGCTAATCACCTAAATCGCCGCCGTCAAAATATCCTAAACCCGCTCGCCGACTGATTTGACTGGCTGCTCCGGTATGGCCCAGGATTAGCTAATCTGTCCGGGCAAGCCAACGGACCACTGCCCGTCGACTATACTTCCGCCCAACGAATCACGATGACTGAGGGGACCTGCTAAGGATAGAACCAGAAGAGTTGTCTACCTTCCCCGCTAATATCCTATGGCATCGGCTATAAATACCGTTGTTCTTGCCTTGTTTCTCTTTTTCTCCTTCCTTCTCCTCTTAAGCCTACCGAGCCGCTTCCCAGCTAGATCCCCGGAGCAGTTCGATCCCGCCCGTTGCTTGGCTTTCAAGATATTACTGTTGGTCCTCTCTCTCTGTCTCTCTTTCTGTGTAAGCATGCCCTCGTTATCTTCTCAGCGTTTCTGAACTCTATTTTGGTATCGCTCTCTCCCGCCTTTGCGCACCCGGGCATTTAGGTCCTCTATCCCTAATTCTAATTTTAGATCTAATATGCATGCTGTCTACGGCTGGAATCCAGATTTTTGTAGCGTTTATCATAGGAAGCTTGGTAGAGGAAAAAACCTAATGATGATGGGGGAATATCGATATATTTGGATTTGATTATCTAATATCTGTCATTTGATGCAGATCGGGAGAAAGGTGAGGAGAAGTGGGCAACATGGACGGGATCCTGGGGATTCGGAAGGTGGCGTCTCACTGCTCGTTGGTGGATGGGGACGATCTTGACCTCGCACGGCTGCTTGATAAGCCAAAGCTGAACATTGAGCGCCAAAGATCCTTTGACGATAGGTCGCTCAGCGAGCTCTCCATTAACATCCGAGCGGTGGATGCCTTTGACAGCATGTACTCACCCGGCGGAATAAGGTCTGGCTTCGATACCCCTGCATCTTCGGCGAGGAACTCTTTCGAGCCACATCCAATGGTTGCTGAGGCCTGGGAGGCTCTTCGGCGTTCGCTGGTGTACTTTCGCGGCCAACCGGTGGGGACAATTGCTGCTGTGGATCATGCTTCCGAAGAGGTTCTAAATTATGATCAGGTATTCTAGCCCGAATAAGTTTTCTTCTTTGAGAAAGCATGAATTGATAAGAGATCGCAAATTTCCAGGGTAAAGCGAAACTATTTTAAGATTAAACTATTTTATTGGGAATATCCAAATCTAGTTAATGTTTTGCTGAGCCCTTTCTTTGTTTGCCTGGCCTTTTTGACCGTTCTTTTTTTAATTGTCACTATTAGGTTGATCTGAGGAATTTATTGATTTTTGTAGAATAGGACAAATGTGTATCAATTTGTTGCTATTTATTAACCGACTGATTAACTATACTAAACTNTGTAGAATAGGACAAATGTGTATCAATTTGTTGCTATTTATTAACCGACTGATTAACTATACTAAACTAGCATTTAATATAAATAAATCTAATAAATCCTCTGAATTTTAGATTTAGTAGAACTAGAAGTAGTAACTCGAAATTTATTGGCCTGACAACTTTTAAATCTCCTTAACTCGTAATAAACAGTTTAACTTATTAAATCAAAACTTGGGATTTCGGTGGGTACAATACTTGCATCATCTAAAAGTAGAGGCTGAATCCCTTAAATTCACAAATTCTGTTTTTGCATGTTTGAAAAAATTCTTCTTAATTTAAAAAATGGCAAAAAATGGAGATGTAACCAGCTCAAGGAAAATGTTCAGCAGGATTTACTTTAAATCTTTTTTTTTTTTCAATTCGTACGTGAAAATACATATCAATAATTTTCTCTGGCTAACCTGCTAGTTATCAAGTTAACGTGCTAGTTACCATCCATTTTTGTGCTAGCATGTATAGCAGAATTTTTATGTGCTGGCTAAGCTCATGCATACCGTACTCTATGGTTGAGCTAGAAGTCTGTGGATGAAGCTTTCTTTGTTGCTGTTAGCTGATATCTATTTTATTATTATTATTATTATTCTGACAAAATTATTCCAAAAACCGTTTCTATGTTAACCTGCTTTAGTAAATTAATTGCTTGTATTGATCCATCATTCACCACTAATTCAGGTGTTTGTCCGTGATTTTGTTCCAAGTGCTTTAGCCTTTCTAATTAATGGTGAGCCAGAGATTGTAAAAAATTTTCTCCTTAAAACCCTTCTTNGTAAATCTAATAAATCCTCTGAATTTTAGATTTAGTAGAACTTGAGCGTAGTAACTCATGAAATTTAACTTTTAAATCTCCTTAATTCGTAATAAACAGTTTGAAAAAAAATTTTCTGGCCTGACAACTTTTAAATCTCCTTAACTCGTAATAAACAGTTTAACTTATTAAATCAAAACTTGGGATTTCGGTGGGTACAATACTTGCATCATCTAAAAGTAGAGGCTGAATCCCTTAAATTCACAAATTCTGTTTTTGCATGTTTGAAAAAATTCTTCTTAATTTAAAAAATGGCAAAAAATTGAGATGTAACCAGCTCAAGGAAAATGTTTAGCAGGATTTACTTTAAATCTTTTTTTTTTTTTCAATTCGTACGTGAAAATACATATCAATAATTTTCTCTGGTAACCTGCTAGTTATCAAGTCTAACGTGCTAACTACCATCCATTTTTGTGCTAGCATGTATAGCAGAATTTTTAAGTGCTGGTTAAGCTCATGCATACTGTGCTCTATGGTTGAGCTAGAAGTCTGTGGATGAAGCTTTCTTTGTTGCTGTTAGCTGATATCTATTTTATTATTATTATTATTATTCTGACAAAATTATTCCAAAAACCGTTTCTATGTTAACCTGCTTTAGTAAATGACTTAATTGCTTGTATTGATCCATCATTCACCACTAATTCAGGTGTTTGTCCGTGATTTTGTACCAAGTGCTTTAGCCTTTCTAATTAATGGTGAGCCAGAGATTGTAAAAAATTTTCTCCTTAAAACCCTTCTTCTTCAAGGGTGGGAAAAGAGGGTTGACCGTTTCAAGCTTGGAGAAGGTGTTATGCCAGCAAGCTTCAAGGTGCTCCATGATCCTCTTAGAAAAGTTGATACAATTATTGCAGATTTTGGTGAAAGTGCAATTGGAAGAGTTGCACCTGTTGATTCTGGATTTTGGTGGATAATTCTATTACGTGCCTATACAAAGTCAACTGGTGATTTATCTCTTGCCGAAACTCCTGAATGCCAAAAAGGAATGAGACTTATATTAGCATTATGCTTATCAGAGGGATTTGACACATTCCCTACTTTACTATGTGCAGATGGTTGTTCAATGATAGATAGAAGAATGGTAAGATATTCAACCCTGTATTTCTCTTTTGGACATACTTTTTGTTTGATGTCATTTAAATGGTTTGTGGTAATTGATGAATAATAATTCTTGAATATGTGCAAGACATTTCTTTTTCCTAGTGCACTATTCTAGAGACTATTTGAAACTCTGTAGTGCTCCATTTTTGAAGTAAGCACATTAAGTTTTTCTGTTTTTTTATTTGGAGTTTACATGTGTGGAAGGCTACATTTAACCCTTCAATTTTCTTTATGGCTCTTAGCTCGATATTTTTTGTCTTGCACAAATGATTTCCTTGCACTGGTTTTATGGAACTTTATTTTAAGGAGAAGATTGACATTTGACCCACCCACATCATGTACACATGCATTCAAAGTCATGCATGACGTTGTCAGTAAGTTTATAACCGATCTTTGTCACCGTTCTCCATTTCATTACCTGTTTCCTTATTGGTGGAATTGACCCATAACACAATCCAATGAGTTTATTATAGATCTAATTGCTTTTTTGATGCATTGTTTTATTATTATCAGGAAAACTATGGCATATGGGAACGTTTTTTTTCTTATTCCTTGAGGAGTTGATTCACTGCTCTCTCCATCCTCCCAGCACCCCCAGCCAGTCTCACCCTCCTTCCTGGTTGTTTAAGTGATTAGCTTTGGCCATCTTTTACTTTTATTAGATCTTTAATTTTTTTTGAAGATCAGAATGTTTCTTTTTGGTCATTTCCTAATGACATGAAATTAATTATATGGGAATTTAAATTCTAATATTTAATCTCTTCTGGCTGAGGGCTTGTTTAGAGGAGATTCTTCTAAACTTTTTGAGTTGATCTAATTGTTGCTCCAATACGCTATTACTAATACACTAGTCTCATGCTGTTGCATTGCAAGGAATGGCAAAAAAATGTTATAAGAATAAATTATGTCTATCATTTTTGTTTGTTTCTGTTTTGTATAGAGTTTATGCTATAAACTTATTAACCTAAAGGAAATGTGAAAAGCTGGAAATTGACGAGGCAAAAATAGAGAAAAAAATCGCTATTAGAACTAAAAAAATACAAATATTGCGCCCAAAATCCGCAATTCTGGGCTCTCTTCAAGTTCTACAATTTATAGAAAGCAATTTGGGGTCTCGAGGTGTACAAAAATGCTATCAAATGAGTTGACATGTAATAAATGCAAGGGATGTGTAGCATTAATATTGGCTCAACTCTGGATTGTTAGTCAATTATAAAAGAGTTGTTAGATATCCTAAAAGTACGTACCGAGGTTTTTTCAGGCCTAGAGGGTTGCTTAGAGTAGATCAATCCGATGAGCTTAATGTTAACCTTGGCTGAGTTCATTTTGAGCTTAGTGGATTTTCTCTCCAGTTAGCTTGAGTCTGCATTATCTTGAGTGAGAAAGTGCCTCAAACATGGTCTATGAGTCCCATATAACCCCACTAGTGTGTTTGTTCAAAGTTTGATTGGTGAATCTAGCCTGATCTTGGCTTGATGAGCTTATCCTTATGTTCTCCTTTTTGGTGAATTCGCCTTTGAGGTATACAATTTTATGATCCATTCTTCCTTACCAAGGTGTTAATTGCCACCCTACNGTCTGCCTTATCTTGAGTGGGAAAGTGCCTCAAACATGGTCTATGAGTCCCATATAAGCCCACTAGTGTGTTTGTTTAAAGTTTGATTGGTGAATCTAGCCTGAACTTGGCTTGACGAGCTTATCCTTATGTCCTCCTTTTGGGTGAATTCGCCTTTGAGGTATACAATTTTATGATCCATTCTTCCTTACCAAGGTGTTAATTGCCACCCTACATAGAAGTATCTTAAATTTAGAATTTTTTTTTGGGTAAATTATAAATATTTATTTTGATAATTATGAAATTGTTAACATTTTTGGTATGCTAGATGTTTGATACAAAGAGTTTCTAGTAGAAGAAATTTTAATCATAGGATCGTATGTTACGATGACTTGCTATAGTCATTTTACTTGATCCAGAAAGNTTATGTTACAGATGACTTGCTATAGTCATTTTACTTGTTCCAGAAAGACATTTCTATTTTTACTTTCTATCTTGTCTATCTTGTGCATGGAACATTGGTGCTCTTAATGTCTTGTTGTAGATGCATAGATGATTAATTGAGAGGATGCCAAGTGTCATTTTGATATGAAAACAAATTTGATTGGGAAGATTATAAATGTTGAGTTTCTTTATCATTGAACGTTTAGATATAATTTTTTTTTTAAATATAGTATTTGACATATATACATACATACATACATACATATACATACATACATACATATACATACATACATACATATATATATATNATCATACATGGTGGTTGGCACCCCAATTCTACAAAAAATATCCAACTTTCCCTTTTGCTCCTAAATCCACCCAATTTACGTAAATGCCCTTGAAACCCTAAATTAATCAAAATCCTAAAATTCACCCAAAATACCCCAACTTATTCAAAAATCATTTCAAACCATTTGAAAAAACCTAAATTGCCCAAATCCACCCAAAATACCCCTAATTTTGCCAAAATTACAAATATACCCTTGGCTCCCCANCGGGTAAATCTCGTCATCAGTGCCATTTTTGCGCTGTCGGCGGGCAGACTGCGCAGCTCCACCGTTTCGCTATGTTTTGCTCCATTTTAGCTCTGTTTTGCCCCATTTCAGTTGCGTTGTGTTCCTAACATATAGCCCTACAAAATAAGCATGAAAAAAACCTTCCTTTAAAGTGTAATCTCANAATTAAACATTGAAATACTTATCGAAAGGTGAAAGGGCAAAATTTCATTTCTTGCTCGTTTTTGCTCCAAATTGCACTGTTTTTGTTTCTTTTTCTCCAAAAGTCCATTTCTTGTACATGAAACCAAAAACATGCAAAATATCTTCCTTTAAAGAGCAATATCATTAAAATTAAGCATAAAATAGGTATGANCTATAAAAGAGATTAAGCATTCAAAAACTTATCGAAAGGTGATAGGGCAAAATATCATTTCTTTCTTGTTTTTGCTCCAAATTGCACCATTTTTGTATCTTTTTGCTCCAATGACCATAATTCATCATAGCTGCAACAAAACATCAAAAATACCATTCTTTAAAGTTCAATATCATCAAAATCAGTATAAAATAGGTATGAAAATCTCAACATATTTTTTTTGGTCAAACCTAAAATAATTTTCTTAAGGACATAAGTTTTATTTTGATTGAGTTATTAACCTTTATTTAAAGTGCAATATCATTAAAAACAGTATAAAATAGGTATGAAAATCTCAACATATTTTCCTTTAAAAGTGCAATATCATCAAAAACAGTATAAAATAGGTATGAAAATCTCAACATATTTTCCTTTGGTTACCTAGCCTCTTTGGACCCTAACGAACGTGCCAAGACCCTTTGATTGAAGCTTCACTTCTCGGAGCAAATGTATAAAAATTCTCTCCCTCCCAAGCCTATTTTAATTCTAAATTTGATTAGGCCTAATTTAATTGCATGATTATCATATGGATATGTTTGTCTCACTTAGACGAGTCCATAGGATCAAATCTGAAGTGATTTGGTTGAGTCGAGGCTGAAATCTTAGGGTTTTAGTGTGGACGGTCACGAGATCATTCTATCGAGGATGACGACGGGGAGCCATTTGTCAAAGTGTATATTTAATGGACGAAGGAGATCAAGTCGGATAACGCTTTGAAACATAAACCGCGAGCCGAGTCAGCAGCTACCTGGATGACGGCGTCCAACCAGAGCGCGCCACACGCGTGCCTTCGGAGCTTCCTAGGATCTAGTCAGCATGCGCTATTTAAATAGATAAATAGGGATTTTCCCTATTTATTTAAATACCCCTAACTTTAAAAATTCATAACTTTGTATAGAAAAATCACAAAAATAAAATAAAAATACGCACTTGCTCAGTGAACAGAGAGGAGAACAATGTGGAAATAATTTTAAGTCCATGTGATGCATATTTTAATTTTAATTAATTAAACACTGATTTGAATGTTTTTATTCTCCTTACATTTAGAATTATCACTATAGCTTGAATTTTTGGCTTGTTGCAGCCTCTGTCAAGGGGAACATCCTCTGATTTTTCCAAAGTCAGAGGAGGTTCCTAGATAGAGATCCATATTTTTCAAGTTTTTGCACATTATTTTCTTAAAATAATCATGGAAATTAGCATAAGTTATTCCACATTATTTCTTTAAAATAATCATGGAAATTTAGCATATTGATTAGAAAATCCTAAAAAAATTTTGAAGGTCTACCATGACCAGAGAAACCTTTGAAAATAATTTCATGGGTCAAGTCAATTAAAACGCAAGGTCTACCATGACCAGAGAAACCTTTGAAAATAATTTCATGGGTCAGGTCATTTAAAACATCCTTAAATTTTCCAAATACTAAATCACTCAGAAAAACCTTTGGAAATAATTTTATGGGTCAAGTCATTTAAAATGCACTTAAATTTTGCAAATACCATGAAAATTAGCATATTGATTATAAAATTCTAAGAAAATTTTGGAAGGTCCACCATGACTAGAGAAGAAAATCCTAAAAAAATTTTGGAAGGTCCACCATGACTAGAGAAACCTTTGGAAATAATTTCATGATCAAGTTATTTAAAATGTACTTAATTTTCATGAACACTACATCATTAAGATAATTAATTTTGAAAGATATGAACAGTTAAAAGACTTGATTTTTGATCTCTACTGTTATTATGATCCAGAGAACTCACCATAAAAATTTCAAAATATTTTGAGTACATTTGATAACTTAAATTAATTTTTAAAGATAAACATCATTTTTGGCATTCTCTGTGATCAGGAGTATTTTCTAAATATAACTAAAAGCTTTATAAAAAATTCTTTTTTGAGTTCTCTGTGATCAGGGATATTTTCTAAAAATAAAATGATATTTAAAATAAAAACTTGATTTTTAGCTTATTTTAAATATTTAATAATTTAAAATTCATAAAAATCACAAAAATAATAAAACTCATGGAAATGTTCTAAATTGCTTCCTAACCCCTAAAAATCACAATAATAATAAAATTTATGAAAATATTCTAAATTACTTCCTAATCACTTAGGAACAATTAGAATATTTTTCCTCGTTTTCTAAATAAAGATATTGAATTTTAAAGCTTAAAAATACATTTTTAAAAACTATTTTGTGTCAAATAGGAGCAATCCTATTTTCTACCCTCTTCCGAGTGCTATAAAGAACATTCACTAATCCAAAGTTTGGTCCCTAATTCTGTAGTTAGGCTAAGAGGATACCGACTGTCATTCTAAAGCTCCCACTACACCCTCCCCTGAGGGCTAACATGCTTGCATTGGTTTTCAATCAACTGAACCAAATTGGAGATTATAATCTGTCACCTTAAAATCTTCTAATTCTACATCCATTAATGTGTATTTCCTTATTTATTTGCACCCAACCCCATGAATAAAATACTCTCTCATGAAATCAAATGTGATTCTTCCTTTGTTGTAGAAATCATACCCCCTTTTCAGAACATACAATTCTCAACACATTTTAACAATTCAATTGGCCAGATTGAAAAGTAAATAAAGATCGGAGTTCAAATCATCACAAATTATTGACATTTAAAACCGTAGAAAAAATAAATAATTTTTCACAAAATCATTTCTTCAAAGTAGGGAGAAGGATAAAGAAGACTACTTAGAATTTATAAGGAGTATACGATAAAACACAGATTTTATATAAGAAAATAAGTTAATAAACAAAAGAATTAAAAAAAATACAACATATCTCACAATCTTTCCGAAGAAAATCCATAGAAGTTCTCTCCAAGCTTTTCTCTCTTTACAACCTTTCCCAATTCTCTCTTAGAAGTGTAATGAAGAAGAAATCTCTCACTTTCTCTCTCCTCTTACACCCTAGAAGAAAATCTCCTCTTTTCTCTCTCTAACTCACACATCTCTCACTCTCTAACTTTTCATCCCCCACTTCTAGTCTCTCTAGTGGTTCTCTTTTGTTGGCTGGGTCTCTCTTCTCAAAAGAATCTCAATTCGCTCTGAAATTCAAAAGTCAAAATTTTGAATTTCAAAAGATGTGTCTCCTTGATCCAAGAGTTAAATCCCTTCAAATTGGAACCTTCCAAAGTGTCCACATGCATTGAATCACTCCATGTGGTAATTAGAATAAGTGTCCCTTTGAAAATTTGGGCAAAATTTGTCTTGAAATGCCTTAATTTGAAAAAGTCATGTCTGGCGTATCATGTGCCAGCGCTTTGGATTTTGGCGCATCATGCGCCAAACCCCAAAATTTATGTATTTGTTTCAAATTTTGCTCTTTTTGCCATTTTTGCTCTAAATGCCTAAAAATGAAATGTCTGCAACAAAAACCCAAAAATACCCTTCTTTAAAGCGTAATATCACTAAAAATAGACATAAAAGGGTACTTAAAATAGTATATTATTTTTGTGGAACATCTTCTTAACATTATCGAGCATAAGGACACTAGTCATCCCTAAGCCTCCATCTGTCATCTCTTAGGGCCCCCCTCTTCACACAACTGGTGTTTGCTTCTGTCATGGATGACGTGGGGGTAGAGTTATACTCTTCTGCTAAAATGTGATTGCTAGCCAACTCCAATAATTTGACAAGGTTCTTTAGTCTCTAGAGACCAAAAGCGTAGTAGAACGGTCCCTCCTTCATCCCTTAAGTTGGGGAGGTGTGTTCTATTGCGAGTTCCGAATCTTGCACATCTAGCATTTTTTTATGGAATCAAGTGACGAAAGAGAAGGGGATCTTGCTTTTTCACAGCCTGATCTGCAGCATGGAATGGGAACTCTTCTGTAGCTTCTGAGCACTATCGAGCTGTACATTGAACATCCTTCTGAAATTAACAAATGAGGTTATTACTTCAGTCAGCAGTCCATTGAACCACTTGAGGGTCGACTCCCTCAGTATGATGAAAAAAGGCAAAATTTCAGAGAATCAGTGATCCTCAACCGCTCGATGATTGACACTAAGGAGGCAATGTGCTTAGTTGAACCAATCCAACCTTTGTATGATCTAAGAGACATTTTCTTGAACTTCTCGGGTGTTTTAATAGCTAAAATCTCTCGAATTAACACATTCTCCGGCTAGTGGAGGGACTTAATATGTATGAATTGTTGGTTGTTCATTAACACTAACCATAGCCTCTCCTTGTACTTGGAGTCTGTTGATCTTTCTTCAGGCATGTCTGCCCTCCGACCGTTGGGCACTAGCTTCTCTTAGGGATTTTATTCCCTTCTCCCCGCTACTGCTTCTTGGTTGGTCTCTAAAATTTAGCCCATCATCTTGTCCTTCAACTCCTAGATGTGTTGTTGCACAAACTATCAGGTGCACTTTATGTTCACTATCTCTTTGGTGGGTTTATTCTCTGTTTTGTGCTCCTTTCTTATTGCTTGTATGATTTACACTTAAAACTTCTAAAATATTAAATCTAATTTGTCCCGTGAATCACACCCAATAAATAACAAGTTTTTTGATAACTGATTGATTAATCCCTTACTGTAGAAATGACCCTCTTATTTATAGACAGTGGGTATAAAGTGTATAATTACATGCTTGTCCTTGATTGTACGGGACATTACATGATATTTTATCATTGGATTTGCAAGGCTTGTTCAGTCGTTTCGATTGAGTTGGCGACGAGCAGCAGGCGAGCGGGCAACATAGGCATGCAGCGATAACTTGCCTATAACATTTTACATGAATGATGTAATTCGAATTCGACCAAATGAACCGAATTCTAAATTCAACAAAAATAGACTACCATGTAAACTTCAAATTCAATAAAACCTTACAATATATTTATAAATTTTCTATCAAACACAAAATATTCTCAAATCCCATACAAAAGTACAGTACCACTTATTAGCCCAACCAAAGGGCCCTTAGCTAATGATTGCTCTAATTTCTTAAAAAATAAGAATATTCAAAATTTAAATAAAATATATGACATTTCCAGAAATTTCTTCTAAATTAGAGTTCCATTTACATAACAAAAAATATTGCATCCTATGAATATAAATTGACCAATAAATATAAATTGAAATGTCTACCATCGTTTATTATATTTTATTTTTGGAATAATTTTATGCACATAAATTGAAGAATCCCAAGATCTTGGATGACCGCTCAAACTTTAGAAACAGGAAATCATCGTTTACATTATTTCTTAACATGCTGAGCACCTAAATCGCCGCCGTCAAAATATCCTAAACCCGCTCGCCGACTGATTTGACTGGCGGCTCCGGGATGGCACAGGGGTAGCTAATCTATCCGGGCAAGCCAACGGACCACAGCCTGTCGACTACGAATCACGATATGACTGAGGGGACCTGCTAAGGATAGAACCAGAAGAGTTGTCTACCTTCCCCGCTCATATCCTATGGCATCGGCTATAAATACCGTTGCTCTTGCCTTGTTACTCTTTTTCTCCTTCCTTCTCCTCTTAAGCCTACCGAGCCGCTTCCCAGCTAGATACCCGGAGCAGTTCGATCCCGCCCGTTGCTTGGCTTTCAAGATATTACTGTTGGTCCTCTCTCTCTGTCTCTCTTTCTGTGTAAGCATGCCCTCGTTATCTTCTCAGCGTTTCTGAACTCTATTTTGGTATCGCTCTCTCCCGCCTTTGCGCACCCGGGCATTTAGGTCCTCTATCCCTAATTCTAATTTTAGATCTAATATGCATGCTGTCTACGGCTGGAATCCAGATTTTTGT
>JXCR01094566.1:331699-342101 GCA_002079205.1 Phalaenopsis hybrid cultivar
CTCAACATGTGAACTCATGATTAATGCAACAATTTTGTGTTAGGCTTTGTGCAAATTGTATCTAACTTGCGATTTGATTGTGATAATCTGTGAGAACACCTATTTCAAATGAAGGATTAGTCATAGACCACCATTTTGCAGGAAGGTGGCTATTAGGGTTTGCTCAACATATTAACTCATGATTAAGGCAACAATTGTGGGTTAGGCTTTGTGCAATTTTTACTACGGCTCCTCTTGTGATGAACCTAAGCTATGTTGACATTGGAGAGTAGAAATAGTGTAGATTTTTGTCCTCATATAGAGCACTTAAAGTGACTTCAGGTCCTCTATTTCTTTCGACCAACGAGGATCTATAGGCGTCTATGAACTTAAAATGACACTGTATTAAAAGAAAAATAATGCAAATATCAAATTTATAGTTATTCAAAATATAAATTCTCTGTGCTAAGATGAATATTCTGAAACATGAACTTAAGGATGTGCATTTGGTCGATCTGGATGAATTGTTTCTGTAAATTTTCAGTCCGAGTTAATCCAAAATCCATAATTCAAAAAAACATATGCTGCTCTTTTTGTTGGTCAAAATGAACTGTCCAAACCAAAATGTAATTAAGTCTAAATGGATCCGTTGAAAANAGTATTGAAAGAAAAATAATGCAAATATCAAATTTATAGTTATTCAAAATATAAATTCTTTGTGCTAAGATGAATATTCTGAAACACGAACTTAAGGATGTGCATTTGGTCGATCTGGATGAATTGTTTCTGTTTTCAGTCCGAGTTAATCCAAAATCCGTAATTCAAAAAAACATAAACTGCTCTTTTTGTTGGTCAAAATGAACTGTCCAAACCAAAATGTAATTAAGTCTAAATGGATCCGTTGAAAATGAACTGAAAATCGAATAACATATGTGAAACATTAAATGCATCTGTTAAATATGAAAATCATAATCGAATAAAGAAAATGTCATTAGCTGAAGAAAATTGCTTGATTTTAAACTAACTCCATATTATGATATGAAAAGGAAAACCCTTAGTCCTTAAGCAGAGGAACTTAAACTAAAGGAAAATACCGAAAAAAATGAAAAACAGCTTTCTTTTATCCACTCTCTAGTGCTACCATCATGTTCATAGTATGAACTATTAAGAAAGAAAAAATTAATGGCTACAAAATACCTTTGATTNCGAAAAAAATGAAAAACAACTTTCTTTTATCCACTCTCCAGTGCTACCATCATGTTCATAGTATGAACTATTAAGAAAGAAAAAATTAATGGCTACAAAATACCTTTGATTTTATAGAGAGAGTTGAATGATTTACCACCAATAATATCAACATAGAGATGGAACTGAAGGAAGAAATAGTTGGGCCAGGGCAAGAAAACTTGAGATTTTGAATGAGGAAAGCATATTATTCACATCCAAGTCGGCCAGCGTGGCTTCTTATTTCACCATAGGTCACCTTGTACGAAATAGAAACTTGGAAATCTGGCATCTGGCTACTAGCGACTTTTTTTTTTGAGAAGTAGAAGCGAGCAAATAGAAAATTATGGATTATAGAAACTGTGAAAGTCAAAAGCTCNCAGGGTACCTCATACTCAAAGCATATTATTCACATCCAAGTCGGCCAGTTTGGCTTCTTATTTCACCATAGGTCACCTTGTACGAAATAGAAACTTGAAAATCTGGCATCTGGCTACTAGCGATTTTTTTTTTTGAGAAGTAGAAGCGAGCAAATAGAAAATTATGGATTATAGAAACTGTGAAAGTCAAAAGCTCNGTGTATATATATATATACATACATGTGTATATATATATATACATACATGTGTATATATATACATACATGTGTATATATATATATATACACATGTATGTATATATATATACACATACATGTATGTATATATATATATACATACATGTATGTATATATATATATACATACATATATTGTATGATGAGCCTAGTTTGGATTGATCAATGTCAAGTGGATTTCACAGTATTTAGTGAACACGACTTGTTGATGTACTGAAGTAACTGATCATATTGAATGATTGGTGAATATGAGCTAGATTCCTTTTGTACGGTTGTATCATTGAATTTTTTTTTTTTGTGCATGCATGGTTAAATTCTTAAACTAATAAGCAAAGCTATTTATATATTCATCTTTTGTGCTATCATTCCANGCATGCATGGTTAAATTCTTAAACTAATAAGCAAAGCTATTTATATATTCATCTTTTGTGCTATCATTCCATGTTCAATTTTTAAATTTATCACATGTGGAGCTTAAAACAAGAAAATGTTTGAGATTGCTATACTACTGAAAATGAAGAAATCAACATGATAATAAAATATTTTTATTTTTTCTTAAATGGATTTTCCATCCCATTTTTTGATTGTTTACAAAAACATATTAGATTTTTTGATTTGTTTATAACTTGAGATTTGATAATGTGTGTTAGTTGGTCGCTCTCATGAGGAACACCTATTCTAAATGAATGATTAGTCCTAGTCCATCATTTAGTAGGAATGTTGCTATTAGGATTTTCTCAACATGTGAACTCATGATTAATGCAACAATTTTGTGTTAGGCTTTGTGCAAATTGTATCTAACTTGCGATTTGATTGTGATAATCTGTGAGAACACCTATTTCAAATGAATGATTAGTCCTAGACCACCATTTTGTAGGAAGGTGGCTATCAAGGTTTGCTCGACATATTAACTCATGATTAAGGCAACAATTTTGGGTTAGGCATTGTGCAATTTATACTAAGGCTCCTCTTGTGATGAACCTAAGCCACTTGGTTGACATTGGAAAGTAGAAATAGTGTAGATTTTTGGTCCTCATATGGAGCACTTAAAGTGACTTCAGGTCCTCTATTTCTTTCGACCAACGAGGATCTATAGGCGTCTATGAACTTAGAATGACACTGTATTGAAAAAAAAAATAAATATAAAATGTACAGTTATTCAAAATATAAATTCTCTGTGCTAAGATGAATATTCTGAAACATGAACTCAAGGATGTGCATTTGGTCAATCTGGATGAATCGTTTCTGTAAATTTTCAATCCGAGTTAATCCAAAATCCATAATTCAAAAAACATAAACTGCTCTTTTTGTTGGTCAAAATGAACTGTCCAAACCAAAATGTAATTAAGTCTAAATGGATTAGTTGAAAATGAACTGAAAATCGAATAACATGTGTGATACATTAATTGCATCTGTTAAATATGAAAATCATAATCGAATAAAGAAAATGTCATTAGCTGAAGAAAATTGCTTGATTTTAAACTAACTCCATATTATGATATGAAAAGGAAAACCCTTAGTCCTTAAGCAGAGGAACTTAAACTAAAGGGAAATACTGAAAAAATGAAAAACCGCTTTCTTTTATCCACTCTCCAGTGCTACCATCATGTTCATAGTATGAACTATTAAGAAAGAAAAAATTAATGGCTACAAAATACCTTTCATTTTATCGAGAGAGTTGAATGATTTACCACCAATAATATTAACATAGAGATAGAACTGAAGGAAGAAATAGGTGGGCAAGAAAACTTGAGATTTCGAATGAGGAAACAGGGTACCTCATACTCAAAGCATATTATTCACATCCAAGTCGGCCAGCGTGGCTTCTTATTTCGCCATAGGTCACCTTGCACGAAATAGAAACTTGGAAACCTGGCATCTGGCTACCAGCGACTTTTTTTTTGAGAAGTAGAAGCGAGCAAATAGAAAATTATGGATTATAGAAACTCTGAAAGTCAAAAGTTCAAAACAAAAGTGTAAAGCCTAAAGTCTAGAGGAGAAAATGGATAACAAGGTGATTCAGTTCTTGGATTACTCTATTTTACATATAAAAACACTAAACTGAAATCCGAAAACCAAATAGCTTAAATTTTAAAACTATTATCTGAAATCAATTTTCAAACTGAACCAAATAAACCAAATCAGTTTTGTTATGTTTGATTGTCCGAGTTTATCCAAATAATGCATATCCCTAAATGAACTATTTATTTGTTTTATTTATTTATATTTTATATGTTCTAATTTTTGTAGAAGTATCTAAATGTTTGTGATCATGATTTAAAGTTGACAATATGAATCCCACCTTACATTTTTATTAACATATCGCAATGAGGCTTGCGCCTCATTTGGTTACTACATGATACTTACATTGCATATAATATAAGACCTGCCTCACCTCAGTTCTGGTCAGGCACAATTTAATCTAAATTTTCCTTAAAATAGATATAAGTAAAATAGACCTAATAAATAGTCTTTATTGACCAATATAGTACACGACTGGAAATGCAATTGAGTTTATTATTTTCAATTGTCTTTTTTTTAAAATCTAATAATATTTGTTTTATTAATTAATATTAGGAAGATGGTTGAAATTTAAGATGAGGAATAGAAAAATATGGATAAAATTTAGGATGAGATCAGAGAAACTAAATCATTATGTTATATTTTGTTGGAGACTCATTAAGTGATAACAGTGATGAAGACTTTTATATTTAGAGTTTTAACCTTTATTAATGTTTAAATTTGCTCAATTTGGTGTTGAGGCATTTTTCATATATAAGAATAGGCGTAAGCCTTGAGGCGATTTTGGGTGTAAGCCTAACATTTTGAAAATTGTGTAAGTTAAATAAATGGATACAACAACAACAACAACAACAAAGTCTTAATCCCACTACGTGGGGTTGGCCACATGAATCGTTTTTCTCCATTGCGTCCTATTTAGTGTCATATTTTCATTTAGTTCTAATAAATTAAGATCANTTGCTCTTGCAATTTAAGTTCCTTGCAATATTATATACATGTTTTGCAAGTACTGACCTTTCAGGTGGCAGAACAAGAAGACTTGCTAGATACGCTTTTACAGTTTAAAGTTCGTCTTTTCTTGTACTTTCCATACTATATTTTTATGTTTATAAAAGTTGTCTGTTAAGCAAAAATAACACTTTGCATGAAAATCAAAACTGCTAGTATAGCCGTAAAACCAAAGCTAAAGTCAACCAAGAAAAAATTCACAGCCACAACATTCAAAATATAAAATAACTTAAAATTTAATCACAAACTTCACCAAACAACAATTGCAACTAAATTAGGATGTCTCTTTTGGATGATCGAGAATCTTTGGGAGGAGGTAACCTATGATTGTTAATGAGACTTTTCATTGTCTAAATGAAAGTACGGAAGTCATTAATTTGAGTTTAGTAAATTTGTTTGGACTAATTGAATCCGATAAAAAATATTTCTGCTGGAATGAGGGAACCGTAGGATCCTAACCGGTGTCACTCTAATCAACTTTAATATACCCCGTAATATTTAAAGAACCATAACACTAGGGACAATTGATTTGACATCATAACTTGACACATTAAAAAATCTATACTTGCAGTGACGAGGAGCTTAGAGCTAGCATTGTGGGCAGCACAGTCATCTTCAACAAAAAGAGGATCTACACCAGCTAAACCATTCCTTAGAATTAAGCAACAAAGCCATAAGATTTCAAGGTTGTTTGCTTATGCAACATAAATCCTTACCTCATCTTTAAGCTTTTTTATAGCTCTGTTTTATAATATAAGCCCAAACTCGTCTTAGGATTCCAGGTTATCGTTTGTTACAATCTAAATCCTCATATCTTTCAGGCAATTTGTGTGATTGTTTCACATGAATGTAAGTCCTAAACAAATAAAATTGGCAAGATGAAACATTTAAATAATTTCTCCTTAAAACTGAAGCCAAACAATAGAATATATTTGGAAGTCACTGAGGTTCTCCTCTAGTTCCGTGACATCCCCTAGCTCTTCCTCCTTTGAATTCTATAATAAATGTTACAAATTTGAGCCATTATCCTTTCACACCTCTATGTCTGATTTCATTGAAAAGTTTTATCCTTTGACCTCTATGAAGATAATATTTTATATCTTTTTTTAGTTTTCTTAGGAAACTTTGGTTGTCTAAGATGTAATTAGCTATAGGGGCTTGCCCTTATAAGAAGCTTTTATGAACCCAGCTTAATATAAACTCTATTTAATTCTTCATATTAAATAGGGGAATTTGTCGGTAAATAAAATAGTTTTGCAGACTAAACGAATGTCATATATTTCTTAGTTTATTTGAACAAGTCTCATCCTCAAGTCTTATGTTTATCTTTTAGGATAGATACAAGGTTTGAGGTATAGTGCTCTTTAATTTAAATTATGAAAGAAATGGGATGAGTTTGATTTTATATTTTTCTAAAAACTATATAAATATATATATATAAATTAAGCGTCTTTCCAAAGCGGGCGACGAGATTCCGATTCCGGTGACCGTTAACTTCTAACGGGTAACTCCTCACCTACTTTTTAGTATCGACAGCTTCTGGCGACTCCGCTGGGGACTAGCTTTTCTCTTCATATTGATTAGTAATAATATCTTCATATATCAGTAATGTGTCCATGTACCTCTTAGAACAAATTACCTTTCTTCAGTTGGCATGCTTTACCCATTTCTTTCTTGGGTGAGTACGGTCAACTCATTTGGACTTCACGACCGTCTCTTTCATCACCTTTGAATAGAGAGGTTCGGGAGGACATTAAAGACTTTTTAATCTTCATGTGGAGTTGGACCCCTAATATGTGTGTTGGTAGACTAGTTCCACCTAAGGGTTATGTATTGTTACATTGGTCCTGCACTGGGTCCTGAACTGCACTTTTTCCCTTTTGAATTTGATTTGCTATTTTGCAAATTATATCAGATTTTGTTGTAATGCACGTGCTCTTTAATTTTCCTTATAATAATTAAATCTTTCTACTTTCAAACTAGTTTTACTAAAATTTTAAAATCTTCACAAATTNAAATTCATTTGATTGCATATCTTCACATTGTAGAGAATTCTCATCATTATTCAAATTTTTATTCTTCAAAATTTTATTCTTTGATCTCTTATTGTACATTCTATATACCAAGGAATTTAGTTTTAAAGTTGTCAAACAGTTCCTTTTTATTGTGTAAACTTGTTTATATGCGCTCCATTGCACTCGCATCTAGTGATGAGCATGTAAGTCTTGGTACTTGAACAACAATACATTGTAGCTTTGCTGACCATTACTAAACTGGATCTACTAATAAACTATATTTGAAGAAAATTTAATATTTAGATACTTAATCCTTATTTTAATGAATACATTAAATATTAAAAATTCTTTGAAGAATATTTCCTTTGTTGTATTTGAAATAAACTGTCCTCATTTATAAATAGAATAAATTACATATTAGCAGTTGCTTTTGCAATTGGGCCAAGAATCAATTTATCCATATAATGATGTAATCCCAACTTGATCTCAGGATTGGAGAACTTGTTATCAACATATTGAAGTTAAGGGTTTAGGAAAAATCCAGCAGTATATAAATGTTGATGGAGATAAAGCTTCCATTTTTTTTCAATGATATCTCAGATCTCCTTGTAATTGGCTTCCTCTTCCTAGGTTATGGGCTATTAACTCTTTAACCACTTCCATTGTATTATAAATAAAACTNGAAACTTTTTTTTGTGATTGTTTATGGATTTTTATGGTAGTACGGCAGTTGGGCCCAATTTTATTTGGTTAATATCAATTGAACAGTGCATCAGAGCCAAAATTTTTGAAGTTAAGCATAACTGATACAAATCTTAAAGTCGCAATAAATATAAATTATGTTGAGGAACAACCAAAAATATGAAGTTTAATTTTGTTTTAATTATTTATTTTTTTTTAAGGAGTTTTGATTTTAGCAAACTTATATAAGCACAGACTTAGGATGTTTCCCAAACTTGATTTGTATGCGTATCTTTAATCTTGCACCTTTCTAAAATTTCCCATTTTCTTTTTCACCTAGTTATCTTAGATTCTCCATTCGATAGCTTCTTCATGTTTACTTAGTGGCTTCTCAGTGGTTTCTTTTATGTTCCTCGTGTGGTTCTTGCCGTTACCTTCTCTAATTATTGTTTGGTGGATCCTCCATGGAGATTTTTCTTTTGATTTCTGCAATTAGCCTTTTTTTTCCAATGTTTTATGGTTGCTTTTCTATGGCTTTACAGTAACAATATTCTTGTGATATTTTTAGCCTTATTACATGATTGAGATCTCATGTTTTTTAGCAATAGGAGCATGCAATTAGTTTAGGTCAATTGGTGGATAAGGATTCTAATTTGCAAGTAGGATTTTGTAATTTTAAATAAGGCGGAAGGGATGTACAAAATTCATTCAATTGGTATTGAAATTTAATTCTGATTGGATGTGCTATTAACTATTTTTCAGTAGTAAACTTATTATTTATATGAAAACCTTGAAGGTTTTCAGGTGTGGTTATTCCCTTTTATAACTTTGAGNTTAAGAGGTTGTTTATATATATGTTGCGTATATATTTGTGTGGTTTGTTTGTTTCTAGGTGAAAACTTGGCATAGTTTAGTAAATAGAAACTTAAATTAAATGTAAATTTGATTTTTCTTTTTTCTTTTTTTTTCTTTTTAGGAATTTAGCACAACACTAGAAACATTAGATGCGCATTATAATAGTTGCATTCTTATGATAGTTTTTTGCATCTTCTATGAGTTATATGTATAATTTGTATAAGAAATTCTTTTGCAAGTTACTGTTAGCCTGTGAGAATTACAAACCTGCTAATGATATCAAGAAGTGATTTATGAAATTCAAATGGTAATAAGATAAAAGTTTGTTTTAACCCTAAAATATTTCTGCAATAATTCGTACGGAGTTACTCGTAAGATGAAAAATATTGATAAAATTGCACTAGAAATTGGATGAATACTTACGAGGTAACGATCTGATAAACTTTTGATATATTAGTTATTTTTGAATGTATATGATTTATATTTATGTCATGAACCATCAATTAATATCTACATTTTTCTCTTTCCACATTTTTGTTTGGAATTAATGTCCGACACATCAATTCCACTATTCCACAATTTCGAGATAATGACAGACTTCTGCCATAAGCAATAAGGGTATCTTTAAAGTTGGTGAAAAACTTTTGCTTGTGATTGTTCATGGATTTTTATCGTAGTACGGCAGTTGTGCCCAAATTTATTTGATTAATATCAATTGAACAGTGCATCAGAGCCAAATTTTTTGCAGTTAAGCATAACTGATACAAATCTTAAAGTCGCAATAAATATAAATTATGTTGAGGAACAACCAAAAATATGAAGTTTTATTTTTTTTTTAATTATTTATTTTTTTTAACGAGTTTTGATTTTAGCAAACATATATAAGCACAGACTTAGGATGTTTCCCAAACTTGATTTGTATGTGTATCTTTAATCTTGCACCTTTCTAAAATTNAATTAATTATTTTTTTTAACGAGTTTTGATTTTAGCAAACTTATGTAAGCACAGACTTAGGATGTTTCCCAAACTTGATTTGTATGTGTATCTTTAATCTTGCACCTTTCTAAAATTTCCCATTTTCTTTTTCACCTAGTTATCTTAGATTCTCCATTTGATAGCTTCTTCATGTTTACTTCGTGGCTTCTCAGTGGTTTCTTTTATGTTCCTCGTGTGGTTCTTGCCATTACCTTCTCTAATTATTGTTTGGTGGATCCTCCATGGAGATTTTTCTTTTGATTTCTGCAATTAGCCTTTTTTTTCCAATGTTTTATGGTTGCTTTTCTATGGCTTTACAGTAACAATATTCTTGTGATATTTTTAGCCTTATTACATGATTGAGATCTCATGTTTTTTAGCAATAGGAGCATGCAATTAGTTTAGGTCAATTGGTGGATAAGGATTCTAATTTCCAAGTAGGATTTTGTAATTTTAAATAAGGCCGAAGGGATGTACAAAATTCATTCAATTGGTATTGAAATTTAATTCTGATTGGATGTGCTATTCCAACTATTTTTCCGTAGTAAACTTATTATTTATATGAAAAGCTTGAAGGTTTTCAGGTGTGGTTATTCCCTTTTATAACTTTGAGGCTTGTTTCTTTCTTTTGATTAATTATTTTCTTCTACTTTTTCCATTTATTATTGATTTTTTTTACTAAGTTGTGTGGCTGATTTTGCTCAAATCCGATTTATCTAATTTGTTTATAGGAATACGTGCATTTGAAGTAGATGTGTAGCTTTCTTGGTTCTAAATGTTTATTATTGATTTTTTTCTAGTACACCATTTGATTATCGTTTGAATGATTTGATTCATATTGTTTGTATTAATCGCAAGTAGAATAATTTTTAATATTCATGGAAATGTAGCTTGTGATATCTTTTTCCTTTTATATTTTTTTTGCATCCCATAATATATCTCTACATGAAATTTTTTACCATAAGATGTTCTAAATGAAGAAGTTTTGTTGAATGACATTGGAGATTTTTATCACGGAAGATGCTAC
>JXCR01094575.1:1964-55767 GCA_002079205.1 Phalaenopsis hybrid cultivar
TATATATATATATATATCTGTGTGTGTGTTTTATATTTTAAAATTTTCTAAAGCTTAAGATTCATTTTCATTTCCTTCATAATTTCAGAGGAAATGAGTATGAATCTTTTACTATTATTACTACTTCTACTAAAAATAATAATCATGAAAATAAATGGTCCTAAGTAAAATATATTTCCCATAGAAATATGAGAATTAAATTCCAATTCGAAAGATTAAACAAACTTACATAGTTTGTGGCTCAACTTTTGAGTTTCTCATTACCACATCAATCATAATCAGTATGTACTTTCATCTCCATGAACTACATAGATTCATCCATGGCAATTCTCAGCTGCAACAACTTATTTTTACATTTCTCATCATCTTTCTATCGATTGGTCACCCAAATATAAACTTTTTTAGATTTTTTTTCATTTTGTTATTTAAAATTATCCTTTCTTGCCTTTAATTTCCAAAAATTGTTATTCTTTTTTGTTCTAACATTTGAACGAGTTTAATCACAAATACACTCATATTATATATTTAAAGCCTAATACTAGAACTTTTTAGTTAAAAGTTTAAACTCTCAACAAACATATTAAGATAGCTTGCATAATTTATCGTTCTCTACTCTTATGTTCCATAGTTAGCAATTTTCTTTAATCTATAGTTATAGAAAAGTTGAGGCTACATATGTTGGATGCCAATAAAATACAACCTTCTTTAAAAAGCATCTAATAGAAAAGTAGATTTAAATAGCCTACCAAATATTTTTATAATTATTTTTCATCCCAACTATTTTATTTATTGTACATTATCTAACTTTAATATTATTACATTTACATCAACAACAATAACAACAACAAACCTTTATCCTACAAGGTAGGGTCGGCTACAATCCTTTTTCTCCTTTGTATTTTATTTAGTGTCATATTTTCATTTAATTGTAATAAATTAAGAACTTTTTTTATAGAACATGCACAAATTTTTTCTAGGTCAAATCTAAAACATCCACTCTTTTAATAAGGTCATCAGATGACCAATGTCTAATGAGACCAAACCATTTAAGGTAACTCTCTCTAATTTTGTCTGCCACTCGAGCTACTCCAATCGCTTCACGGATATATTTGTCACACATTTTTGTCTCTTAGTGTAAAACCACATATCCACCCGAGCATTCTCATCTCAGTAACACTTAACTTTATCTTATGATTCTCTTTTACAGGTTGACATTATGTGCCATTAAGCATTGCAGGTCTCACTAACGTTTTATAAAACTTTCCTTCAAATTTATGTGGTACTTTTCTATCACTTAACATGCCCTATGTATTCCACCAATTCTGTCATCTAACTTGAATTCTATCAATAACATATCTATCTATATCACCGTTATTTTTAACAATATACCTATGATATCTAAAACTTTCACTCCTTTTAATGACTTGATCACCTATTATTACATCATCACCACTATATTTACTNTTAGGTCTAGTTCTACATTTCCTACCATAAGTCAAATCTAAAACATCTACTCTTTTAATAAGGTCATCAGATGACCAATGTCTAATGAGACCAAACCATTTAAGGTAACTCTCTCTAATCTTGTCTGCATTGGAGCTACTCCAATCACTTCACAGATATATTTGTCACACATTTTTGTCTCTTAGTGTAAAACCACATATCCACCCGAGCATTCTCATCTCAGTAACACTTACCTTTATTTTATGATTCTCTTTTACAGGTTGACATTATGTGCCATTAAGCATTGCAGGTCTCACTAATGTTTAATAAAACTTTCCTTCAAATTTATTTGGTACTTTTCTATCACTTAACATGCCCTATGTATTCTGCCACTTCTGTCATATAACTTGAATTCTATCAAAAACTTCTCTATCTATATCACCGTCGTTTTGAACAATATACCCATGATATCTAACACTTTTACTTCTTTTAATGACTTGATCACCTATTATTACATCATCGCCACTATATTTGCTATCACTAAAATTACATTCAATGTATTCAATTTCATATCTACTCAAGCAAAAATCTTTATGCTCTAAAGTTGACCTCCATAAGTCATGTTTTTTTTAATCTCTCTCTCTCGTCCTATCCACCAAAAGGATATCATTAGTGAAGCATACACCAAGGTACATCCTCCTGTAATGTCTTGTAAAAGCAACAATAACTAAAGCAAACAGATATGCGCTTCAAGCCAATCTGTGATGTAATCCAACTGAAATAGAAAAATATTTGGCAAATCCTCTATATATTCAAGCACAATTAACAACTCTAGAATACATATCTTTAATGACTTGAATATAAGCAATATCAACACCTTTCTTTTCCATAACTCTCCAAAGTACTCTTCAAACTTTATCATAAACTTTTTCTAAACCAACAAAGATCATGCGTAGATTTTCCTTATTCTCTTTATACTTTTCCATCAAACCTCTCAATAAATTTATTGCTTCCATAGTAGATATGCTCAACATGAAACTAAATTGATTTTGAAAAATTTTTATATAATGCCATAACCTATGTTCAATTACTAACAAAATATTTTATTATTATTTATGATATTAAAATCACTAAAATTCAGCGTATTTTTGACAATCTTCATTGAAATGTTTACCAAAGCATTTCACAAATATACGTTTATTATCTTCATCCAAAAAAAGTAATTTTTTTCATCATTAATACACATTATTTGATCTTATACTTTTTTTTTTTTTTATTTCTCTTTGGCTAGTTTAAGCCTGTAAATTTTAACCATTTTAATATAAAATCTATTATAAAGATCATTAAAAGTAAAATTCTTAACACCATAAATTGTTCTCTTAGACTACCATCAAATCACATATTTTTCTCAATTCTTAAAACTTTTACATTTAAACCAAGATCTATAACAAAATCTTCTTTTTATATTTTCTTACACATTATTATTCTGCAATCAACTATTTTTATTCATAAAAGTATTTGATTTTCCAAGCAATCTTTTAGAAATTGCTTAATCACACTCACTACTTTATACCACTAGTATTAACTTGTTAGTGAACATCCCACATAATACTATTACATTTACAATTTTACTTCAATTTTTCTAAACTTCGCAATATCACATTTACTTGTTATATCTGCCTTTTAATTTTTTTTAATACATTATCAACACTTAAAGTCAACAAAATAAAATACGATGAGGGGAAGAGAAAGAATGGACAAGTCATTTCATATTCTTCTAATATATTTCCATAAATCACACTATGTTTAAGGAAGATATACTTTTCATAATATGATAGAATATTACTAAAGATTTGAAGTAGACTTTCAAGGAACTTCCCTCCAAAGATTTAGAGTATACTCAAAAGAAATATTTCCATGAAAATCTAGAATGAACTTTGAAATAATTTCTCTAATAAAGACTTCAAAATTCAGGCTTCAAAAAAATGAGAACTCAAATTCATCAACAAAAAAAAAAAATGTTGCTAATTCTAAAAATAATACCATCTTTTCTTTAAATTCTCCAGCGCATTGTGATCATTATGCTTCTTAATTCCCCAAATAGGGAAGCTTGATTAAGGCTATAAAGCAAGGAAATAATTATCTACAGTAAAACATATGTTACCGTTGAATATAAAAAAAAATTTGAATTTGAATGAAATGTCACACATAAAAAATAAGCAGATCTGAATAATTTAATCAGAAATGCTTGTAACCACAGCTAGCAATGTATAGATGGAATGTCCCGGATCAGTTGTTGGGATCATCATCATTCCTGATAACAGAGTAAGGAACCTTCCCTAATACAAAAATAAAATTTTATTGTCAAGCTCTTGATACATTCTCATCCTTAGAGTTTATTAGTAGTATAAGTAGAGGAATAATGTTTACCATCACCATTTCCTTGGCTCTCCGATGATGACCCGGGGAGCAAATCACCACTCGAAGCCTCTTCATCCCTGCCTTTGGCTTGTTCAGGATTCACATATGTTGTCTGGAAACTTTTCTCATCTTCTTCTGAACCCCTACATTCAAAAATATTAGGCGTCATTTGGGATTATTTTTAATTTCAAATTTTATTTTACTTTTTTTTATATTTTTAATTGAAATAAAAGATGTTTGATATGTTATAGCATATTTAGTTGTTTTTAAAAACACTTAAAATAATTTTAGATATTTTGAGTGTTTTGTAAAATAAGTTAATTAGTTTTTGAAAATAAAAGGGTAAAACATATAAAAAATGCACTAAACAAACATAATTTTAAAATAAAAGGAAAACAAAAAGAAAATAGATGTGATCCCAGGGCCCGTTTGTGATCAATTTATTTATTTATTTTTAGATTAAATTAAAATAAATTTGATTGAGCTGGTCATTTTTTAAAAAAGACTTGGAACTTCTTTCTAAGCATTTTCAGTGTATTTAAAAACAAGTTGATTTATTTTTTAAAATAAAAATAAACAAAAATTATTCCAAATAAACATATTTTCAAAAACAAAAGTAATAATAGAAACAAAAATAGGAAACAAAAGTAATGGCAAACGGGCCCTTAAATTAATGATTTGTTTTTGCTGTAGGATATGTAGCTTAGATTTGGAGAAATATTAGAACTTACCATGAGTATACTGTAAGTCCAATAGCAACTGTAACAAATGCTAGAAAATACATCCAATCAACCTGAAACAGAAATGAGAAACTAGCATTTAGCATATAGCATATAGCATTTGGCTCAACATAAAAATGTGTATAATTCTAATTAGTGGTGTTTGAGCACCTTTTCATGATAGGCAAAGATGCGTATGAGAACTGCCCACATATCTGAAGTGAGCAGAGAAAGGTTTAGCATGGCTGAGCCACTTATCTGTGAGATGAAAGGGAGAGAAGGATGATCCAAATCAAACATAATTCATAAAGTAGTTCCATATTTTTCTTTTTCATACTAATTTGCAATTTATTACAGTTGCTAATGCAACAAAACAAAAAAAAAAAACATAAAAATTTATTTATCGTAAGCACCTTCACATCCAAGTAGACAATATCTCGATGAAGAAGACTATAAAAAATATGCTCTACATGTTTTGACAAGGATAAAAGCACAATGGTTGTTTTTCTCTCTACTCCCTTTTTAGCTTAATTTGGTTGCTGACATTTGTCTAAATTGGAAAGGGTCCAAGCAATCATAAAGTTTGATCTGGTTTAGCATCTCGGTAGTTTGTTTTGACTTCTTATAATCTACTTATTATAACCTCTATTTTTAGGCGGATTTAGTCAAATAACATGCCAATACGGACTATACCGCATCAACTCTTCTGAGGTACAAAAAGCTCTCCCATGGAGATTTAACAGCCTACAAAAAGCTCTCCCACTTAAATGCAGTTTCACAAAACTAGGTAGGTGTGCATAGGCAATTATCATGTTTAGGACATTTATATTTATCAACCTGCAGATCGTTAGGCTTTGATACCATTTTGTAAGCTCGAGGAGTTGAAGTTTCACTTATTTTTAATAACTTTCGTTCATAAGTATTTTCTAAATTTAGATTATTTTTTAATCTATACAATACCTCTTCTATTTCTCTAATATGATTCATATGATTTTTCTTTAATTGTCGTAATCTTATTTCGAATTCTTCAAAATCCTTTTCCATATTTAAAGTTATTTTTCTAATCTTCTGTCTGAAAGATTATAATAAAGTATTAGGCTCTATTATGCTTCCACATGAAAGTTTAAAATAATGTAATCCTATTAGCTATTCTAGAGTTTCACCTTAGAATTTCAGCTTCATCTTGCACATTTCTCTGTGGTTTTCTAGAGAAAGTAAAGGCTCAACAAAACCATAAAGGTCCATACAGACCACAACCTTATGCAAGTACTTCAGAGATTTAAAGCACAACAGTAACTCGTTTCATATCCTATGCGTAGCTAGAATAGATAGAATTCATGATTGTACAAAATATGTTTTCAAACAAACAAGCAGAACATAATATTTATTAATACTTAAAAGACAAACTTACAGTCATTGAGTACGAAGAAGATAATTAGCTGCAAAGAAAAACACACATCTTTAAATTATAAGAGAAGAAGAAGAAATCCTAACCAGCTCTACCCCCTTCAGGAGAAGAGAGAAAGTCTTAAATAAAAAAGAAAAGAATACATTAATTGTCACTGCTGATGTTACATGAAATAATTGATGCTACTTTCCAGGCTGGTTGAGCAAGGGGCATCTACATTTGTTGTAATAATTCTCAGAATATTTTTTATTGATAAAAATTGATCTGCTTTTGTCGGAATAATTTTTGAAATATTCTTTTACTTTAGATGGTGCTCTATTGGAGAATGTTTATTGGTACGCCTTTATGCTTATCTTCTTACATCTTGCTCTCATAACTCATTGCTTCAACCTCTTCTCGCATTTCTTATATAGTATTTCTTTTCTGACAATACATACATTTATGAATTTTCTCCTTCAGTAATTTCTGACAGAATAATTCTTTAATTTTTTTGTTAACTGCTATATTGTTTTTGTTGACAATTGAGATTCACTTCTTATAAATTAATTCATGAATTTTTTTAGTAGGCTGCTTACAGAGATTACATATGAATAATTTTTCTGAGCAATAATATACCCAGATATTATAATGATCAATTTTCTTTGTCTCAATCCATATTTGGTATATGTTTTCACCTGCTCATCCTTGAAATGATTTTTCTGTAGATTTGTATTTTGAGGTGTAAGACTCGCTACTAATTCCAATTTATATTAAAGAAATAACTCATTTTATCTTATGATGAGTTTGATATAATTTGATAAATAAATTCCAGTTTTTAACTACTTCGTGGAAAGTTTCCACCACTTCAATAATTAGTTTTGGTAATTCTTTTAGAAGATAATTATCTTCTAAATATATCATACGGATTAATCCGCATTTATATAATTTTGAGACAAGTTTTACATCAGTATTTCTATATATATAAGTAACTTGATATTTTCCAGCTATATGGAAATAAATCTGAGAATTAACTATGTCTTCATAAAAGGATAATTGTTGTCATTCCTGTGTTATTTCTTTAATCTCTTTTTAGATGTATCATGTTGTATTTTTGCATACGTAAGGGTTTTTTTAAGAAGATGGTTCTTCATTTTCAGTAATTGAAGAAGAACCTTTAACTTTTTCTTTATTTTCTCCAGCAATTCTGATATTTGTCAAATCTATCATTTTCTTTAATACTGATAAAGATGGTAACTCTTCTTCTGGTATTTCTCCACTGTGATACTTTTTTATTTTAAATAATTCATTTAGAATGTTATTCCAAAAACAATCTCACATTCTAATTTTCAAATTTGTAAATCAACAATTTCCAGATAATTAGTTATATCTGGATTAGATTTTTTTTCAAGCTCACTAATTATGTCATAAGTATCTATATTCATTCCCTGCATAATTCACGTGTAGTATATCAACAAGAGAATTTTAATTTCCTTTTATGTATTCTAAATCGAATATATATGCAAAGAACCAACTTTGCCACCTAATTAATTTTTTATATGGTAATGAATCAACAATTTTTCTTTTAATGTAAGAAATTGTAGTTTTATTGTCGGTTCAAATTAAAAATATTTCAAATTTTTTAATTGCTTTCTTTGTTGCTAATAATTCTTTTTCGTTTAAAAGATAATTTTGTTCTGTAGTCGTGTAAGTTTCTGAGCTATATCTACATAAGAGTTCATTACTATTTCTTCTAGCTTTAAAAATTGCACCCCATACAATTTCTGAACTGTCTGTTTCGATAATTAGATAATCTTCTGGTATTGGTAAATGTAATTTTGGAAGTTTTTTCCATCTTTCTTTGATTTTGTTTAAAACCTTTTCATCTTTTTTATCCCAATACCAAGACATTTTTTTTTTTAATTTCTTTTGTAAATGTGCACTTAATTGCCGACCCCAAGTAGTGGGATTAAGGCTTTGTTGTTGTTGTTGTAAATGTGCACTTAATTCTGCAAGATTTTTTACGAATGGCTCTGCATAATTTACACATCCTAAAAAACGTTGCAAATCTTTCTGATTATTAATTTGTTTGAAATGATCTATTTTTGTTAATGTGTGTTCTTGTAATTCAATGGACCTTTATCTATTATAAGTCCTAGGAATTCGATGGTGTTGGTAAAAAAGACTGTTTTTTTCTTAATACTATTCCATATTTTTGGGTCTTTTGCGCGAGCAAAGTTAAATGTTTTAAATATTGAGTAATTGTTTGACTGAATACTAAAATATCGTCTACGTAATATAAGGGAAAATTGTGATAGTTCACTAAAAATAGTATTCATCCTTCTATGAATATCTGAGGAGCATTATTTAAGCCGAATGACATTACATTCCACTAGTAGTATCCTTGAGGTGTACTAAATGTAGTAAATTCACGACTGTCAGGATGCATTCTTATTTGCCAAAATTCAGACTTACAATCCAGTTTAGAGAACCGTTTAGTTGTCTTAATATGATTGATTAAGACTTCTTTATTATGTAAGAAGTATCCGTCGAATTTCGTATTATCATTCAGTTTTTTACAACTAATTACTAATCTTACTTTAGTTTTTTATTATCAGTCAGTTTTTTATAATTTTTGGTTTTTTTGGTTTAATATAAATCTCTTTTAGGAAATTCAAACAAATGAATTATAATAAGTTATATAATTTTAAAACAACAAATTGAACTAGGACTTTATTTCGAAAATATATCTAATGAACTAGTTATTCTATGAAATTAAACCTAAACTAGTTAGAAAAAATTAAACTATTTAAAAATATAATCCGGTCTAAATATAAAAAATTGTCAAATACAGAAAATACTTCTAACATATATGAATTAGGATTCAGATTAATTTAAAACCAAGACGTACTAAACAACAATATAGCCACAGCTGTTACTTTAGCTAAATGTTGTAATTTAGAAAAAAATTATTACTAATCAAGAAATTCTAGGATGGACAAATACAAATAAATATAATTCTTCAGGAAATATACAAGGAGCTATACGTATCAATCAAGTTATTTTAATAGACAAACCTTCTCTTTCAAAAAATGAGATAAAAGTTTTAATTAATGTTTAACTGAACATCAATTTATGGCTACACTTACTAGTTATCCATCTGTTGACACTCCTTCATCCAACCAATTAATGGGATTACCCTATTCGCAAAATACTAACGGAGCTAGTACAAGCCAAAATACAAGTTCTTATCTTTGTTATCTACCTCCTAGCATTAGACGTACTCCTACATTCAGAGATAGAACAAAATATAGAAATCAAGATATTATACCTGAACTCATAAGTGAACACGATATTTACTTAAACATAGACTGTAGTAGAAATATAAATGAAATAATTGATAAATGAGTAATAGAAAACAACTTGGTCATATATAACTATAATTTAAAATGAGATGTTTTTGGATTCTTAGAAAATACTCTTGCTGGAATCGCCAAAAAATGGTTCTTATGATTAAAAGATGACAAAATCATTATAGAAACTTGTTTAGCTGAAAGGACTATAAGCACACCTGAAAAATGACTAGTTATTTATGATGACTATATAAAAAGTGAATTTTTAGGATAAAAAATTAGATACCACACCGAAAAAGAAAAATAAAAGCATCCGTCAGATTTAGCAAAACAGAAGATAACAACACTAAATATCTGCAATATATGTTATTTAAATGAATATAGTTGCGAGTATCAAAAATATTATTATGATATTCTAGCTGATGGTCGCTCGTTATTTTTACACATGTATTTTTACAAATTACCGAACCATTAAATATTATATGGAGCCAAGAATTTACAAAATTACATCACTTTAGGAAGTCGAATACATTACGCTTTAGAAAAACTAGTTGAAGCATGACAACATATAGAATTACATAAATAAAATAAACAATATAAACAATCATTATGTTGTGAGAAATCTGACTTCCCTCAACAATGGGGTTCTTCTTCTTTCCATAGCAAATGCAACAGTCAATGTAAAAAAAAAAAGAAAAATTTCTTTATGAAAATACATAAAAGGCATTTTAATCCAAAAAAAAAAAGAACTTTTAGAAAAAAAAAAATAGTATAAAGAATAAGCAAATAAGATGTTGGATTTGCAAACAAGAAGAACATTACGCTAATAAATGTCCCCAAAGAAGCAAAATAAGCCACGTAAAATCAGTTGCCATCATCGAGGAAAATAACCTAGAATCTATTTTCAATTTTTCTGACATTAAAAGTGAAAAAGAGAAATATCAATTATCAGAAACCAAAGATAATCTAATAAATATGAGTTATTCTGATAATGAAATAGACGAATACTTATATTCTGATTAAAGGAAGAAAGCTCTGAAACAGATATAATTAATGATAATTCAGTCGAATATGAAAGACATATTACCAATCTGAAGATGCCAACAACAAAATAAAAAAAAAGAAAATTATCACTAGGAACAAAAGAATGTTTTGACATGCCCATATTTTTATGGAAGAGATTTATACACTATAGTATTAGACAAGGAGAACATCCAACAGATATAATAAACACAGAGGGGAAAACCAAAATACCTTTATATGACCAACAAATAAAAAGATAAGATTTAGAAAATAAAAAATCCTGAGAAGTGTAAACATATATTTTTTGGTGGAATTCAAATACTAATCAAAGCACATTTCTGAAAAGGTACTGATAGCCCAATTACTATCTAGATATATGATGATAGAATAATACACTCTAAAAAAGACGCTTTGCTAGGAGATAAACAAGGAAATTTATGCTATCAAACCTTAATGTTTAACTTACACCCTAATTATGTTGTAAATATAAATGATAGATACCTTGATAGACCCCAAATATTAAAACACAAATTGGATAGAGTAAAATTGAGAGAAGGTAGTATTGTTCATAGCATCACGTATCAAACTGCATATGCCTAGAGTAATCAACACAATACAGTAGCATTTAAACCACATACTAATCCAATGCATTAAGATCCACTCTTCTCTCATATAAGACAAACTATACAGCCCGAAGAAATTAATGAATTAGAAATCACACATCCCTCATCAGATCTACCCCTAGATTTTGAAGAAGATAAAAATCTTGGCAGTCAGCGATATTTAAAACTAACATATCTAGAAAATAATAACTCACTTTCTATACAACCCAGGAGATCTTTTGATACAAATAAATCTATTCTATTCAAACAAAGCCTAACTATAAAAGAATACAACAAAAATTAATTATTAGTTATTGGTTATTGCATTTCGCCAGAAAGAAAATGTAATAAACTACTAGATACAATATCACATAAATCACAAAGATCAAAACTTAATACCACAAAATTTATAGACACTAAAAGATAAACCCTACATTTATCAAGATTATTTAGGTCAAAAACATATTTGTACACACGAAGCAAATATACTTTTTGGGTTTCGGGATATAAACAATCATAGATTATACTTTCAACACTTATTTCTAACAGACGATAAAAATTCAAACCGTATTTTAGTAGTAATGGATTTTCTCCAACAACATACAATAACATTTACACATTAAAATATCAATATAGATAATTATGCATTACCACGAAATACGGTTTTATAGTTATATTCAAGTAGAATTATATATTCCAACTTAAGAACTTAAATCATACATGCTTTATGTGACACTGGAAGTGATATAACAATATATAAAAAATGCATAATACTAGCACATACTAATCTATTCTCAAGAATTACTATTCAAAACATTTAATGGTACCCGAACTATAAACCAGTATTGGACCAATCAATACTTTGTAATACAATCCGTCCTATTAAAAATACAAAAATTATGATGTATATCCGACAATAGTCCCGATATAATTCTAGGTAATAATTTCTTTAAATCATTCTCATCATTTACACAAACTGATAATAACATCATTCTAGTAAGTCCTAAAGGTTATTCACTAAACTGTCCAATTATACAAACACCTCAATTTCACTCTACCATACCAATTTTTCACAGCAACCGTGTTAATTATCCCCTTGATAAAAACTTGAAAAATTCATTCCCTCGTTTATTTGATAACCATCTAAGTATAAAAACTATAACCTCTCCTGAAAATTCTAAACTTACAGAATTACGATCTTTTGCTTGTTTGATATTTAAACAATCATTCTCAGAAAATCCGTTACAATTTTGGAAGCAGGATGAACCAATAGCTAAAATAGAACCAACTCTACACTTATTATAAGAGTGAGAACCATGAAATACACCTCTAAAGGCAAGAAAGAATTCCAAATTAAAATTAAAAAATTGTTAGATCTAAATTTAATAGAACCTAGCAAAAATCCACATAATAGCCCAGACTTTTTGGTTAGAAATCATGCCGAGCAAATAAGAGGAAAAACAAGATTAGTAATTAATTATAAAAATAATTATAATACAAAATTTGACGAATACTGCTTAACTAATAAAGAAGTTTAATCAATCATATTAAGACAATTAAAAAGTTTTATAAACTAAACTGTAAGTTTGGATTTTGGCAAATAAGAATGCATCCAGACAATCATGAATTTACTGTATTTAGTACACTTCAAGAATACTATCAGTGGAATGTAATGTCAATCGGCTTAAAAAATGCTCCTCAGATAATTCAAAAAAGGATAGATATTATTTTTAGTCAACTATCACAATTTTTTCTTATATTACATAGATGATATTTTAATATTCAGTTAAATAATTACTGAACATTTAAAACACCTAACTCTGGTCGCACAAAAAGCCCAAAAACATGGAATGATATTAAGTAATAAAAAGCAGTCTTTTTAACCAAACCATCGAATTCTTGGGACTTATAATAGATAAAGGTCCACTGAATTACATGAACACATATTAACAAAAATAGATCATTTTAAACAAAATAATAATCAAAAAAGAATTATAATGTTTTTTAGGATGTGTCAATTATGTCGAGTCATTCGCAAAAAATCTTGCAAAATTAAGAACACCTTTACAAAAGAAATTAAAGAAAAATATGTCTTGGTACTGGGATGGAAAAATGAAAAAGTATTAAACTAAATTAAGGAAATATGCAAAAAACTTCTAAAATTACATTTACCAATGTCAGGAGATTATCTAATTATCGAAACAGACAATTCAAAAATTGTTGGGGTGTAGTTCTTAAAGCCAGAGGAAATAATAATGAACTCTTATGTAAATATAGCTCATGAACGTACACCACTACAGAATAAACTTATCATATAAACGAAAAAAAAATTATTAGCAATAAAGAAAGCAATTAAAAAATTTGAAATATTTTTAAATGAAACATTTTTAATTAGAACAGACAATAAAACTGCAATTTCTTTCATTAAATGAAAAATTGATGATTCATTACCAAATAAACGATTAATTAGATGACAAAGTTGGTTCTCTGCCTATACAGTCGATTTAGAACATAGAAGAAAATAAAAATTCTCTTGCTGATATACTAACACGTGAATTATGCAGGATTTAAATATAGATAATGAAAATATGGATACTTATGACATAACCAGCGAGACTGAAGGAAAATCTAATCCAGATGTCGCCAATTATCTGAAAACTGTTGATCTACAAATATAAAAAAATAGAATGTGAGATTGTTTTTGGCAATAACATTCTAAATAAGTTACTTAAAATAAAAAAAGTATCTCAGTGTAGAAATACTAGAGGAAGAGCTATTATCTTTATCAGTACTAAAAAAAAATTAGAGATTTTGCAAATATCAGAATTGCTAGAAAAGAAAATAAAGAAGAAACTTCTTCTTTAATAACTAAAAATGAACCATTTTCTTCAAAAACCCCTACGTATGCAAAAATACTACAGGACATATCTACAAAAAAAAATTACTGAAACAACACAAGAATGACAACAATTATCTTTTTATGAAGAGAGTTAATTCTCGGATTTATTTCCATACAGCTTGAAAATACCAAGTTACTTATATCTATGGAAATATTAATGTAAAGTTTGTCTCAAAATTATACAAATGCAATTTAATATGTATGATATATTTAGAAGATGATTATGTTCTAAAAGAAATACTAAAGTCAAACTCTAGAATAGGTAATAAGATTACATTATTTTAAACTTTCATGCGGAAGCATAATGGATCCTAATATATTAAGACAATCTTTCAAACAGAAGAGTATGAAGAAATACTTAAATATGGAAAAGGATTTTGAAGAATTTGATATAAGATTACGATAATTAAAGAAAAATCATATGAATAATATTAGAGAAATAGAAGAGGTACTGTATAGATTAAAAAGTAATCTAAATTTAGAAAATACTCCTGAACAAAAATCATTAAAAATAAGAGAAACTTCAACTCCTTCAAGAGCTTACAAATGGTATCAGAGTCTGACCATCAGTAGATTAATAAATATAAATGCTATAAACATAATAATTGTCTATGCACACCTACCTAGTCTTATGAATCTTTTATTACTTCTTACGAACAACAAATTAAAGACGAGAAAGAAATAAAAAGAAGTTTACTAATAGAAGAACTTAAAACATTTATAGAAGATCTTGATGTTGAATAAAAATTACCTCGAACAAGAATTCAACAGAAATTGTAAACTACTCCAAATAAATATAAAAATAGCAGTTAGAAGTATTCCAAAAAGAACAAATTTTTCATATAAAATCTCCCGTAGGAAATTCAAACAAATGGATTATAATAAGTTATATGATTTTAAAACAACAAGTTGAATTAGGACTTTATTCGGAAAATGTATCCAAATGAACTAGTTAATCTATGAAAGTAAACCTAAACAAGTTAGAAAAAATTAAACTATTTAAAAATACAATCCAGTCTAGATATAAAAAATTGCCAAATACAGAAAATGCTCATAACATATACGAATTAGGATTAAGATTGATTCAAAACCAAAACGTACTAAACAGCAATATAGCCACAGCTGTTATTTTAGTTGAATGTTGTAATTTAGAAAAATTTAGGATGGACAAATACAAATAAATATTACTCTTCAAGAAATATACAAGGAACTACACATATCAATGAAGTTATTTCAATAGACGAACTTTTTCCTTCAGAAAATGAGACAAAAGATTTAATTAGTGTTTTAATCGAACATCAATTTATGGCTACACCTACTAATTATCCATCTGTTGACACTCTTTCATCCAACCAACCAATGGGATTACCCTCTCGTCAAATACTAACGAAGCTAGTACAAGCCAAAATATAAGTTCTTATCTTTGTTATCCACCTCCTAGCATTAAACGTAATGTTACATTTAAAAATAGAACAGAATCTAAAAATCAACATAATATACCTGAACCTATAAGTGGACATGGTATTTACTTAAACATAGACTGTAGTAAAAATATAAATGAAATGATTGATAAATGGGTAATAGCAAGCAGCTTGGCCATATATAACTATAATTTAAAAGGAGATGTTTTTGGATTCTTAGAAAATACTCTTACTGGAATCGCCAAAAAATAGCTCTTAGTATTAAGAGATGATAAAAAACAAACTATTAGAGATACTTGTTTAGCTGAAAGGGCTATAAGTTACCTGGTCAGTTATTTATGGTGACTATATAAAAAAGTAAATTTTTAAGATACAAAATTAAATACCACATCGAAATAAAAAACAAAAGCATTAGTCAAATTTAGCAAAACAGAAGATAACAACACTAAATATGTGCAATATTTGTTATTTAAATGAATATACTTGTGAGTATTAAAAATATTTTTATGATATTATAGCTGATGATCGCTCGTTATATTATTTAGACATGTATCTTTACAAATTTACTTGTATAACTCCTAGCAAAGCGCCTTTTTTATAGTGTATTATTCTATCATCATACATTCAGATAGTAATTGGGTTATCAATACCTTTTTGGAAATATGCTTTGATTAATATTTTAATTCCACCAAAAAATGTATGTTTATACTTATCAATATTTTTTATTATTTATAAATCTTGTCTTTTTATTTGTTAGTTGTATAGAGGTATTTTAGTTTTTCCCACTGTGTTTATTATATCTATTGGATATTCTCCTTGTCTAATACTATAGTGTATAGATCTCTTCCATAAAAATATGGGAATGTCAAAACAGTCTTTTATTCCTAGTGATAGTTTTTTTTTTTGTAAGCATCTTCAGATAGGGTAATATGTCTTTTATATTCGACTGAATTATCATTAATTATATCAATTTCAGAGCTTTTTTCCATTAATCAGAATATAAGTATTCCTCTATTTCATTATCAAAATAACTCGTATTAACTAGATTATCTTCGATTTCTGATAATTGATAAATCTCGTCTTCACTTTCAATGTCAAAATAATTGAAAATAGGTTCTAGGTTATTTTCTTTGATGATGGCTACTAATTTTACGTGGTTTATTTTACTTCTTTGGGGATGTTTATTAGTATAATGTCCTTCTTGTTTGCAAATCCAGCATCTTACTTTCTTATTATTTATATTATTATTCTTTTTTCTAAAAGTTCTTTTATTTAGATTAAAATGCATTTTTTGTATTTTCTTAAAAAAATTTTTGTTTTTAACTTTTATATGACAATTGCATTTGCTATGGAAAGAAGAACAACACTATTGTTGAGGGAAGTTGGATTTCTCACAACATAATGATTGTTTATATTATTTATTTTGTTTATGTAATTCTATATACTAACATGCTTCAATTAATTTTTTTAAAGTGTAATATATTCGACTTCTTAAAGTAATGTCATTCTGATTTACTTTTGTAAATTCTTGGCTCAATATGATATTGTATGATTCGGGTAATTTGTAAAAATATGTCTAAATATAACGAGCGATTATCAGCTACAATATAATAAAAATATTTTTGATACTCGCAATTATATTCATTTAAATGACAGATATTGCAGATATTTAGTTTTCTTATCTTCTGTTTTGCTAAATCTAACAGATGTTTTTGTTTTTCTTTTTCGGTGTGGTATCTAATTTTGTATCCTAAAAATTCACTTTTTACATAATCACCATAAATAACTGGCATTTTCCAGGTGTGTTTATACTCCTTTCAGCTAAACAAGTATCTCTAATGGTTTGTTTTTTTATCATCTTTTAATCATAAGAACTATTTTTTGGCAATTCAAGTAAGAGTATTTTCTAAGAATCCAATAACATTCTCTCCTTTTAAATTATATATGGCCAAGTTGTTTTCTATTACCCATTTATCAAATATTTCGTTTGTATTTTTACTACAGTCTAAGTTTAAGCAAATACCGTGTTCACTTATGGGTTCATATATATTATCTTGATTTTTAGATTATGTTCTATTTATGAATGTAGGATTACTTCTAATGCTAGGAGGCAAATAACGAAGATAAGAACTTGTATTTTGGCTTGTATTACCTTCGTTAGTATTTGACGAAGAGGGTAATCCTATTGGTTGGTTGGATGGAGTGTCAACAGATGGGTAACTAGTAGGTGTAGCCATAAATTGAAGTTCAGTTAAAACATTAATTAAATCATTTATCTCATTTTTTGAAAATATAGGCATATAGTAAATCCAGAAGTTACTTGTGTTAATAACCGGTTCATCTTGCACCTTTCTTTGTGGTTTTCTAGAGAAAGTAAACGCTCAACAAGACCATAAAGGTCCATACAGACAACAACCTTATGCAAGTAATTCAAATATTTAAAGCACAACATTAGTTCGTTTCCTACCCTATGCGTAGCTAGAAAAGATAAAAATCATTATTGAACAAAACATGTTTTCAAACAAACAAGCAGAACATAATATTAATTAATACTTAAAAAACAAACTTACAGACATTGAGCAGGAAGAAGATAATTAGTCGTAAAGGGAAACAGACGTCTTTAAATTACAAGAGAAGAAGAAAAGAAGAAATCCTAACCAGCTCTACCCCCTTAAGGAGAAGACAGAAGGTCTTAAATAGAAAAGAAAAGAATACATTAATCGTCACTGCTGATGTTACATGAAATAATTGATGCTACTTTCCAGGTTGGCTGAGCATGTGGGCATCTACTTTTGCCAGAATATTCTTTGTTGATAAGAATTGGTTTACTTTTGTCGGAATAATTTTTGAAAATTTTTTTTACTTTAGATAGTGCTCTGCTGGAGAATAATTTATTGGTACGTATTTATGTTTATCTTCTTACATCTGGCTCCCACTACTCATTACATCAAGTTCTTTTCATATTTCTTGTATAGTATCTTTTTTCTGACAATCGTATATTTGTGAATTTTCTCCTTTTGTAATTTCTGACAGAATAATTATTTAGTTTCTTTGTTGATGGCTAAATTATTTTTGTTGACAATAGAGAACCATTTATTATACATTAATTCATGAATCTTTTTAGTAGGCTGCTTACAGTGACTATATATGAATAATTTTTTTTAGCAGTAATATAGTCAGGATATAAGAATGATCAATTTTCTGTCTTAATCCATATTTGATATAAGTATTTAGTTGTTGATCTCTGGAATGATTTTTTTGTAGGTTTGTATTTTGGGGTATAGGGCCCGCTGCTAATTCCAATTTGTATTAAGGAAATAACTCCTTTTATCTCACGATGAGTTTGATGTAATTTGATAAATAAATTCCAATCTTTAAATATTTGGTGGAAAGTTTCCACCGCTTCAATAATTGGCTTCGGTAATTCTTTTAAAAGATAATCATCTTCTAAATATATCATACGGATTAATCCGCATTTGTATAATTCTGGGACAAACTTTACATTAATATTTCTATAGATATAAGTAATTTGATATTTTCAAACTGTATGGACATAAATCTGAGAATTAACTCTCTTCATAAAAAGATAATTGTTGTCATTCATGTGCTATTTCTATAATTTTTTTTGTAATTTTTTTTGTAGATGTGTTCTGTAGTATTTTTGCATACGTAGAGGTTTTTGAAGATGGTTCTTCATTTTCAGTAATTAAAAAAGAAGCTTTAGTTTTTTTCTTTATTTTCTTCTCTAGCAATTATGATATTTGCAAAATCTCTAATTTTCTTTAATACTTGTAAAGATGGTAACTCTTTCTCTGAAATTTCTCCACATATACTTTTTTTATTTTAAATAATTTATTTAGAATGTTATAACCAAAAGCAATCTCACATTCTAATTTTCATATTTGTAGATCAACAATTTCCAGATAATTGATTATATTTAGAATAGATTTTTCTTCAGTCTCGCTTGCTATGTCATAAGTATCCATATTTTTATCATCCATATTTATTTCCTACATATATCACGTGTAGTATATCATCAAGAGAATTTTATTTCTTTTTATGTATTCTAAATCGAATGTATATGCAGAGAACCAACTTTGTCATCTAATTAATCGTTTATTTGATAATGAATCCACAATTTTTTCTTTAGAGAGAAATTGCAGTTTTATTGTTGTTCTAATTAAAAATGTTTCATTTAAAAATATTTCAAATTTTTAAGTTGTTTTCTTTATTGCTAATATTTTTTTTTTCGTTTATATGATAGTTTTGTTTTGTAGTGCTGTAAGTTCCTGAGCTATATCTACATAAGAGTTCATTACAATTTCTTCTGGCTTTAAAAACTGCATCCCTTGCAATTTCTGAACCGTCTGTTTCGATAAATAGATAATCTCCTGGTATTGGTAACAAGTTGTCTAGTTTTTTCTCATTTCAAGAGAATGACCACATGACAACCTTCTAAAGCATGTTGAATTTTGATTGCCTAATTATTGCTCCTTCAATAAGAAGGATTGCATAGATTGCCTCCAATCATATATTGCTTGATCATTCAATTTTACCATCGTTCAAGAAGTGAAGAACTATCCTGATTGTCATTAATAGCCATCTAACTCCTCCCTCCTTCAAAGATCAAAAATCATCTTGACTTGTTTGATTGGTCATTTTAGTGATCTTGAACCCACTAAACACACTACTTTGTCCAGTAAAATGGTACAAACCAATCCATTTATAAGAATTATCCTAGTTTTCTTCCAACAATCTAACTAGTATTTTTTTAATTCCCCTTAAAAAGATTAGCCCAAGACATTCAATCTCCCATTTTTTCAAGAGAGAGACAACCCCAATCATCATTTGGGGCTATCTACAATAGCACCTCCAAATTCTTGAACTGTCGATTCGTTCCTATCAGGTCACGACATCTACACCTTTAGGGGATGACTAATTCAACCATCTCGAACAGCATCTGCAACGTTTTTGTGTTCCCTCATTTATCACCATAAGTTAATGTCATCATCTCTAAAAGGGGACAAGTATGATCATAGATCTTATTGTATCACTAGCACTAAGAATATTAACATCTCAATTTAACTTGCATTGATTGACTTCGTCTCTAAGATCAAAGGTCAACTTATTAACTCGTAATTTTCACCTTTTTTTGTTGTGCATATCATAAATTATCCCATAAGTCACTTCTTTGAGCGTGTGTGAGACATTATTTGAAGTTAAGGCATTTAAAAACACTCTACCAACTTGACTTCTCGCACACAATAAATCTTTTCGAGAAATTCAAGTTTCATAAACATATTCATGAATTTATAAACAACCATTAAGAAAAGACGTAAATTAAAATTCCATTAACCGTAATGGAGATGACACCCCAGGCATATTTAATAAGAATCAATTCAAGATGAAGATTCATAAAGCCAAAAATAAATAGATGAGATGAGACTATTAATGAACTATTTGATAAAAAACTAAAGCACATAATTTATCATGATTAATATTTTTACCATTTATATTACTTTCCTTTAAAGTGATTATTCGTCTATGTGATAAATGCATCTACATAAAATTAAAGATATTTGTACATTTACCGAGTTGGTTAAAAAAATTTATGCAACCACCAAAGGATCCAAGTGTTGAATCAAGAAAAGAATGTAATACTAGAAATTAGAGATTTAAAAGCATCAACAAATCCACTTGAGAAATTGAAATGTATGCAAGATGTGGTAATTTGATTGGAAATAAATTTGAAAGGAATTAAAGATTTATCAAGGAGTAGATGGAATGACTATTAGACTGTGAAATCTTATATGAGTATTAGTACCAACAAGATTCCTAAAGGAAAGTATTTTCCGTTGTTTTGTAAGTTATTTCTGCCTTGTAATTACAGAATAAGAATTTCAATAACATTTGAAAAAAAAGGACCCTCACCAAGTGCATATATATAATTAATCTCTTCATATCAAGAAACGAGATTATATGGTTGAATTTTTTTTTTTAACTCACGCACACGCCAATATGTGCTAAGCCTTATAATCAAAACCCCATGATTAGCGAAAAAGCACCAAACCACTAGGCTAAATTGGATATAATAGAGCTGAATAAAATTTCTTCATGGAAACAAAGCTCATTAGGACTTTTATTTTTTATCACCTTGTTCTTTAATTCCATTTTCCTATTTTTCTTCCTTCCATTGCAAATTTTTCCCTCACTGCTTGAGGTATCAAATTACCATACAAATGATATATTACCATAAACTATGAGAGCCAAGCTACTCCAATCAAGAGAAAAAAATATACTTTGTAAACTTCTTATCAGTAAAATGGAAAATACTATCTTAAGTTATTAGCTATTTGTGAAGACCTTGAAAAAGATAAGGAAAACTCAATCACCATTTAAGCATTTCTCCAAGCGTCAAAGACCCAAAGTTCATGTTATAAGACAAATAAGATTTGATAATTACGTTTTAGTTTTGCAACTCCACAATGCTAGAGGTATGTAAGCCTTGACATTTTCTTGTTAACTACAAAAGAAATTTGGGATGCTAAGAGTGAGCCCTACTCGAAAGACAAATATGATGCAATCATCCATGAAATCAAGACAAAACTCTTGAGAATTAAGCAAAGCAATCTTTCTATAAATGAATACTTCAATATGATGAGAAGACAATGGTTGGAGTAACTAATATCAAGATCACATGATGAAGTGGCATGAGGATAATGTAATTCGTTAGCATTATGTTAAAATAGAATTTTAGAGTTTCTTGCAAGTCATAACGTGAAATTTGATCAAGTAAGAATTTACATTCATAGAAAAGAAACTTTACTGTAAGGCTCTCTCGTATTAAAACTGAAGAGAGTAGGAGAGCAATCCTGATAGAGGTCCCAAGTAAAGAAGGACCGACCATGGTGAACACAAGAGAAAGCTCAAGGAGAAGAATATAATTCCTTGGAAGCTTCCAAGAATTAGGGACGAAAAAATCCACCAAAAAAGAAAGTTTATGATGTAAATATTGCAAAAAAGGAGTTAAGATTGGAGATGACTATTTGAAACTCCATGGAAACCCTTAAGATCATGTCGGATACAATGGCAATCAATCAAAGGGCCCAACCTTTCTAACAATGACAGCTGGACACAACTTTAATGAAATTCAATAGGTACGAAATTTCTTAATACATTTGAATCGGTTACTTTGACCTCAGCTGTACGTTAGTAAAGAAGTGAATCATGGTACTGAGTTAGCATGTTGATTATGCCGCTTCTAACTAGAAGAAATCCCAAATTTGGCCCGGTCTTAATAATTAAGAATAGAAAAAAGTGTTGTTTTCAGTTTGCTTTGTCCAATTTCTGTGTGTAGCATGTGTTCTACTTTTGGAAGGATTGTAGACTTGCAGCATTCAATTAATCAAGAGTAATGCTAACTCATATTTTCCTTCCATGTCCTACTCACTCCTATTGCAAGTCTATTCAACTTTTACATGAATGAAAACATTTCAATAATATCTAATTTCCAAAAATAAGGATCTACAGCATCCATCATCATGTTCAATAGATATTAAACCACATAATGTCACATTGTAACATGTATATAAATATGTAGATAGCATAAAAAGGGAGAACAAATACAAACTCAAGGCTATAAAAACATAAAACAACAGGGCAATAATGGAAGAAGAAATGACAATGACATGAGTTAACAACGACAATGAGCAATGGAGAGAAAGAGCCACAAAATTTGAGTGAGATTCTGTTTTTAGTAAATTTGTCATATTAAACCTTGGATTTAGAGCAATTCCTTGTGGCTCACTTCCCATCAACGCAACTAAGTTAACCAATCCAGTATGAAGTCTCTACAAGGGGGTGACTGACCTTGGACAAGAACTATTAAATATCCATGAATCACGACAAACAAAAATTAAAACTACTGTGCACACAAAAGATGTAGCACAGATATTCAAGCTAAACGTGTTTGTGCTATCCATGTCAACTAAACTAGGATCGAGAGTGGCCAGATAAAAGAATGGCTATATATCCATGGATCCCAAAAGTAAATAAATAAATGTTGAAGAAAAGAGCATACAAAGCAAAATAAAAATGTAGCACTGAAATAATTGTTTGTGTGCATGTATATTTAAATTGAATAAGTATTTTAAAACAAACTAATATAAAAAGTTTTTTAATTCCCCATGAATTGATTTTCTCTAACATTAGTAATCACATAATTAGATTAATCACTTCAAACAAGTGGTATCCTCATAAAAAGTAAAAAGAAAGACAAATTTCCAACTACAAGAAGCAATTATAAGACATAAGAGTGAAAAGAATTGAGAAGAACGAATATGTTATAAGTACCTTAAGTAAGAATGGAACGACAGTATAAAACAAAAACATCGCCAATGAAAATCCAAAGANGAAAAAAGTAAAAAGAAAGACAATTTCCAACTACAAGAAGTAATTATAAGAAATAAGAGTGAAAAGAATTGAGAAGAACGAAAATGTTATAAGTACCTTAAGTAAGAATGGAACGACAGTATAAAACAAAAACATCGCCAATGAAAATCCAAAGAATGGAAACACCTGAAATTAAAGATGCCAAAGTAAAAAATAAACTGAAATATCATTTAAATAAGGAGGACACAAGCCATCACATCATAATTTCAACCTTAGTAAATCTAAAAAGTTGAATAGCCAATGATTTTAGTGACAAAGTCCAAAAAAAGCATCTCTATAAAATATTAATTTGAAAAGAATAAAATAATACAAATAANCAAATATCATTTAAATAAGGACACAAGCCATCGCATCATAATTTCAACCTTAGTAAACCTAAGAAGTTGAATAGCCAATGATTTTAGTGACAAAGTCCAAAAAAAAGCATCCCTATAAAATATTAATTTGAAAAGAATAAAATAATACAAATAATAATAATAATATATGCCTAATATCCTTTATACAAAACAAATAAACAAGTGATAGAATTCGTACTTTTAAAACTGTAACTGTATTTATGTTCTATGTTGGAGTTTCAATTGTGTTGATCTGCTTCTATCATTTGAGTTCAATGAGGAAATTACATGAAGTGTTGTTATGAGAATTTGAGAATTACAAGAATTATACAAATTGTAAGACTTCTTGTTCATCATTCTTTGACTGGTGCTTATCCATGTGACTCTAGTCATTTTGTTGTTGTTCATGCTTATCCTTGCACAAAAAATTGTTCATAGCCGTTGTTTGCGCCTATCAGCCTTATCCACAAAACTTCTGACCAAGATTTTAACGGTCATTTTATTCAATACTACTAACTTAGACGATTTAAACACAACTCCAACACATGTAATTTACTAACTGGGTGCTTAATAAATTCCTTATCCCTCTAAAATTGGAGTTCTAGTAGGACGTCGAATTCCTCTGGTGTGTAATTCTAAGTACTTATTTCTAGGGGGAATATATTCTCCATACTAATGTGAGATTTGATTTCATGATTGGATGAAAATTACAATCTTTCTTTCATCTAAATAAATATATAATTTTTTTTTAGTATGATTATTTTTGTTAAAACATGGTGAAACAAACATATTCCGTAAAGAGAAAACAAAAAAACATATTCTTAGGGGCATTATATCATTGTAGTAATGACATCAAGATAAAAATTCACACCCTCAAATAAGGTACTCTTTTGGTTATTAATTATCGCAACAAAATAAAAATTTGGTGCCTCATTCTTTACTACTACAAGAGAATCAAAATGAAATTAATCAACATGTTGTCATGCTGCAATTTTTTATGAAAGGAAAAAAAATTCATGAATATCTAATTGGGCTAAACATTAAAGATGACCAAGCATACATCCAAACACTTCAAAAAGACACTCTTTCCAAACTAAATGAAATATGATATATTATTAGAAAAAAAAAGATGGGAGATGCCATGCTACGTCCAAAACAACACTCACTAATGGCAATGTAACATGAAGAATCTATGAATAATTATCGATTAAAATTATCCAAATTGACTTGGGAATAAAATGAAAAGATAATATAAAATAATGTTGCGATAACAAATCATCTATCAGCATAGCACACAATTCAATCCAACAAGACCAAATCAAATATATAGAAATCAATTGACAATTTATTAAAAAAATTAAAATTTGTATCATTATGTATCCCATAAGTCCAAATACAAAAGTTGTTGACCGAAATTCTAAATAATGGAGTGTCAACATTTATATTTCAAATTACCAGAACTAAAATAAGCATGAGGAATATATACTTTACAGCTTGAGGAGTGCGAGCAATTTTATAGGCGAACTAGGCACTCTAGGGGATTGTAAAACTAGCAATCAATCATTGGCAATCCATGGGTCATTGATTATTAGGGGCAAAAGTCTCTAAAATTTCAGAAGAAATAAATATTAGCAAGCTATAGAATATCTTATTTTTTAGCAACAAAGGTAGAAATATATTATTCTATGTGTTTTCGGTCCTAAAACCTTTCTTCCTATAATTAGAACATAATTAGAAATTTGCATGAGTAAAAATTACCAAGTATAACCTAAAATTCTGCTATATAAACAAAGATGTGAGATCATTAATGAAATACACAGAAATTCAAATAATTTCTCCTCTCTTCCAATCTCATGCACCCTTGAGCTTTGCGATCACATTTTTAGTAAGTGAATTTTTATCAACTTATAAGCCAATCACGTCTCTCAAATATAATATAGTTTCACAACAATGCTTAGAAAAAAAGGGTAAAAAGCTCAACAGTTTGATTGTCATCATCAAAATATATATAAATACTCATAATCTCGAATAATAAATTTCAACTCATTAAAATGTAATGGCTGTGAAATACAACATGAGAAGTAGAGTCTCCACTTATAGAGTTTGTTGGACATGACTCTAGCCATATGCAATGATTAAAATTTGAACTATAATCCTCAGCAATTATTTCCTCAAAAATATCTATTAAGATCTCATTCACCAAGAAGTTGAATATTTTAGAAAGCTTCTTCATCTATCTATGTCTGCCTTCTTAACTCACAAAGGAAATCATATTGAAAAGCCCCATAAGTGTTTTCATGTACTAAACTAGACCAAGAGAAAATCAAATCAGTTGTCAACCCCGAATCTACATGTGCTCAGCTTCGGCCACCCCTCACTATGATTCCTTTGTGTGAGCAACACGACATCCCCAATGCACAAATCATACAAAAAAAATTACATTTCATGCCACCAGTTGACAAAATTTGAGATCATGAGCTAGCGCATCACATGCCCTTTTCTTCATCATAGCCGCCAAACCTTTTCCGATTTCACCCTCCCACCCTGGCGGCTATTAAGCCTCTTGACCAAACCTTCTTGTTGACCTTTCCTTCAATAAGAAGGGATGTCTCTGCGGCCAATAGAAGCTTCTCAGGCAACAAAACAATATTGCACACAAAGTCTTCAATTTCTCCTATCTCTTTGTTTGTTAGCATTACAAACTTGAGGCTAGTAACTTCATTTATTAAAGGATAAACATACCATTATTTATTAGTAGCATTATCCTTGATGCTTGAAATATAGTTCATAGACATTTTGTAGGTTGCTAGTGCTTTCTTTCATGTTCAAATACTGAAAACTTTGAAGGAATTTAAAATTCATATTGTAGAGCTACCTAATGTTTTGCCATGTGAGTTGTTACCTAAATCTAAAATAACTAAATGCTTCCCATGATAGCAACTTTTACCATGCACATTATTTTAGGTAAATACAACGAAACTTATTCATGCATATTATAATTAATTATAGAGCTAGCATTCATTATATTTGATATAAAATACATATCATATTTTTTACTAGAAATACAAAATAGTGATGCCTATTTACATATGATGTCAAGGTTGATGGAACTCTACAGAATATTATCTAAATAAATCGATGGGTCCACAAAAGAAATAGCCTTTTCTAAAATCATTGAAATTCAAGACGTCTTAATAAAGCTGACTATGGATAATATAGATATACAGATGAGATAAAAGAAGACTCATGAATAATCTCTGGATATATATGATTATACAAGATGCAACTGCACAATATTATGTTAGTGAAAAAATGCATTGATTACTATTTTCATATAAAGGATAATTAACATCACCGTATAAAAATTTCTTGATTACCATTTTCAAATAAAGGATACTTACAAAACATATTGTAAATCATCTTATAGCAACTGACACATTCTTTTATATTATGTAATATTATGTTCGGCTATGACTTCATAACATTCATTATGCTGCTACTATATAGTAGATCATGCTTTGTTTTTGTCATATTAAATGCATTTATGCTTGAATAATTAATTATTTATTGAGTTCGAAAGGTTATACTCATTTATTGTCAAATGCTTTTATAACAGGCTATTTCAAGTTGTTGTAATGGTCGGTATTATCTGTAACTCTAGCAAAATAATCCTCCGGAAATGAATTCATCTTGAAAAAGAGACAAGGGACAAAGCAGCAACAAGTGATTTGCTTAATCTCGATTGAATTTGAAGGAGAACAAACGGAGGGCCTCATCACTCAGAGGAGGAGGAAGAAGAAGGTTGTAATCGTGTCATAGGTAGAGAGCAACAGAGCGATTGATGTCATGTGATGAGCTAAATCGAGCAGTCGACAGCACCGATGAGCAAAGTTCGCGAAGGTGAAGAAGAAAGGAGAAGCTAGAAGGTTTGACTTGAAGAATCAAGCAACAAGGCAAGAAGAAGATGATCAGATGAGAGCCAATGGTTGTGTTCTTGTGTTAGAATTAAGAGTAGAAAGCAAGGATGTGATGTAGCTTAAGAGTCGAGCATCCTTCGAGTAGAACAAAACAATGCGAAGGAGAAGAACATCTGACGATCTCACGAGGGCGGGAGATAAGCAATCGAGCTCGATCAAGATTAAAGACTATAGGGAAGCAAATGGTGGTGCTAACCATGCTAGAGGAAGGAGTAAGACAAAAGTGATATCAGAGAGCTAAGGTTTAAACTAAGTAATATAAATCTTATTGAAAGAGTAATTAAGTTAACTAATGGAAATGCTATAAAAAGTTTTTGTATTTAATCCTATAATCATAATTATAACCAATATGTAAATTTCAAGGAGAAAAGCTTAAACCTAATAAAGTTTAATTTATTTTTTTTAAATCTAAAGTTGCTCTTTCATTTATTTTTTAATGATTAAACATTGGTTACAAAAAAATTAAAAATATAAAACATTTAATTTCACTGTCCGCCTATTTGTTCCATTCTTAAAAAATTCTAAACCTCTGACTGATCATGAAAGTTCCTTGGTGGATCATCACTAGATACACTTTAGGATATGCTTCAATTCACTTATAGTTTGCTATATAGTCTTAATTTATGGTGACATCTCAACACATAATTAGAATTCTATTGTGTTAACATTAGATGTGTGGATTTGGTTTATAGAATTAAATACATGAGAAGATGGGGATACCATAAGAAAAAATATTTACATATCTAAAATCTTGATTGTTGAACGTCGTGGGTTTGGTTCTTCTGCCTGCCAGAGAAGAAATCAGGGGATTGCATGCGTGCGGGACAAAGCAGACGCGGGTCACCTAGGTGCAGTATGTTGTGGGATCACCTGCATGCGAGGGACCAAGCAAAAGACACCACAAACAACGATGCAAACCGCTGCTGAATTGTCTACAACTATGTGTACGATACGACTCTGCGTGCGAAGGAGGAAGCAAATGGCTAGGGGAGGAGAAAATTTTCCACAGGTTGGCTGCACGTAGAGCACCATGCGGACGACGGCTGCAATTCTCTCATCACGGCAGTAAAAGAACAAAACACAGCCGCCACGATAAGATATATCACAGTTGTTGTCTCCATGCAGACAACGTATGGAAAAATTTCTCGGGATCATCTGCGTGCAGAAGACGATTGAATTGGCATGGATCGGATAAGTTTGAAAAATTAGGGATTTTGTTCTTTTTTGATCGAATTATTAAGTGGGGCCCCCATGAGGCGTGACTTAGCACCCGAGGGTTAGAATGTGTTCACCCTGTGAAATTTGTGCCCCCTCGTGGGACGAAACGGCTTACCCCTTGCCTCACGCGTGCCCTGATAACGCCCATTAATTAAAGTAAGTTTTATACATAGATGATCATAATTATTCATCAAATATTCAACATATTGTAATTTTTTTCTTATAACTTGAAATAACTGCATCCTTGTTATATCTTTTTTTTATTCCTGTGATTTAGAACTGCAATCGACTAATTTTGTTTTATAGATAAAAAATCACTTGTTTAATTAAAAATATTTGATTGGATCTGCATGACTAAATGAGTAGATGAATAGAAACTAAATGCTATAAATATACTCATACAATAGAGAGTATTATCATTACGCCTTTGGTTTAGACTATAGATTCACACTCTTTTGTTGCTTTCAGATTTCAGCTATTATTAAATAGTTTTAAAATTTATTTATTATTGACCTAATGTTATTATTTATAAGTTAAACGTCGTCCAACCGTCTTTTTTAGCATTGGTAATTTTAAGCTCCAGAGTTGGATCATGGTAGTTATTACTCATCGAAATAGTAACATAATACATCACTTAAGTCTTACAAGTGAATATGTTTGCTAAAATTATTTAAGCCATCACAACAAGTAGCTAAAGGAGAACAGGCCATTGCAGAAACTTAGGTACACTAATCAGAGTTAAAGGCCCAAACAGCTAAGTGACAAGTGAACCTAACTGCTCAAGATAACAAAGGAACTGGAATTTTGCATTCTCAAGCTAATGAGAGATGGATCGAGCGTCAGAGCAATGTTTAAAAACACATCCTCCTACATTCAATAAGAAAACAAAGAATCTCAACACCAAGCTTCATGACATTGAAAAAAACCTCTATGTTTCAAGTGTCTTAAAGATCGCAAAGTGGATAAAATAGCATTTCATATTCATGTAAGTGCTGATAATTATGATGAATTCATCGATGTAACAACTTCAGGTATGATACAAAGATTGTCTAAGCAGAGTTTGAAAAACCTTTCTTGGAGCAATATTTCTCAATGAGGGACAGCGCAAAGCTGAAAAGTGATTGAAGTTTGACTAAAGCAATGATCAAAAGAGCATTTGAGATTATAAGACAAAGTTTGTTCAAATCATCAAATTTATTCCTTACAATATTCAACACAAAAAAATATATATTTTCTTCATAGCTTGTGAGAGAATATTAAGGCAAGCTTATCGATAGAGATGTGCAAAAGGCTAATTTGGATGGATCGACTCACAAATTAGATAAACCGAATGGAACAGAAATTTAAAATCCAAAAAATCAAACCAAATAAACTTTTGCTAAATGGATCCAAACCGAACAAAAAATTAATTAGATCTAATCGATCAGGTTTAGAGCAAACTGAAATTTGGTATTTGATTCTATTTCAAACTGAAATAATTAAAACTTGAGGTTCAATTTCAAGTAAAGTGTATTAAAGATAAAATATAAGAAGTTATATTATAAAAATTGGTTTAAATATAAAAACTTAAAAAATTGAGAAAAACATCAAACGGCCCGTAGGAAGTCTAAATGAACAATCTGCGACGCTAAAAATTCTTCTTTTAGTGATTTTTATAATAGACTAGATACTAAGAAGGGTGAAAAATATATGTGTAAACTAGTCAAACAAAGAGAAGAAAAGTAAATAATTAACTAAAGTAAAGTGTATTAAAGATGAAAATCAAAAAGTCTTTTTCTTAAAAAAAAGATATTCAACATAGGTGGATGACTTTTTAATAAAAATTCTGAAAATACGATCGGCCTTAGTGATCTTAATCTCGTTAATAATAATAAAACGTTTCATTTTTACCGTTACATTAGTAAAAAAAAAGTTGAGGAGGCTTTAAAAAAAACTAAGGGTGGAAAGTCTGCAGGACCTAATGACGTCCCAATTAAAATGTGGAAATATTTAGGAGATTTTAGAGTTTCTTGGTTTATTAAACTATTTAATATTATTTTAAAAACTAAAAAGATGCTTGAGGAACAGAGGAAGAGTATTTTGATCCCATTTTTCAGAATAAAGGGGATGCACAAAAGTGTGCAAATTATAAAAGACTTAAGTTGACGTGTCATACTTAAAAATTATGGGAGGAGTAATTGAACATAGGTTAAGACGTATTACAAAGATTTCTCATAATCCATTTGAATTTATGTCGGACATCTCTACTATGGAAGCTATACATTTATTGAGAGTTTTGATGGAGAAGTTCAGAGATAATAAGGAGGATCTACCTTTGATCTTTATTGATTTAGAAAAAGCTTATGATAAGGTTCCAAGAGATATCCTTTGGAGAATTCTTGAGAAGAAAGGTNAGACTTAAGTTGACGTGTCATACTTAAAAATTATGGGAGGAGTAATTGAACATAGGTTAAGACGTATTACAAAGATTTCTCATAATCCATTTGAATTTATGTCGGACATCTCTACTATGGAAGCTATACATTTATTGAGAGTTTTGATGGAGAAGTTCAGAGATAATAAGGAGGATCTACCTTTGATCTTTATTGATTTAGAAAAAGCTTATGATAAGGTTCCAAGAGATATCCTTTGGAGAATTCTTGAGAAGAAAGGTGTTGACAGGACTTATATTGAAGTCATTAAAGATATGTATACTAGAGTTGTTACTTGTTTTCGAACTGAAGGAGGATTAACCAAATATTTTCCTATTTCTGTTGGATTACATCAGGGATCGGCTTTAAGCCCATATATTTTTGCTTTAGTTATGGATGGTCTTATTAGACATTTACAGGAGGATGTACTATGGTGTATGCTTTTTGCTGTAAATCCTTCTCGTGGATAAGACGAGAGAAAACCCAGAAAAAAATGAATTATGGAGATCTACATTGGAGTCTAAAGGCCTTCATTTGAGTAGAAATAAAACTGAATACATGGAATGTAATTTTAGTAGTAGTAGCTCTAGTGACAGAAGTGCAACTTTGGGTGATCAAATTATTAAAAAGTGTGACGATTTTGATATCTCGGGCCTGTTGTTCAAAGCGATGGTGATATAGATTGAGGTGTTAATGGTAGAATTCAAGTTGGTTGGTTGAAGTGGAGATATGCTTCGGGTCTTTTGTGTGATAGAAAAGTACCTCTTAGAATGAAAGGAAAATTTTATAAGATGGTGGTGAGACCTACAATGCTCTATGATGTTGAATTTTAGCCTTTTAAAGAGAAGCATAATACTAAGCTAAGTGTTGCCGAGATGAGAATGATTAGGTGGATGAGTGGCTTTACACTTAGAGACAATATGTGAAATGAATATACTCGTGATAGGGTTGATGTAGCTCCAGTGATGGACAAATCTAGAGAAAGTCGTTTTAAATGGTTTGTTCACATTAAACGTCGACTATTTGATGATTCAATTAGGAGAGTAGATGTTTTAGATTCAACTTATGTTAAGAAAGGCAGAGTTAGACCTAGGAAGACTTGGTCTTATTGTATAAAAAACGATCTTAACTTATTAGAAATAAATGAAAATAGGACGCAATAGAGAAAAAAGATTCATGTAGCCGACCCCACGTAGTGGGATCAAGGCTTTGTTGTTGTTGTTGTTGTTGTTCAATTTCAAGAATTAAATTGTTTCTTCTCTTGTCTATATTCTCATCATCTCCTTAAAATTCAAAATTTCAAATTAAAATAAAACAAATGTCATATGCTCTCTTTATTTTCTTTCCAAATGAATTTCATTTCTTAATTATAATATTACTCAGTTNAGTCCAAATACAAAAGTTGTTGACCGAAATTCTAAATAATGGAGTGCCAACATTTATATTTCAAATTACCAGAACTAAAATAAGCATGAGGAATATATACTTTACAGCTTGAGGAGTGCGAGCAATTTTATAGGCGAACTAGGCACTCTAGGGGATTGTAAAACTAGCAATCAATCATTGGCAATCCATGGATCATTGATTATTAGGGGCAAAAGTCTCTACAATTTCAGAAGAAATAAATATTAGCAAGCTATAGAATATCTTATTTTTTATCAACAAAGGTAGAAAAATATTATTCTATGTGTTTTCGGTCCTAAAACCTTTCTTCCTATAATTAGAACATAATTAGAAATTTCCATGAGTAAAAATTACCAAGTATAACCTAAAATTCTGCTATATAAACAAAGATGTGAGATCATTAATGAAAATACACAGAAATTCAAATAATTTCTCCTCTCTTCCAATCTCATGCACCCTTGAGCTTTGCGATCACATCTTTAGAAAGAAGTAAATTTTTATCAACTTATAAGCCAATCACGTCTCTCAAATATAATATAGTTTCACAACAATGCTTATAAAAAAAGGGTAAAAAGCTCAACAGTTCGATTGTCATCATCAAAATTTATAGAAATACTCATAATCTCGAATAATAAATTTCAACTCATTAAAATGTAATGGGTGTGAAATACAACATGAGAAGTAGAGTCTCCACTTCTTATAGAGTTTGTTGGACATGACTCTAGCCATATGCAATGATTAAAATTTGAACTATAATCCTCAGCAATTATTTCCTCAAAAATATCTATTAAGATCTCATTCACCAAGAAGTTGAATATTTAAGAAAGCTTCTTCATCTATCTATGTCTGCCTTCTTAACTCACAAAGGAAATCATATTGAAAAGCCCCATAAGTGTTTTCATGTACTAAACTAGACCAAGAGAAAATCAGATCAGTTGTCAACCCCGAATCTACATGTGCTCAGCTTCGGCCACCCCTCACTATGATTCCTTTGTGTGAGAAACACGACATCCCCAATGCACAAATTATACAAAAAAAATTACATTTCATGCCACCAGTTGACAAAATTTGAGATCATGAGCTAGGGCATCACATGCCCTTTTCTTCATCATAGCCTCCAAACCTTTTCCGATTTCACCCTCCCACCCTGGCGGCTATTAAGCCCCTTGACCAAACCTTCTTGTTGACCTTTCCTTCAACTTTAAGAAGGGATGTTTCTGCGGCCAATAGAAGCTTCTCAGGCAACAGAACAATATTGCACACAAAGCCTTCAATTTCTCCTATCTCTTTGTTTGTTAGCATCACAAACTTGAGGCGAGTAACTTTCATTTATTAAAGGATAAACATACCATTATTCATTAGTGGCATTATCCTTGATGCTTGAAATATAGTTCATAGACATTTTGTAGGTTGCTAGTGCTTTCTTTCATGTTCAAATACTGAAACCTTGGAAGGAATTTAAAATTCATATTGTAGAGCTACCTAATGTTTTACCATGTGAGTTGTTGCCTAAATCTAAAATAACTAAATGCTTCCCATGATAGCAACTTTTACCATGCACATTATTTTAGGTAAATACAACGAAACTTATTCATGAAAATTATGATTCATTATAGAGCTAGCATTCATTATATTTGATATAAAATACATATCATATTTTTTACTAAAAATACAAAATAGCGATGCCTATTTACATATGATGTCAAGGTTGATGGAACCCTACAGAATATTAGCTAGATAAATCGATGGGTCCACAAAACAAATAGCTTTTTCTAAAATCATTGAAATTCAAAATGTCTTAATAAAGCTGACTATGGATAATATAGATATACAGATGATATAAAAGAAGACTCATGAATAATCTTTGGATATATATGATTATACAAGATGCAACTGCACAATATTATGTTAGTGAAAAAATGCATTGATTACTATTTTCATATAAAGGATAATTAACATCACCATGTTAGTATAAAAATTTCTTGATCTACATAACATACTGTAAATCATCTTATAGCAACTGACACATTCTTTTATGTTATGTAATATTATGTTCGGCTATGACTTCATAACATTCATTATGCTGCTACTATATAGTAGATCATGCTTCGTTTTTGTCATATTAAATGCATTTATGCTTGAATAATTAATTATATATTGAGTTCGAAAGGTTATACTCATTTATTGTCAAATGCTTTTATAACAGGCTATTTCAACTTGTTCTAATGTTCGGTTTTATCTGTAACTCTAGCATTATAATCCTCCGGAAATGAATTCATCTTGAAAAGGAGACAAGGGAGAAAGCAGCAACAAGTCATTTGCTTAGTCTCGATTGAATTTGAAGGAGAACAAACGGAGGGCCTCATCACTCAAAGGAGGAAGAAGAAGAAGGTTGTAATCGTGTCATAGGTAGAGAGCAACAAAGCGATTGATGTCACGTGATGAGCTAAATCGAGCAGTCGACAGCACCGATGAGCAAAGTTCACGAAGGTGAAGAAGAAAGGAGAAGCTAGAAGGTTTGACTTGAAGAATCGAGCAACAAGGCAAGAAGAAGATGATCAGATGAGAGCCAACGGTTGTGTTCTTGTGCTAGAATTAAGAGTAGAAAGCAAGGATGTGATGTGGCTTAAGAGTCGAGCATCCTTCGAGTAGAACAAAACAATGCGAAGGAGAAGAACATCTAACGATCTCACGAGGGCGGGAGATAAGCAATCGAGCTCGATCAAGATTAAAGACTATAGGGAAGCAAATGGTGGTGCTAACCATGCTGGAGGAAGGAGTAAGACAAAAGTGATATCAGAGAGCTAAGGCTTAAACTAAGTAATATAAATCTTATTGAAAGAGTAATTAAGTTAACTAATGGAAATGCTATAAAAAGTTTTTGTATTTAATCCTATAATCATAATTATAACCAATATGTAAATTTCAAGGAGAAAAGCTTAAACCTAATAAAGTTTAATTTATTTTTTTTAAATCTAAAGTTGCTCTTTCATTTATTTTTTAATGATTAAACGTTGGTTACAGAAAATTAAAAATATAAAACATTTAATTTCACTGTCCGCCTATTTGTTCCAATCTTAAGAAATTCTAAACCTCGGATTGATCATGAAAGTTCCTTGGTGGATCATCACTAGATACACTTTAGGATATGCTTCAATTCGCTTACAGTTTGCTATATAGTCTTAATTTATGGTGAAATCTCAACACATAATTAAAATTCTATTGTGTTAACATTATATGTGTGGATTTGTTTTATAGAATTAAATACATGAGAAGATGGGGATACCATAAGAAAAAATATTTACATATCTAAAATCTTGACTATTGGACGTCGTGGGTTTGGTTCTTCTGCCTGCCAAAGAAGAAGTCAGGGGATTGCATGCGTGCGGGACGAAACAGACGCAGGTCACCTAGGTGCAGTCTGTTGTGGGATCACCTGCATGCGAGGGACCAAGCAGAAGACACCACAAACGGCGATGCAAACCGTTGCTGAATTGTCTACAACTATGTGTGCGATGCGACTCTGCGTGCGAAGGAGGAAGCAAAGGGCTCGGGGAGGAGAAAATTTCCACAAGTTGGCTGCACGTAGAGCACCGTGCAGACAACGACTGCGATTCTCTCATCACGGCAGTAAAAGAAAAAAAAACAGCCGCCACGATAAGATGTATCACAGTTGTTGTCTCCATGCAGACAATGTATGGAAAATTTTTTTGGGATCATCTGCGTGCAGAAGACGATTGAATTGGCATGGATTGGATAAGTTTGAAAAATTAGGGATTTTTTTTCCTTTTTGATCGAATTATTAAGTAGGGCCCCCATGAGGCGTGACTTAGCACCCGAGGGTTAGAAAGTGTTCACCCTGTGAAATTTGTGCCCCCTCGTGGGACGAAACGGCTTACTCCTTGCCTCGCGCGCGCCCTAATAACGCCCATTAATTAAAGTAAGTTTTATACATATATGATAATAATTATTCATCAAATATTCAACATATTGTAAATTTTTTCTTATAACTTGAAATAACTGCATCCTTGTAAAATCTTTTTTTTTATTCCTGTGATTTAGAACTGCAATCGACTAATTTTGTTTTATAGATAAAAAAATCACTTATTTAATCAAAAATATTTGATTGGATCTGAATGACTAAATGAATAGATGAATAGAAACTGAATGCTATAAATATACTCATACAATAGAGAGTATTATTATTACGCCTTTGGTTTAGACTATAGATTCACACTCTTTTGTTGCTTTCAGATTTCAGCTATTATTAGATTGTTTTAAGAACTTATTTATTATTGACCTAGTGTTATTATTTATAAGTTTAACGTCGTCCAACCGTCTTTTTTAGCATCGGTAATTTTAAGCTCCAGAGTTGGATCATGGTAGTTATTACTCATCGAAATAGTAACACAATACATCACTTAAGTCTTACAAGTGAATATTAAAATTATTTAAGCCATTACAACAAGTAGCTAAAGGAGCACAGGCCACCACAGAAACTTAGGTACACTAATCAGAGTTAAAGGCCCAAACAGCTAAGTGACAAGTGAACCTAACTGCTCAAGATAACAAAGGAACTGGAATTTTGCATGCTCAAGCTAATGAGAGATGGATCAAGTGTCAGAGCAATGTCTAAAAACACATCCTCCTACATTCAATAAGAAAAGAAAGAATCTCAACACCAAGCTTCATGACATTGAAAAAAACCTCTATGTTTCAAGTGTCCTAAAGATCGCAAAGTGGATAAAATAGCATTTCATATTCATATAGGTGCTGATAATTATGATGAATTCATCGATGTAACAACTTCAGGTCTGATACAAAGATTGTCTAAGCAGAGTTTGAAAAACCTTTCTTGGAGCAATATTTCTCAATGAAGGACAGCGCAAAGCTGAAAAGTGATTGAAGTTTGACTAAAGCAATGATCAAAAGAGCATTTGAGATTATAAGACAAAGTTTGTTCAAATCATTAAATTTATTCCTTACAACATTCAACACGAAAAAATATATATTTTCTTCATAGCTTGTGAGACAATATTATAGAGATGTACAAATGGTTAATTTGGATGGATCGGCTCACAAATTAGATAAACCGAATGGAACAAAAATTTAAAATCCAAAAAATCAAACCGAATAAACTTTTGCTAAATATATCCAAACCAAACAAAAAATTAATTAGATTTAATCGATCAGGTTTAGAGCAAACTGAAATTTGGTATTTGATTCTATTTCAAACTGAAATAATTAAAACTTGAGGTTCAATTTCAAGTAAAATGTATTTAAAGATAAAATATAAGAAGTTATATTATAAAAATTGGTTTAAAAGTAAAAACTTAGAAAATTGAGAAAAATATCAAACGGATCGCAGGAAGTCTAAATGAACAATCTACGATGCTAAAAATTCTCCTTTTAGTGATTTTTATAATAGATTAGATACTAAGGGTGAAAAATATATGTATAAACTAGCCAAACAAAGAGAAAAGAAAAGTAAATAATTAACTCAAGTAAAGTGTATTAAAGATGAAAATCAAAAAGTTTTTTTCTTAAAAAAAGATATTCAACATAGGTGAGTGACTTTTTAATGAAATTTCTGAAAATACGATCGACCTTAGTGATCTTAATCTCGTTAATAATAATAAAACATTTCATTTTTACCGTTACATTAGTAAAAAAAAGTTGAGGAGGCTTTAAAGAAAACTAAGGGTGGAAAGTCTGTAGGACCTAATGACGTCCCAATTAAAGTGTGGAAATATTTAGCAAATTTTAGAGTTTCTTGGCTTACTAAACTATTTAATATTATTTTAAAAACTAAAAAGATGCTTGAGGAGCAGAGGAAGAGTATTTTGATCCCATTTTTCAGAATAAAGGGGATGCACAAAAGTGTGCAAATTATAAAGGACTTAGGTTGACGTGTCATACTTAAAAATTATGGGAGTGGGTAATTGAACATACGTTAAGACGTATTACAAAGATTTCTCATAATCCATTTGAATTTATGTCGGACATCTCTACTATGAAAGCTATACATTTATTGAGTGAGAGGTTTGATGGAGAAGTTCAGAGATAATAAGGAGGATCTACATTTGATTTTTATTGATTTAGAAAAAGCTTATGATAAGGTNGCGTAACTGGACACAATAGAAAACTTAAACTCGTCACGGCAAGGAGTTTGGAGCCAATATCGTGGACAGCACGACGAGGAACAGCTTCAAGGTGGACCTACAGCAGCAAAGCACATTCACATCACAAATTACTTTCTTTAGTTTAAATAACAACTCATAGGATCACTCTTTAGGTTTTTTGTACAACTTTTTTGTACAATTATAAGTCCTAGCGCTTTAGAATTCCGAGGTTACCGTGCGGTACGGTGTAAATCCTCCTATCTTTTTAGGTTATTTGCACAGTTCGATATTGTGTAAACATAAATCCTAAATCTTAAATAATTTGCAGGATTGAAATATCAAATAAGCATCACTTCAAAGACATAAAGCCGAACATTATGATAGTTGGGACATCCCTAGGGTTTCTCCTGGATCTGTGATATCTCCTACTTTTCTTCCATTTGGATTCTTTAAATAATTGTTCCTATTTTGAGTCATTCCCATTTGATTTTCCCATGTCTAATCGTGAAAACTTAAACTTTGAAATCTTGAAAGCAAAACCACATGATCTTAATCGAGAGTTTTCTTAAGTAATTTCGATCATTTAAGATGTAATTAACTATAAGGGTTTGCCTCTATAGGGAACCAGGAACCCAGATAAAATAAATCATCTAATTTTTTATGTTAGGTAGGAAAACTTGTTGGCCTTTTTATAAAATATTTCGCAGATCAATATGAATGTCACAAATTCTTTAGTCTAGGTGATTGAATCCCTATTACAAGTGATATATTTATTCTTCGAGATAAGTGTATTACTTATAGTATTGTATTCAATCATCTAAACTATTTAAATGTGAGACCCGTTTGGTCTCACCTATTTTAAAATTAAAATATTACATTTAAAAAAATCGAAAAGATTATATTTATATTTAAATTATTTTCAAAATCATAAAATCATCAAATCACCTCTTTCAAATCATGAAGTCGAAGGTTAAAAAAAAACGTCCGACACACATAAGCATCAATGAATTAGCTATAATCATATAAGGTTACGAACAATACAATAAACATATAAGAATCAATGAATAAGCATATAAGGCAAGTCCCAAGAAATTTAAATATCCAAAGTAAAATGAAAAATAATAAATAAACATAAATGTCCTATGCGATTGTAAAAAAAAGTCTCTCAAATACTATTGCGCTCATAAAAATATCGTAGGTACGCCATCATACGGTCATCGGGCATCTTGATGAAAAAATCTCTTCAGGTCGAATCTTCAAGCAACTTCATTGAAAATAAGTACAATGACAGGTCCTCAGATATTCCTATAGTTGTATTCAGAATTTGCAGAACCTAGTCAATAGAAGTTGCTTGAGCTGTGATGGGTTCATTGCTGCATGGAGCCACCAACTGTGATATCTAGCTTCTAAGAAAAACAACTCTCATTTTCTTTTTATTTTCAACCTGTAGACGCTTAGAACGGCATGTGGACTCAATTTCATAGAGATCTTGTGGAATCACCTGATTGGTTGGCTCCCAAGTTTTCGGGAATGTCACCAAACCCTATCTCGCTGGAGGCACATTTATTGTTGTTCGTTGCCACGACACTCTCAAACATTCTATCCAACTTCTTATCTAACTCAAGATTGATTCCACTGTATTTAAATTTTTTTGCAACAAGCGCCACCTACAAATTCATTAAACATCTAGTTCAAGTTAAAAATAAACTAAAATTGACCAAATTATGAGACATTTCAAAAATGCTTACCGCAACTTTTTATGTCTTCCACTCCTTGGAAGCATCAATCATTAGCTTCACCAGATCCCACCACAAGCCCGTTGACCCTCATTTCAATTCCTTCCAATATTTCAATCATTATTGTGCCGATCTCACTTATTTTTTAATTGCATCATATCGTACTCGCCGTCTATACTTTCTTTGAATTTTTGGATAATATTGTCAGCCTTGCTGAAATAGGTTGTAAATTCATTTCCAGATCAATCGCCTTGAGACAGGTCGTAAGATAATATTTTTATTTTTTTGTCCCACATTGCAGATGAAGCAACCTCTTTAGTCTTAATCACTATATTACTGGGATGAAAAAAAACTAATTAATATAAATAGAAATGCCACAATATCGTAAATTAAAGAAAAATCATAATGTCGCAATATCATCACCAACACATCCACACACCACACCACCACCTCCACACCACACATCACACACCACCACATCCACAAACCACACCACCACATCCACAAACCACACCACCACCTCCTCATCACATAACTACCGTACACCACCACCTCCACACTACAAACCACCACCTCCACACCACACAACTCTCCTACAACACCTCCACACCACACCACCACATCCACACACCACCACCTCCACATCACATAACTACCGTACACCACCACCACCACACTACAAACCACCACCTCCACATCACACAACTCTCCTACAACACCTCCATACCACACCAACACATCCACACACCACCACCTCCACACTACCACACCAACACATCCACACAGCACACCACACACCAACACATCTATAAACCACACCACCTCCTCACCACACAACAACCCTACACCACCTCCAAACCACACACCACCACCTCCACACCGCACCAACACATCCACACACCACCACCTCCACACCACACAATCACCCGCACCACCACACACACCAACACATCCATACACCACACCACCACCTCCACACTACACACCAACACAACCATAAATCACACCACCACCTCCTCATCACACAACCACCTTACACCACCACCTCCACACTACACATCACCACACCAACTCTCCCACACCACCACCTCCACTGAAATTGAAAATAGCAATATGAAAACCAGCACCAAATTCCCATTATTTCAGTGGTATACAAATCCAACATAGAATTCCAGTGAAATGCCCATAGAAATCCCCATCGAAAATAAAAATGCACATTCTGTTTTCCCACTGAAATTGCATTGATATTAAAAATAGCAACATACAAATCCAACATGAAGTTCCCATTGAAATTCAAAATTCATTTTTCCAGCCCATATTCAACACATACACAGCACCCAAAATATTGATATTAACAAATCTAATACTAAATTCCATCCATTTTTCAAATTTCCCACAGAAATATTAAAGTTTATAAAGAAATCCAAATTCTTGACAACATAAGCACAAAAAAAAATCGAACAGACCACATACTGGGCACCCGAAGCATTGCTAGAAGGATAAGCACCAAAATATCCAAAGATCACAACAAAGCTTGGATACATCCAACATTGCGTGAAAGGAATAAATCAAAACCCGTATGGATGCAACATGAGGCATTAAAACAACATAACCGAGCTATCAAACTGAAAACCAACAAAACCGAGCAAATAAAGATGAAAACAATCAGCAAAATTTGCACAGCCACACAAAGAAGAGAAAAAAGAGGTGAAAAACAGAGAACAGAGAAGACTGTTGACCTCATTTTTAGTGAGGTCTAGTCTTTCTCGTAGGAGTTAGGATCTAGCCTTAGGGGTCTCCCTTCGACTATCTTAGAACCGTAGAAGTGGGACCCGTCTCGTTTTAGAAGTTCGACCTACTTCTGTCTCCTTTTAAAGTTTCGCGTGTGTGGTATCGACTTCTAGCACTTAGAAGGGTGAAACCAACATGAGGAAACCCAAAAGGGATCCCTATAGGACCTTTCTGGGCCTTAGGGTGGCCTTTTGCACAATTTGCACTCTCGCGCGCACAAAACTTCGCAATTCGGGGAGTCAACACGTCCGATCGCCGCAATTCACATCACTTGCACTGTTATTTGTCGAAGGCTCAAGTAAACCTTTTGAGCGATTGATCGCGGGTCGAAATTTTGTGAAATTTGAATTTCGACGCGTTTTTGACCCGATTGTCGATGACGTCGTCCGAGCGACCCCGGATGACAAAACGAACAGCACCGGCGCGTCCGGAACGTCGATTTTGCCATGGGAGGACACTCATTTTGTCGTGTCGCCGCGCGCGAGTAAATCGAATATAATTTAATATATGTATATATATTTATATATGTAAGCCTCCCTTCCTTCTCCCGTTCGCGTGTCTGGCTCTTTCCCTTTCTCGGTCTCGAGCCGAGCGAGCTCTTCCNTTGTTGGATTACATCAGGGATCGGTTTTAAGCCCATATATTTTTGCTTTAGTAATGGATGGTCTTACTAGACATTTACAAGAGGATGTACCATGGTGTATGTTTTTTGCTGATGAAATCCTTCTCGTGGATAAGACGAGAGAAAACCCAGGAAAAAAATTGAATTATGGATATCTACATTGGAGTCTAAAGGCCTTCATTTGAGTAGAAATAAAATTGAATACATGGAATGTAATTTTAGTAGTAGTAGCTCTAGTGACAAAAGTGCAACTTTGTGTGATCGAATTATTAAAAGGTGTGATGATTTTGATATCTCGAGCATGTTGTTCAAAGCGATGGTGATATAGATGGGGGTTTTAATAGTAGAATTCAACTTGGTTGGTTGAAGTGGAGATATGCTTCGGGTCTTTTGTGTGATAGAAAAGTACCTCTTAGAATGAAAGGAAAATTTTATAAGATGGTGGTGAGACCTGCAATGCTCTATGATGCTGAATTTTGGACATTAAAAGAGAAGCATAATACTAAGCTAAGTGTTGCCGAGATGAGAATGATTAGGTGGATGAGTGGCTTTACACTTAGAGACAATATGTGAAATGACTATACCCGTGATAGGGTTAATGTAGCTCCAGTGATGGACAAATCTAGAGAAAGTCGTCTTAAATGGTTTGGTCACATTAAACGTTGACTATCTGATGATCCAATTAGGAGAGTAGATGTTTTAGATTCAATTTATGTTAAGAAAGACAGAGTTAGACCTAGGAAGACTTGGTCTTATTGTATAAAATATGATCTTAACTTATTAGAAATAAATGAAAATAGGACACAATGGAGAAAAAGGATTCATGTAGCCGACCCCACGTAGTGGGATCAAGGCTTTGTTGTTGTTCAATTTCAAGAATTAAATAGTTTTTCCTCTTGTTTATATTCTCATCATCTCTTTAAAATTCAAAATTTCAAACTAAACTAGAACAAATGTCATATGCTCTCTTTATTTTCTTTCCAAATGAATTTCATTTCTTAATTATAATATTACTCAGTTTTTCAATTTATTTTGTTAGATGAATGCTAAAACCAATCTGAAAACCAAATAATAAATATTCAAAATTTTAAAAGCAATGCCAAATTCTTATTTTAAAACTGAACCGAAGTAACCAAATGAGCTCGGTTCGATTTGATTTTTCGGTTTTGATAAAAAAATGCACACCCCTACTTATCGGCATTTAAACACATTATCTTTAAAGAGTTCATGGATCAAGGCATGTTTGCGAAGATAAATATTATTACTAAGTACAACGGCAGGTCCTCAGAGATTCCTGGAGTTGTATTCAAAATTTGTAGAACCTGGTCAACAGAAATTGCTTGAGATGTGATGGGTTCATTGCTGCATGGAGCCACCAATTGTGATATTTGGATTCTAAGAAAAGCAACTCTCATTTTCTTTTTATTTTCAACCCGCAGGCGCTTAGAACGGCACGTGGAGTCAATTTCATAGAGATCTCGTGGAATCACCTGATTGGTCGACTCCCAAGTTTTCGGGTATATCACCAAACCCGATCTCGCTGGAGGCACATTTATTATTGTTCGTTGCCACGACACTCTCAAACATTCTATCCAACTTCTTATATAACTCAAGATTGATTCCACTGTATTTAAATTTTTTCGCAACAAGCGCCACCTACAAATTCATTAACATCTAATTCAAGTTAAAAATAAATTCAAAATTGACCAAATTATGAGACATTTCAAAAATGCTTACCGCAACTCTTTTTGTCTACCACTCTTTGGAAGCAACGATCATTAGCTTCACCAGATCCCACCACAAGCCCGTTGACCCTCATTTCAATTCCATCCAATATTTCAATCATTCTTGTGCCGATCTCACTTGTTTTTTAATTGCATCATATCGTACTCGCCGTCTATACTTTCTTTGAATTTTTGGATAATATTGTCAGTCTTGCTGAAATAGGTTGTAAATCCATTTCCAGATCAATCGCCTTGAGACAGGTCGTAAGATAATATTTTTATTTTTTTATCCCACATTGCAGATGAAACAACCTCTTTAGTCTTAATCACTATATTACTGGGATGAAAAAAAACTAATTAAAATAAATAGAAATGCCACAATATCTCAAATCAAAGAAAATTCATAATGTCGCAATATCATCACCAACACATCCACACATCCACACACCACACCACCACCTCCAACACACCACCACCTCCACAACACACCAACACATCCACAAACCACACCACCACCACCTCATCACATAACTACCGTACACCACCACCTCCACACTACAAACCACCACCTCCACATCACACAACTCTCCTACAACACCTCCACACCACACCAACACATCCACACACCACCACCTCCATATCACATAACTACCGTACACCACCACCACCACACTACAAACCACCACCTCCACATCACACAACTCTCCTACANCTGCACAAAAAAAGCTACATCCAAATCATCAGAGGCTAAAATTTAATGACAATTATCATTGCTTCAATCTGACTAGAGTGCACTAATTCCTATAATTTGACTATTGGCAACTATTTGAATTATTAAAATATTAATCATAAAATCAGGGGTTGTCCTCTTAAGTATCAAGCAAATCAATTTGACAATCCCATGGAAAATAAGTTTGAACAATAACAGCATAAAAATGGACGACAAAAATCTTAAGGTTGACATCAAGAACATAATAATAAAAAAATCAAAATATCAATATTTTCAATGTCACCAATACCCATAGCAATTTCTTATACATCACCCATATCAACAGCACTCTCCTACCTTGCAGTATCGATAGCAACACGCATTATAATGTCAAGAAGTTATACAATATCAACCATCGAGATCAACTTAGATGCAATAGCAACCCAAATACTCGATTGCATGTCTGTATTCACTATGACTTAGCAAGAGACCCATAAGATTCTTGATCTAAACCCCCTAAGTAAAATAAGGCTTAACTCTTAAACATAGAGATGTCTTTTGATGTAACAGTTAGAATTAATTAAAAGTCATAAATTAAGCATCCTCATACAAAAGTACTCCTTGAATGGGTAACCTCCTGAGAAGTTACACCTATGGTACAACTGTGAGACCATTAGGCCAAAGTGGATAATAACCCGATAGGTGAGAGTTAGGGCCCGTTTAGGGCAGCTTATAAGTGCGGCGGCATTTTTGAAAACGCAGCATAACCATTTGGTTTGCACGTTTTTGAAAACGCTATCTGCCACATTTTAATTTTTTACACTAAACGCAAGCCGCGGGTTGACCTGGGCTACGCTTCATGATAAACTGCTTATCTTGAAACGCACAAGCTGCCCTAAACAGACTCTTAATTTATAGTATCAGAGTGTTGCACCATCCTGAAGATGGGAACTTAGATGTTAAATAGAAAAAAGAGTTACGTCAAGGGAATCACCTCCAAAATCATAAATGGGACAAATGCTATATGATATGAGTCACTTCTTAAATCTGCACAAACAAAATCTATAATCCTATTTGACTGGTGAATGATTCTAGCTCAAGAATGTAGATAATAACGTCAATTATTTAGGTATGGAAGATTGTAAAATCCCTCACGAAAAATAAACCTGAACTCTGAAATATTGTGGGATTTTTTGGTGTAACAATTAGAATTTCATCAAAAACGTTAAAGTTAATCATGCTCGTATGGGAACACTCTTATGATGGGTGGCATCTTGAAAGGTTACCATTGGGATGAAAATGTGAGCCATTGGGCATAAGCAAACAGTACATCAATGGGTGTGTGATACGAAGATAAGTATAAATTTAATCTAAAATAAGATATAAAGATTTTCTGACTTTGGGACATTGCATTAGTTCACTTTGAAAAGAACTATGTTAAATGCAGTAATTTCTCAATTACAAACACATTTGTCCATTACTGGTATGTGGTTGAAAATTATCCATTTTTTTTAAATCATAAAATTATTATCAATAATATGCATACATCTGCTCTATTTGTTCAATTTCCACGAGCTAAGTTTCATGAAATATTGGATATAAACTTGATATATTATATTACTATTGACTATCATAAGAGGACAAATGACTTCTACATACCTGGTGCAAAATATTTTAATTTAATGGTGTTAAAAAGGCAATAACTTTTCTAATATCATTCCCATAGATGTATTGGCTATCTAGTCAGTGTAATAAATACTAGATAATATTATGTCAATTGTATTTGTATTTAAATAATTTTCCAATGTATTCCTACATTTTTACTTGGCTCACCACCTAAATCCGAGACCAAACTGACCATGGATCTAGTTTAGAGCACACTCTAGTTCTCAAAGCACCATATCGAACAAAAATTATTAATTTCTAAGAGCTCAAAATTCAACCATAAGAATTACTAGACAAAAAGATTAACAAGGCCTGATGTTTCACCATGGAGAGCATGAGTTTCTTAAAAAGTAGAAATGAAACATCATAAAGTTATGCATCAACTATAGAGAATTAATAAAGCGACTGTGAATAATAAATTTCACCTCTCTCATCTAGATGATTTATGTGCAAGTTTATAAGGTTCTCAATGTTTTCTAAGAACAACATTTGATTTGAATTAACCACAATTGAAGATCATAATGAAAATGTTCCTAAGACCACTTCTTGATCTAGTTATGTCCATTATGAGTTTTTGGCAATATCGATTGAATTATAAATAATACTATTAATATTTTTATGGATCTTATGAATAGAACTTTCAAATTTGGTTTAGAACAATTTGTGATTATATTTATTATTGATATCCTAATATACTCAAAGTGAAATGGAGCTTGCCCAACATCATAGAGCAATATTAAATATTTTTTTTAGAAAACAAGCCATATCCGATTTTTTTTTTTTGTGTTTTGACTTCGAGAGATAGCTTTGTTTGAACATGCTATTGGTTGAGTTTAATTTTGGATGACCTTGTCAAAATCAATGCAATGATGAATTGGCCAGGATGAAATACTGTCACCAAAATTCATAATATTCTTCATATAGTTATCTATCATAAGAGTTTTGTTGAAAGTTTTCAAGTATTGTTATACCTCAGACTAAATTGAATCACAAGTCTCTTAAGTTTCTGTGACCATATTTATAGGCAAATTTTAGGGTCAATAATTATTTAACATCAGCTTCTCACTAATATGTTTTGAATTTGTATTGATACTCCACGTCAAACTTTAGGTTGTGTTCTAATACAATACAACAAACCAGAAGTTTATCCTCTATGAAACTTAGGTCTATTAAAAATTACCCTACTAATGAATTAAAGATAGCCTCAATTATTTTTGCATTTAAGATCTTGAGATATTATCCTTTTCATATTTATTGTAATATATTCACTAATTAGAAGAGCATAAAGTATATTATTGAGAACTTTAAAGAGAATTATTAAACTCTTTCTTGAATTTAGACACATTATCTCTTTTTCAACATTAGTATTTAAATTTCTATTGTGACATTCACTTAGAAAATGAACTATTTAATAAATTTTAAAACAAACTTTTACAAAATTCATAAGAATCTTTTTAACAAAAAATGTTTTTCCTTTAAAATGTAACAATTTTGAGTCCGATTGCTTTGGTAAATAAGAGTTACTTTATTTATATGACAAATGTCTTTTAGATAGTGGAAATTTTAGTAGGTTTTCAAAATTTAAGCCAAGTGAGAACATTTTCAAATGAGTCAAAGTTATGAAGTGTCTTTTTTTATTTTATTTTAAGTCTCAAACCAAATATAAAACTAAGCAAATGTTTTTTAAGGATCTTCTCTAACTTCATAATGTAATAAAGGCCCTAAAATCTATCCATATCTTCAATCGGAGCCTTGGTTTGTTATTTCAATGAGTTAAACTCATCAAATAGTTGATCAAGATGTTCTTATTGCAATTTTATTTTAAACTAGGTAGAAGGAGAAATATATGTAAAATATGATGTTACGTATGGTGTTTTTATTATACTTTCATTGTAAGTTTTATGCTCTTTCTGGATGTATTTTCTTTATATGTTTAGTATACTGGAACAAATCTAGCACTTGGTTGAGATGAGTAGGGACTGATGCCCCAACGCCTAAAGAAATTGCTCTAGCACCCAGCACAAAATTTTCAGCCAAAAAAAGTACGACATTGTAGCCCCAGAAGGTAGCGCTCCAACACCAGAGATCAACAGCCCACAAAGCCAGCACCGCCGATCAACACCTCAAAGCCCATCGTTGATGCACCCAACATCGGTGCCTTGGCGCTACCTCAGTTGCGTCTCAGTGTTGCTCACCGACATCGAGTGGTTATGCAGTTCAGATGACAGTTTGGACGACTTAGGGAATAAAATCACATGAATTCTACTAGTAAAGAAAACTTTTTGGAGGCATGAAGATGACTTAGAGTGGGTGTGAGTGTGAGATTATATTGTGTTGAGAGAATTGAGTGGGATTAAAAGGGAGAAGTGCATTGCAGAAGAAGTGTTGGCTTGAAGTAAGAAGAGTTAAATCTGACTTTTTATTTCCTTTTTTTTTTTTTTTTGTAAACATTATCTTTCTATCAATGAATAATCCTGTATTTTTTTCACAAATGCTTAGAAACTAAATTTTCATGTTTTTTTTTTATTTGGTATCATGTGAAATTCTTCAAAGTAATTGTATATTTTGTTGATGTGTTAACCTTTAATGCTTACTTTTTTTATTGTTGGCCAATAGAAATATCAAAATCACTTGTGAACTAGGACTTTCGAAAGAAGACTGAAAGAATATGTAGATTAACTCGTAACTTTTTGGTGAAATAGGAATATTATTATTAGGAAATTACAATCACATGAGAATGAGAAATCCTGTGAGACTTTGTGGGTTAACGAGACTTAACCATAATATAAAACTCCAATTCTTATTATATCTCGGAAGAGAGTAAGGAGTAATTATCCCTCAACATTAAGTTGGAGAATTTACTAGATGAACCTAGAATTTTCACGTAATCCAACTAAACGAAGTTTTTCTCATTCTAGTTAAAACAAAAACATTTACTTTCACTTTCACAATTTAGGATTTTAAGAAAGTTTTTCAAAATAATTAAAACTTTTGAACTAAACATAGGGTTAAACTTTTTTTAAGGGATAACTCGTCCTCTTGGAATCGATAAAACGGATTGATATATATATATATATATATATATATATATATATATATATAACTTGATCAANTTTGTTAGGCTTGGATTGGCTTGAGTGTTGTGGATGAATCAAGTTTGTCATCCCAAAATTTAGGATTACTTTAGTTACCCTTCTGTGTTTGTCAGGGGAGTGTTGTAGCAGCTATTGATGCTTCTCCTGTTTGCCTTAGCAGTGAGCCCCTTTGTGCTCTGGGTTGCTGTAGTCGTGGGCCTTACTTGTGCTTTGGATGTGGGCTTTTACAGTTGTTCTTTGTTGCCTTAAACCGTGAGCTTTAACAACTCTTTTCTGGGCCCTTTGTTGCCTTACCTATAAGCTTTACTTGTTGTCTTTTAGTCTGCCTTTGGTTATGGAGTTTGGTAGTCATTCCTTGCCTTAGCCGTGAGCCCCTCCTGTCCCCATCCCTGGCTTTGGCCGAGAGCCTTGTTGGCTGTTTTCTCTTCTCTGCTGACCCTGGCCGTGAGCATCTATCTGGTTTTATGGGAAGACTTCGTGCTTATTTAATGTATGAGGCTAATTAATCTGAAAGTTGGAGGAATCTAGATTTTTAGTATGAGTTTGGAGATATTAACGGTAGTTTCCCCGCGATCATTTTCTTTCAAAGTTTGGGAAATTTTGAATCTCATTTTGGAAAACCATTTGGTGGATTCGAGCATTCCTATGTCTTCGGGGTTTGAAAAATCAGCGCGAATGGATATTTTATGTTTGTTAGGAAAGACCTCGGACCCTACTTTTCCAGGTCTTTTCGATATGAGTTTTTGAGAACTGATTCAGTCTCCTTTTCATTGTTTTAGATGGATCAGTGTCTCCTCTCTCTCACCCCATTTTTGTTCTTTTTTTTCCTTACTTCTTGGTTCGGTTTTCGATGCTTATGTCCGATGCATAAGTGTCCACGTATAGCCTTTTGCTANATTTTTGGCTGTGAGGAGATTGGAGAGGAAATTTCTGTGAGAGCGCTTTTTTGGGGTGAACTCTTGTGTTGCAGGGCTTTACTTTGGCATTCTTGAGGTACCCCTTTCTTCCCCCCTCTTCTTCAGTGCCCTGTTTCCTTTCGGTTTTCCTCTCTGCCGAGCCTTTGAGCTTAGCTCTATTGGGTGAATACAACATGCTACTTCATTTTACTTTAACATATTGTTGAGATGTTCATTTCAGGTGCACTTAAAAATGAAATGTGGGCATGTCCTAAGAGCTAAACTTGGTTATTTGCTTAAACTAGGGAGTGCATCTTACTGTTTTATGCATGTTTAGGAGCTCGATTTTGGCTTCCTGTGGCACTCCTTGGTTTGAAATATATGCTATGAGAAAATGTATTTAATTTGGAAAGTGTTATGGCTTGTTCTGAGGGCTTGGTTTAGCTCCTCGTGAAGTTCCTCTCCTATTTGGATATTTGTTGGAGTGATTTCATGCTTGGGACATTTAAATATGCAAGTTGTTCCTTGGGCTTAAAATGGCTAGAGCTTTAATGTTGTATGACTCGATTATATCAATGCTTGGGCTTATTTTAATCTTGTTGAGCTCTGACTTTGGCTTTTGGTTTTTGTTTGAGCTCTGACTTTGGCTTTTGGTTTTTGTTTGAGCTCGGTTTTGGCTTCTGGTCCTTGTTGAGCTGGGTTTTGACTTGATTTGAAGTCACGGTTTTTGGGTTTGAAATGGTTGGATGTTTAATGCTTTATGGGAGTCTGGATTTTAATGTTGTTAGGCTCGGTTTTAGGCTTTGAATGGGTCGACTTTGGGCTTTTGTTGGTGCTCGGTTTTCATTTTAGGAGTATGGGACGTTGATTTNTATTTTAATGTTGTTAGGCTCGGTTTTGGGCTTTGAATGGGTCGACTTTGGGCTTTTGTTGGTGCTCGGTTTTCATTTTAGGAGTATGGGACGTTGATTTCTGTGGAGACTTGAGTCTTGATTTTTATTGGGATGTTAGAACTCTCTTCCTGGCTTTAAGAGCTCTTGTGTTTTAGCCCTGCTGCACTTTGTTTGGGCCTTCGTTGGGCTCGGTTTGGCTCTAGGGGGGAGCTGCGTTTGTTTTGTTTAGCCTGGCTGGGCTCGGTTTGGCTCTAGTGGGACCTGTGATTGCTTGTTCTAGCCCTGCTGGGCTCGGTTTGGCTCTAGTTGTTGGTCTTAATTTGCTTTGTTTGGCCCTTACCCGAGAGGTAGCTTTGCTGATTTTAATCCCTATCAAAGAGATGGCTTGGTTCTTTTTGATTTTTGTTGGTCCCGGCTCTTGCCCGAGAACCTGTTTTGGAGGTGTTGTGTTGTCTCCATTCGAAGGCTGTTATGTGGTTGTGATNGATTTGCTTTGTTTGGCCCTTACCAGAGAGGTGGCTTTGCTGATTTTAATCCCTATCAAAGAGATGGCTTGGTTCTTTTTTATTCTTGTTGGTCCCGGCTCTTGCCCAAGAACCTGTTTTGGAGGTGCTGTGTTGTCTCCATTCGAAGGCTGTTATGTGGTTGTGATGGATTGATTTGGCAGTTTATGAGGCCGCAATTTGATGCTTGCTTGGTGCCTAGCCATGGGTTTGTGATGTGGTTGAATCAGTCTCCCCTTTCGGTCCTTACCCGTGAGGTCTATTGCAGGTCTTTGGGTGTGATTGGGTTTTCCTTGCTAGGCTTGGATTGGCTTGAGTGTTGTGGATGAATCAAGTTTGCCATCCCAAAATTTAGGATTACTTTAGTTACCCTTCTGTATTTGTCAGGGGAGTGTTGTAGCAGCTATTGATGCTTCTCCTGTTTGCCTTAACCGTGAGCCCCTTTGTGCTCTGGGTTGCTGTAGTCGTGGGCCTTACTTGTGCTTTGGATGTGGGCTTTTACAGTTGTTCTTTGTTGCCTTAAACCGTGAGCTTTAACAACTCTTTTCTGGGCCCTTTGTTGCCTTAACTATAAGCTTTACTTGTTGTCTTTTAGACTGCCTTTAGTTATGGAGTTTGGTAGTCATTCCTTGTCTTAGCTGTGAGCCCCTCCTGTCCCCATCCCTAGCTTTGGCCGAGAGCCTTGTTGGCTGTTTTCTCTTCTCTGCTGACCCTGGTCGTGAGCATCTATCTGGTTTTATGGGAAGACTTCATGCTTATTTAATGTATGAGGCTATCTATTAATCTGAAAGTTGGAGGAATCTCGATTTTTAGTATGAGTTTGGAGATATTAACGGTAGTTTCCCCGCGATCATTTTCTTTCAAAGTTTGGGAAATTTTGAATCTCATTTTGGAAAAGCATTTGGTGGATTCGAGCATTCCTATGTCTTCGGGGTTTGAAAAATCAGCGCGAAGGGATATTTTATGTTTGTTAGGAAAGACCTCGG
>JXCR01094575.1:67930-79140 GCA_002079205.1 Phalaenopsis hybrid cultivar
CGATGATTCAGAATTTTGCATGGTTGTTACTAGCGAGTTAGAGGAGGATTGTCTCGATGTGGAAGATGACTTTGAAGACTCTCCAATAGACGACGCTACACCAGAATTGGAGGTAGAAATTAAGTCAACATTCTATGAATTAAGGGAAGTTAACCTCGGGACTGAGGAGCAGCCCCGACCTACCTTTATAAGTTCCCTGCTCAGCAAGGAGGAGGCTACGGATTTAATCAAGTTATTGTTGGAATACAAGGATTGCTTCGCTTGGAGCTATGATGAAATGTCAGGATTATCTTCAGAGGTAGCAGTTCACAAGCTGGGAGTGGACAAGAGTATGGCCCCAGTAAAGCAGGCTCCCAGGAGGATGCGTCTTGAAATAGAGCAGCAAGTCATCGCCGAGGTGAAGAAGTTGATAGACGCTAACTTCGTGCGAGAGGAGCAATACCCCCACGTGGCTAGCCAACGTTGTGCCAGTTAAGAAGAAGAATGGATAAATTCAAGTATGTGTTGACTTTAGAGACTTAAATAAAGCGTGTCCAAAGGATGAGTTTCCACTACCGATACCAGAGTTAATGGTGGACATTGCGTTAACACATGAGATTTTCTCCTTTATGGATGGATCGTCAGGTTATAATCAGATCAAGATGGCTCCAGAGGACGCAGCACTTACAGCTTTCAGAACGCCTATTAGAATCTTTTGCTACACAGTGATGTCATTCGGGCTGAAGAACGCTGGAGCAACTTATCAACGAGCTATGACGAGGATCTTTCATGACCTCATCCACAACCAAGTGGAGTGCTATGTGGATGACCTGGTCGTCAAAATCAAGCAACGAATAAGTCACTGGTATGATTTGAGGGTCGTGTTTGAACGATTACGATAATATAATCTTAAAATGAATCCCTTGAAATGCGCCTTCAGTGTCACCTCCGAGAAATTTTTAGGATTCGTTATCCGTTATCGGGGAATCGAGATTGATCAAGATAAGATTAAAGCTATCTTGGAAATGCCTCCTCCCAAAACCTTGAAACAACTACGTTCCTTTCAAGGGAAATTGGCATATCTAAGGCGCTTTATTTCTAATCTTTCAGGTAGGTGTCAGCCTTTTTCGGCATTAATCAAAATGAACGCCAAATTCGTTTGGGAAGAAAAATGTTAGCGGGCTTTCGAGGACGTTAAGCGATATTTAATGACACCTCCTGTTTTGGCAGCCCCTATCCCGGGAAAACCATTGATACTTTATACCGCAGGCTTAGACGACTCTCTCGGAGCCCTGTTAGCTCAGGTCAATGACGAGGGTAAGGAAAACACATTCTACTACTTGAGTCGACGTCTAATACCGACGGAAGTAAAGTATCCTCCTATTGAGAAACATTGTCTACCTTTAATTTTCGCCGCCCAGAAGCTTAGGCATTACATGCTTTCTCATAAGGTTGTCATTATTTCGAAGGTTAACCCGTTGCAATATTTGATGACCCGACCAACACTTTCCGGACGTTTAGCAAGGTGGTCGATGATTTTATTGCAATTCGATATAACCTTTGTTCCCCTTCGCGCTATCAAGGGACAGATTTTAGCAGATTTCCTTGCAGCACACCCACTCCCAGCTGGGTCCCCTCTCGATGATGAGTTACCAGATGAGCAGATACTACAAGTAGAACCGTCCAGTACTCGACGTTGGGAAATATATTTTGATGGGGTTTCGTCAGCCAGGAAGGATAGAGGATTACAAACAGTCATACCGGGTAAAGCAAGAATTGGTTTGATCTTCGTCACGCTGAACCAAAGAATGTTAAGATTTTCTTACCACTTGACAGAGCCATGCACGAATAATGAAGCAGAGTATGAAGCCTTGATTACCGGATTGAAATTGATAATCTCGATGGATATAACAGACATTGCTATTTATGGCGATTCACAACTCGTCATTCAACAGGTTGCTGGACAGTATAGGATCTTAAAACCGAGATTGGCAGAATACCATCAGTATGCGATGAAGTTGTTGGAACAGATTCCTAGCGTAACTTTGTACCGGATTCCTCGACGAAACAACGCTCAAACCGACGCTCTAGCGAAACTTGCTAAGGAAATGGCGTGTCCATCGGAGGATTCCGTCGACATTACAGTACAAGGACGTCAGATCTTGTCACAGATCGACATCGACAGTTTGCACAGGCTCGGAAAAGAAGAAGAAATAGTAGCTACAGTGGCAGACAATCTCGAAGACTGACGCAGGCCTTTAATAGAGTATTTGCAAATAGGAAAATTGTCAAAAGATAAGTCAACCGCATATCATATCACGAGAAGAGCCTTGTCGTATGCCTTGGTAGATAATGTCCTCTACAGGAGATCTTTTGATCAGATGTGGCTGAGATGCCTGAGCACAGCCGAAGCATAGGATATTGTTAAAGAGGTACACGCCGGATTGTGTGGAGCGCACCAGTCAGGGCCGAAAATGAAAATGAAGATTAAAAGACTCGGATACTATTGGCCAGCAATGTTAACGGATTGCATGGATACCGCTAGAAAGTGTCAATTGTGTCAGGTGCACAGAGTGGTTTTGCACCAACCTCCGAATGTGTTACACCCGACCGTCGCTTCGTGGCCATTCGAGTGTTGGGGCACGGATATAATGGGTCTGATAGACCCTCCGTCTTCAAAGGGACATATATTTATTCTTGCAGCAACAGATTACTTCTCCAAATGGGCAGAGGCAGTGTCGTTACGCGAAGTTACAGCGCAACACGTTCTCCAGTTTTTCAAGAGTCAGATTGTCTACCGTTTTGGTGTTCTGCGCAGAGTGATTTCCGACAACGGTTCAACGTTTAAAAGTACTAAGATCAACAGCTTCGTCAGACGACATGGGATAGATTGGAGATACTCCACAATTTATTATCCCAGAGCGAACGGTTTGGCCGAAGCCTTCAAGAAGACGCTCGTGCAGATTTTGAAAAAGACGTTGGACGAGAACAAGAGAGGATGGCATGAGAAGTTGTTAGAAGCTTTGTGGGCCTACCGGACGACNCTTGCTGTAGCCAGCAAAGTCTAGAAAAATCATTAGAACATAAACGATTTATAACTGCTAAACTTTAAAAAAATAAAATTTTATCATGCTTTTAACCTTGGACTTTGGATAGCTTGTTTGAGATTAATTCAATTAAATTTGAAACNCGAAACAACGCTCAAACCGACGCTCTAGCGAAACTTGCTAAGGAAATGGCGTGTCCATCGGAGGATTCCGTCGACATTACAGTACAAGGACGTCAGATCTTGTCACAGATCGACATCGACAGTTTGCACAGGCTCGGAAAAGAAGAAGAAATAGTAGCTACAGTGGCAGACNCGACCACAATAGACCACTCTACATTTCCGTCAACATTGGCAGATTTGTGCTATCCAGAGTTTTGGTAGATCCGGGAGCATCACTCAACTTGATGAGTCTACGGATGTTAGCATATTTGAACTTCGACGTTCAGGAGCTCATTCCCGATAAAATGATGTTAAGAGGATTCAATCAGAAACGAGAAAGAGTTCTTGGGTCGATTACACTACTAATGAAGGTAGGAGAGCTAGTAACAACCGCTAAATTCCATATCATCGACGCGGAAACTTCGTTCAATGCTTTGCTTGGTCGACCGTGGATTCACGAGCATAACATGGTTCCGTCATCTCTGCATCAGTGCATCAAGTATTGTAAAGAAGGGCAAGAGAATTGTATTAAAGGGGATTTACAACCGTTTTCAATTCATGAAGTAGGAATCCACGAAGACGCCGCCTACTATGTTCCTCCGAAGAAGACAGTCTTTTCTCGAGAAGTTGTGCCACATAAGACGGAAGATTCAAAAGAATCACAAGAGCAAGATTATCCAGCTCCGCTTCAACAATCTACTGCCACTCCTCCGCAACGAGCTGGTAGGGGTTCCTTTACTCCATGAACCCGAGATCGAGGCCGGGGATGTGGGCGAGGAAGAACCAGCACGACTGTTGATTGGACTAAGCCGACCATCAGCATTGATGTGGAAGAAAGTTCTGACGAAGGAAAGTCGGATGAAGAAGCAATGATGATAAAACGAGAGAAGCCACAGTTCGAAATTTCCTTGGAAGACGTCGAGAAAAGTGAATATGAATCGATGTATGATCGGATTAACCACTACGTGCATGTCATGACTCTTACTCCGATTCACCCTCAAAAGATCGAGAGTTTAGATGTCAAGGAAGTCCGGGGTGTTGGTTTTAAACCGATCAAGTTTTATCGTGCTTCTCCTTCTCCTACTTTGGAAAATCATGTAAATTTGGAGGAGGATGATTCTAATGAATTGATGGAACTACCATTTGGTTACTTTTCTCCTTGTGTACAAAAGTTAATTCAACAGGGATATGTATCGAAGCGAATGTCAAAGGATAAACTACGACTATTTGAGAAATTATGGAATGTTAACGGTCGAACTCTCAATTCAAAGGAAGGTCTCGGGTTTGGTACGATAGGACCGGTCGATGATTCGGAATTTTGCATGGTTGTTACTAGCGAGTTAGAGGAGGATTGCCTCGATGTGCAAGATGACTTTGAAGACTCTTCCAATAGACGACGCTACACCAGAATTGGAGGTAGAAATTAAGTCAACATTCTATGAATTAAGGGAAGTTAACCTCGGGACTGAGGAGCAGCCCCGACCTACCTTTATAAGTTCCCTGCTCAGCAAGGAGGAAGCTACAGATTTGATCAAGTTATTGTTAGAGTACAAGGATTGCTTCGCTTGGAGCTATGACGAAATGCCAGGATTATCTTCAGAGGTCGCAGTTCATAAACTGGGAGTGGACAAGAGTATGGCCCCAGTAAAGCAGGCTCCCAGGAGGATGCGTCTTGAAATAGAGCAGCAAGTCATCGCCGAGGTGAAGAAGTTGATAGACGCTAACTTCGTGCGAGAGGAGCAATACCCCACACGTGGCTAGCCAACGTTGTGCCAGTTAAGAAGAAGAATGGATAAATTCAAGTATGTGTTGACTTTAGAGACTTAAATAAAGCGTGTCCAAAGGATGAGTTTCCACTACCGATACCAGAGTTAATGGTGGACATTGCGTCAACACATGAGATTTTCTCTTTTATGGATGGATCGTCAGGTTATAATCAGATCAAGATGGCTCCAGAGGACGCAGCGCTTACAGCTTTCAGGACGCCTATTGGAATCTTTTGCTACACAGTAATGCCATTCGGGTTGAAGAACGCTGGAGCAACTTATCAACGAGCTATGACGAGGATCTTTGATGACCTCATCCACAACCAGGTGGAGTGCTACGTGGATGACCTGGTTATCAAGAGCAAGCAACGAATAAGTCACTGGTATGATTTGAGGATCGTGTTTGAACGATTACGACAATATAATCTTAAAATGAATCCCTTGAAATGCGCCTTCGGTGTCACCTCCGGGAAATTTTTAGGATTCGTTGTCCGTTATCGGGGAATCGAGATCGATCCGGATAAGATTAAAGCCATCTTGGAAATGCCTCCTCCCAAAACCTTGAAACAACTACGTTCCTTTCAAGGGAAATTGGCATATCTAAGGCGCTTTATTTCTAATCTTTCAGGTAGGTGTCAGCCCTTCTCGGCATTAATTAAAAAGGACGCCAAATTCGTTTGGGAAGAGAAATGTCAGCGGGCTTTTGAGGACGTTAAACGGTATTTAATGACACCTCCTGTTTTGGCAGCCCCTATCCCGGGAAAACCGTTGATACTTTATACCGCAGCATTAGACGACTCTCTCGGAGCCCTGTTGGCTCAGGTCAATGACGAGGGTAAGGAAAACGCACTCTACTACTTGAGTCGACGTCTAATACCGACGGAGGTAAAGTATCCGCCTATTGAGAAACATTGTCTAGCTTTAATTTTTGCCGCCCAGAAGCTTAGACATTACATGCTTTCTCATAGGGTCACCCTTATTTCGAAAGTTAATCCGTTGCAATATTTGATGACCCGACCAACACTTTCCGGACGTTTAGCAAGGTGGTCGATGATTTTATTGCAATTCGATATAACCTTTGTTCCCCTTCGCGCTATCAAGGGACAGATTTTAGCAGATTTCCTTGCAGCACACCCACTCCCAGCTGGGTCCCCTCTCGATGATGAGTTACCAGATGAGCAGATACTACAAGTAGAACCGTCCAGTACTCGACGTTGGGAAATATATTTTGATGGGGTTTCGTCAGCCAGGAAGGATAGAGGATTACAAACAGTCATACCGGGTAAAGCAAGAATTGGTTTGATCTTCGTCACGCTGAACCAAAGAATGTTAAGATTTTCTTACCACTTGACAGAGCCATGCACGAATAATGAAGCAGAGTATGAAGCCTTGATTACCGGATTGAAATTGATAATCTCGATGGATATAACAGACATTGCTATTTATGGCGATTCACAACTCGTCATTCAACAGGTTGCTGGACAGTATAGGATCTTAAAACCGAGATTGGCAGAATACCATCAGTATGCGATGAAGTTGTTGGAACAGATTCCTAGCGTAACTTTGTACCGGATTCCTCGACGAAACAACGCTCAAACCGACGCTCTAGCGAAACTTGCTAAGGAAATGGCGTGTCCATCGGAGGATTCCGTCGACATTACAGTACAAGGACGTCAGATCTTGTCACAGATCGACATCGACAGTTTGCACAGGCTCGGAAAAGAAGAAGAAATAGTAGCTACAGTGGCAGACAATCTCGAAGACTGACGCAGGCCTTTAATAGAGTATTTGCAAATAGGAAAATTGTCAAAAGATAAGTCAACCGCATATCATATCACGAGAAGAGCCTTGTCGTATGCCTTGGTAGATAATGTCCTCTACAGGAGATCTTTTGATCAGATGTGGCTGAGATGCCTGAGCACAGCCGAAGCATAGGATATTGTTAAAGAGGTACACGCCGGATTGTGTGGAGCGCACCAGTCAGGGCCGAAAATGAAAATGAAGATTAAAAGACTCGGATACTATTGGCCAGCAATGTTAACGGATTGCATGGATACCGCTAGAAAGTGTCAATTGTGTCAGGTGCACAGAGTGGTTTTGCACCAACCTCCGAATGTGTTACACCCGACCGTCGCTTCGTGGCCATTCGAGTGTTGGGGCACGGATATAATGGGTCTGATAGACCCTCCGTCTTCAAAGGGACATATATTTATTCTTGCAGCAACAGATTACTTCTCCAAATGGGCAGAGGCAGTGTCGTTACGCGAAGTTACAGCGCAACACGTTCTCCAGTTTTTCAAGAGTCAGATTGTCTACCGTTTTGGTGTTCTGCGCAGAGTGATTTCCGACAACGGTTCAACGTTTAAAAGTACTAAGATCAACAGCTTCGTCAGACGACATGGGATAGATTGGAGATACTCCACAATTTATTATCCCAGAGCGAACGGTTTGGCCGAAGCCTTCAAGAAGACGCTCGTGCAGATTTTGAAAAAGACGTTGGACGAGAACAAGAGAGGATGGCATGAGAAGTTGTTAGAAGCTTTGTGGGCCTACCGGACGACGTTCAGAACTCCCACCCAGTGTACACCGTATGCGCTCGTCTATGGGTCCGAGGCCATACTTCCGTTAGAGGTTCAGCTACCGTCTCTTAGAATAGCCGTCGCTAATCAGATTACAACAGAAGACAACGCCAAACTCAGACTTGCAGAGTTGGAGAATCTCGAAGGAAAATGATTAGAAGCGCAGCATAATCTAAAACTCTACCAAGCAAGAATGGCGCACGCCCACGATAAGCTGGTCCGCCCTAGGACGTTTAAAATTGGTGATCTCGTACTTGTTCTCAGGAGGCCTATTCTTGCACACCACAAGATAGGCGGAGAGTTTGAACCAACTTGGGAGGGACCATTTGTCGTGGAAAAGGTCTATTCAGGAGAATCTTACCAGCTAGTGGACTTTCGAGGCAAAAGGCCTATGTTGCCGGTCAATGGGCGATATTTGAAGACTTATTATGCAACTTAACGTTCCCCGGAGTGAAGCTCCGGAAATAATGTTTGGTCTGGGGGGTGGTTGTTCGGCTAGTGTCTGTCACTGGGCAAAATTTTGTAATAAGATTAATCTTAATAAAATGAAAATTTGAATTTGCACTTATACGTTCCTCACTTTCGTTCTAAATTTCACCAATTTAAGTTAAAAAAAAAATGGTAACCAAATCTTTCACGTTTCCCTCACATTTTGCATCTTCCACATACGTTCCACATCTTCACTTCACAAAATCTTTCACGTTTCCCTCACATTCTGCATCCTCCACATACGTTCCGCGTCTTTCTCACATCACAAAACCCTCCGCGATCCTCACAATCACTACTTACGTTTCCTCTTTTGGGATCGTAGACCTGTGTTCTACTCCCTCGGGACCGTAGGCCTGTGCCCTACTCCCACCGATTATTCTCCAGATCGTAGACTTGTGTTCTACTCCCTCCGGGACCGTAGGCCTGTGCCCTACTCCCACCGATATACTTCGGGATCATAGACCTGTGTTGTACTCCCTCGGGACCGTAGGCCTGTGCCCTACTCTCACCCGATATTCTCCGGGATCATAGACCTGTGTTCTAGTCCCTCGAGACCGTAGGCCTGTGCCCTACTCCCACCGATATACTCCGGGATCGTAGACCTGTGTTCTACTCCCTCGAGACCGTAGGTCTGTGCCCTACTCCCACCGATATATTCCGGGATCGTAGACCTGTGTTCTACTCCCTCGGGACCGTAGGCCTGTGCCCTACTCCTCTCACCCGAATAACTCCGGGATCGTAGACCTGTGTTCTATTCCCTCGGGACCGTAGGCCTGCGCCCTACTCCCACCGATATATCCCATCGATACCCTCCGGGATCGTAGACCTGTGTTCTACTCCCACCAATACCCCTCGGGACCGTAGGCCTGCGCCCTACTCCCACCGATATACTCCGGGACTGTAAGCCTCCGCCCTACTCCCTTTTCAGCACTAAATCCTAGCACGAGTCCGAAATCTACACCTGAAACTCGATAGTCTGAAATCCATCTTCTAATCCCCAGTGGATATGTTTTAGTCACTCATTTCTACACTTTGTTCTAGGTATGTTGGCCTAGACTTTCGTATTGGTTTCGTTGATCTTTTCGGTCAACACTAATATGCGCGGTGTGCTAGTCCGACACACCACACCTATTGGGGGTTCATTTGTTGACCTCATTTTTAGTGAGGTCTAGTCTTTCTCGTAGGAGTTCGGATCTAGCCTTAGGGGTCTCCCTTCGACTATCTTAGAACCTTAGAAGTGGGACCCGTTTCGTTTTAGAAGTTCGACCTACTTCTGTCCCCTTTTGAAGTTTCGCGTGTGTGGTATCGACTTCTAGCACTTAAAAGGATGAAACCAACATGAGGAAACCGTAAAGGGATCCCTATAGGACATTTCTGGGCCTTAGGGTGGCCTTTTGCACAATTCGCACTCCCCCGCGCACAAATCTTCGCAATTCGGGGAGTCGACACGTCCGATCGCCGCAATTCACATCGTTTGCACTGTTATTTGTCGAAGGCTCGAGTAAATCTTTTGAGCGATCGATCGCGGGTCGAAATTTTGTGAAATTTGAATTTCGATGCGTTTTGGACCCGATTGTCGACGAAATCGTCCGAGTAACCCCGGATGACAAAACAGACAGCACCGGCGCGTCCGGAACGTTGATTTTGCCCTGGGTGGATAGCATTTTGTCGCGTCGCCGCGTGCGAGTAAATCGAATATAATTTAATATATGTATATATATTTATATATGTATATATGTATATATATTAATTTATATTAAACCCTTTTACCCTTTCTTTCCTCTTTAATCCCTAACTCCCCACTCTCTGCGTCCGAGCTCTGCCTCCCTTCCTTCTCCCGTTCGCGTGTCTGGCTCTTTCCCTTTCTCGGTCTCGAGCCGAGCGAGCTCTTCCTCCTCCACGCGAGAGAAGGTTGACCTCGTCCGTCCTTGCCTGACTTTCTTCTGCCCGCGGTCTTCCTTCCCGAAGCCGCGCCAGTCGCTCTGAGCTGTGGTTTTCCTTTTCTTGGTAGTTTGACTCTGGGAGGTTTGTTCTCTGGTACACTAGAATGACATTTCTTCTCTTCTTCCCGATGCTTCCCTCGCTGCCACTAGGCTTGCCGCTTGGTCCGAGATGCTTCGGTGGCTTCGCCTTCTGTGAGNAAATGACAGTTCTTCTCTTCTTCCTGATGCTTCCGTCGCTGCCACTAGGCTTGCCGCTTGGTCCGAGATGCTTCGGTGGCTTCGCCTTCTGTGAGCAGGGAGCACGACCCTTTTCTCCTTTGGCCCGATTCGAGTGCTGTGGACTGTTGGGGGTGGTATTCTTTCTCTTCTCCTCTATTCTCTGCCTATAAACACAGTACCTTTTGATTTTTTTTGGGTTGTTGAAGAAAAATTTGCGAGAGAAGGGAGTAGATACTTTTGGCTGTGAGAGGAGTTCCAGGGGAAGATTTCTGTGAGTGCATTTCCTTGAGGAGAATTCTTGTGTTGCAAGTGCTTTACTGTGGCATCATAGAGGTACCCCTTTTTCCCCCTTCTGCGGTGCCCTGTTTCCTTTCGGTTCTCCTCTCTGCCGAGCCTTTGAGCTTGCCTCTGTTGGATGATATAGCATGCTAGTTCTCTTTACTTTCATATGTTTTGAGGCTTTTCACTTATTTTCATTTAGCATGAAATATTGGAGAGATTATTTGGCCTTTCACGAATGCTAGGGAGTTCATTCTACTGTTTTATGCATGTTTGGCGATTTTGGGCTTCCTGTGGCTTTCCCTGGCTTGAAATGTATGCTATGAAAAATTCTATTTAATGTGGAAAGTGTTGTAGCTTGTCCCGAGGGCTTGGTTTAGCTCCTCATGAGGTTCCTCTTCTGTTCAAATATTGGTTGGAATAATCCCATGCTTGGGACATTTAAATATGCAGGTGGTTTATTAGCTTTGGATAGCTCGGTTTTACCTACAGGTGGCTGGAACTTTAATTTCTATTAAAGTATGGATTTATATCAATGCTTGGGCCTGCTTTTCATCTTGTTAAACTCTGACGTTGGCTTTTGGTTCTTGTTGAGCTCGGTTTTGGTTTTTGGTTCTTGTTGAGCTCGATTTTTGGCTTGATTTGAAGTCACGGTTTTGGGGTGTGAAATGACTAGATCTTTAATGCTTTATGGGAGTCTGGATTTTAATGTTGTTAGGCTCGGTTTTGGGCTTTGAATGGCTCGACC
>JXCR01094587.1:0-13451 GCA_002079205.1 Phalaenopsis hybrid cultivar
CTTTAATTAATATAGTATTCTTTCACTTGACAAATATTAATCATGAGTAGATATTTAAATTTTTATCAATTATAATCACACTAATTAAGGTTTAATTATATAAAATAATATTTTAATTAATTATTGATTAAGTTCATAAATCTAATTTTGAATAAAATTGATATCAAATTAAATTAAATTATAAACAATATTTGTTTAATTAAATTAATATTTTCTTAATTAATTAATTTTTATTACTAATTTAAAACAAAAATCGAAACTCTTATATCACCTTAGTGAATTTAATCATCTAGAATCTCTTCTTTTTTTTTTCTTTTAGTATTCATCTACTTGAAATTCTTGACATAAAAATAAGTTTGATAGTTATAACTAACAACTGGAACTTGCTGGCTAAGGCGTCAACGAGATCCCTCCTCTTTCTCCCCCACCCACATCTATTTGATATCTTATAAACAAAAGGTAGCGAAGAAGTAGCAATGATTTTAAATCCAAACAAATATGCAATTTAGTAAATCTCGGAGTTTGGCCAAGTAGAGATAAAATAGTATTAAAAATTTTACATAGTTTATTTTGACTTTTTGACAAGATTTAAGCTAAATCATAAAGTCCTTCTAATCTCCAATCATCCAAAAAAAATCATTATAACATAATAATTTGCAAATGAGCTTTCAAAAACTTTGATTCAAATATGATACTTGAAGCATTATTCTTGGTTGTAGGCTACATCGATTCCTTATTGTTCTAAGCAAACTCAAAAGGAGGTGAAAAACTTGAAAGGTAATGTTTTCATCTCAACTCACTAATTCTCATACAATGCACGCATATGTTAATGAATAAATCAAAACATGGTGCTTTTTTTATGAATCCGAATCATTTTATGCATTGCTAACTTTTGCAGGAGTGTTTGCATGCTTCCACGAGATTGACTCCATATATCCCCAAGTGCTTGAACCAGCAACATCTTGAATAGAGAAAGCATTTGAAAGTTCTTCCAAGTCATCTTTTGTTAGTTTCACATTTATAGCGTTAATGTTATTGTTCAGATTCATCATCTTTGTTGTCCCTGAAAGTAACAGGAAATAACTAATAAGAAATTTGGCACGAATATTATACAATTACCAACCTCAAATTTTGTGAAATTACTAATGATAATATCACATTACCAAAATTGTATGAAGAAAAGCTTAGAGAAAGGAACAAACTGCTTATTTGAAAGAAAATTATTTATTTTGCAATGAACAAAACATTTTAAACAAACTCATATATTTTATTACATGAAAGGATAAATACATACTTATCTAAAACTTGATGGACTTGGTTGCTAAAATTAAGATCTTATGTTTATCTTCATACAAGCTTCGCATAATATCTTAATTTGTTTTACTAATACGCAAAATAAATTATAAGTGTTTCACAAGGAATCTCACCTGGGATCGGAACAACATCATTTCCTTGATGAAGTACCCACGCTAAAGCCAATTGAGTTGTTGTGCATTGGTGCTTATCAGCTAGTTTTGCTAACTTGAAGAACAATAACTTATTTTTCTCTAGATTTTCTTCACTAAATCTTGGATGTGAAACCTAAAATAGAAACAATGTTCATAATGTGTTGAATAAAAAGTTAGAACGATGACAATTTTTCATTTATATAAAAATTTCACATTGACAAATTCAAACAAAATAATACCAGTGAACTATTTGTGGGCACACTTTCAAGGACTGCTTTACCACCAAAAAAGCCTCGACCAAGTGGGCTATATGGAACTATTCCAATTCCTAGCTCTCTACAAAATGGAAAGAAGGAAATGTAGTTAAATATAGACACGTAGACTAAAAATAAGTAAAGTAGGAATGTCAATATATATAAATGGAAGGCTGATAAAATGCACAAAGAAAAAATTTTGATTTCTCTATGCCTTCTGAGTCTCCACTTTGGTTTTTATTTCAAAATAAGCATGGGTATTTACAAGAATTCCATACTCCATACATTCTTATTTAAGGACAACTCTACATGCTTAAGCTAATCATAATAATATAGATGATAGAGAATCACATCTCCATTAAACTAGTTGGTGAAAAAGAAAGAATACTTTTTAAGCATATTAATCCCTCGCTCCCTATTATATTCATGAAAATCCAGTCTTCAAGTGTAAAATTCAATGAGTATTACTGAAGTCCAAGTTAACTAACTTTTCAAATGAAAATTTTTTCCTTTCTGCAAACACATACAATGTTTACTAAAGCAAAGACATGATATACCTATCTAGAGTTTTGTTAGTCTTTTCAGCAATAAAAAGAGCTAAAATTTAATCATCTTTTGATATCAATTCTTATTATTTATTTTTATAATAAATTGAAGTTAAGCTATGAAAATAAGAAAACGATAAATCAAAATTTTAATTTCTAACATGTAAAGTTCTTAGAACAGACTACAATAGTGAACATAAATTATTGACCGATAATAACTCTGATAATAATTAAATTTGTCGAACCTGCAGAGTGGGATGATTTCTTCCTCAATATCTCTAGTCCAAAGAGACCACTCTATTTGCAATGCACTAATTGGATGAATGGCATGTGCTCGCCGGATTGTATCGGCGCTCGCTTCTGATAACCCAACAAACCTCACCTTACCCTCCTCAACCAACTTCTTAAGCTCCCCAATCTAGGATAACAAGAAGCCATAATTAACTTAAGAACACAAAAAGAAGTTACAGAGTCACAATTTTCATAAAATTTAATGTTTGATGAATGCTCTTACCGTTTCTTCAATTGCCACAGTTTGATCAACACGATGTTGATAATACAGATCAATGTATTCCAACCCAAGCCGATTGAGACTTCCATCCAAGCAAGCTCTTACATACTCTGGCCTACCATTTATAATAGGATTGCCTGCTTCAGTAAGTCCTACGACCCCAAACTTTGTGGCCAATTGAATCTTTTCTCGTGGAAGCTGCTTCAACGCCTGCAAGTATTCATTTTCTCAAATACTAAATATAACATTGCCCTACTAACTAAAAAATTTTCTTCCATTCAAATCTTTCATTCGTCCTTACTAAGGAAGAAGTTAGCCAGTAAAGACCGAAGAAAATAATGGGACTTAACACAGACCTTGCCAACCAGAATTTCATTAGTATGAGGTCCGTAGATATCAGAGGTGTCAAAAAAGGTGACACCTTTGTTAAAAGCCTCATTGATGATGGATATGCCGTCTTCTTCAGAAACAGAAGAATTATATCGTCCAGAGAGACCCATACACCCAAACCCTAATTTTGATACCTAAACAAACAGAAATGAACAAATAAAAACTTGGCATTTGAATCTAAAGAAACTAAGAACTTCAAAGACTGAGTTTGCTACCTCCAATCCCTGTGATCCCAGCTTTACTCTGNTATTTTCCTTTTACCTATTAATTCGATGACGCTAATCACCCTTATGGTCAACGTGTCCTTTGACCATTCCGAACGTCCCAAAAGTGTGGGTCCATCNGCAAAAAAAAACAAAGTTGTGATTCTTATGGAGGGTAAGCAAAGCTAGCTGGCCGGGTTTCAATTTATAGATTGTCGCGGTAAGGTTACGCTATAAGTAGTGCTCTCAGTGCAGAGACGATGGGTGAATAGGAGGCATATTATTAACAATTAATTCGTTTGCTAATCTTATAATGTTATTCTACGAATATTTTCCTTTTGCCTCATTAATTTGATGACGCTAATCACCCTTATGGTCAACGTGACCTTTGACCATTCCGAACGTCCCAAAACTGTGGGTCCATCTTTACATGACATATGAGCTGACGTGAATTAACATAGTTGCCGACTTGCCGTTATGCTGCTCCTCTGAATTTGCTTCTTTATGAATTTCTACTATTATAAATTGGTAGGAATATATATATATATATATATATATATAGACTACTAATTTTGAGATAATTACATACATAACACCTGAAACATTGCTAATACTTTTCAACTATCAAAATGATGTGTCTCTATTAAATCATTGATAATTTGATTAAAGTGAAGAGCCATGAATTTTGAAATTTAAGTGAGAAATTAAAAAATAGTTGAATGAGGGCGCTAGACTTGTAAATAATAATGTCCCCTTAATTTCTTTTTTTTTTTAATTTAAATAATGCAATATTGTTCATTTTAATAACTTAGCCAAATTTCATATATATTTTTATGCTAATTTTAGAATTTTTACGTAAAAAGTCTTTATTATAGAAAATATATTTAAGCAACTAGTTTTTTTTACATATCTTTTCAAAAATTATGTGTGCGCATACGCGCGTGTATATATATATATATATATATATATATATATATATATATATAGCAGCATAATGTGATGCTTCCGATTTTTAAAAATATTTATTTCATGTAGAAAAATTGACTTTTTATCCTCCTCATCATGCACATATTTGAACCAATAAACCCTTATAATTTTACATGTTTAGTATCTCCAAAAAAGAAATGGAGATAAGTGCATTTTATGCTTGAGGGGCAGTTTATTTGGTGCGATAACGTTTTGAAAACGTATCTGACTTGTTTGGGTAAACTGTGTTTTCGTAACTTATGTGTTTTGAAAACGCTGAAAACAGTATTTTTGCATCACACCTATCTAGATGCGGTGACAGCGCTCTGGCTTTTCCAGAAAAATAAAATTTTGTAATAACCACCACATCTAGCTTATCAGCAGATTATTTTTAATCAGCTTATCAACAGATTATTCAATAAGTTATAGTTGCACCAAACAGACCCCACATCTTAACTAATAGCTTTAATAAAACAGAGACGGCCGATGCGATCATTTAAATTAGTGCGGGTTCTTACATGAATTTGCAGGACGGGCCATATTACTTAAGAATCCACACCCTCATTTAAGGAATGGGATAAACAAAAAATTAGGGGCATCTACATACATACCATCCAATTGCTACGTATTTACATCTAACACTGAAACTCCAAATCTTCTATATCACTTAAAACACGTCACTATTTAACTTATAAAAGTGAAATACACATTTTCATTCTTAGGTCATGTGGCATATATGTAAAAATTGAAGTTTAGGTGTTAGATGTGTAAATTCATAAGAATGGGGTGGTGTGTAATGAAAATCTTTCATGAAGTTTAGCATGAACGTTGCTACTTAAGAGTGAAATTTTGAGAACCACTTGTTGTATTTTTGGTTTCTATTGTAATTAGATGTAATTTGGTCTATTGTAAATAGATGTAACTTTGAGAACCACATGATATATTTCTCCTGCATAAAAGAGTTCATGAGAGAAGTTTGGTGAAGTGCAAAGTTATAACCCATACCTTTTTTTATTTTTCCAAATTCGGTGCTGAAATCCCCCTTTGTGTGTACCTAGGCGAATAAACTTGCTGTCGAACCATAATAATCTTTTGTGTTTGAATGTTGTTGTGTGAGTTTCTTCGTTTTGACACTGTGTTTGAATAGAAATTGGTATCAAGTCTAAGTAAATCTTTTGTGTTTGATTGTTATTGTGTGAATTTCTTTCTTTTCACATTGTTTTCGCATAACAATTGGCATCAAAGCTTCGTGTTCATGATCAGAGCGTGGTTTAGCTTCGACAACAGCCATTCCGACATGTGTTGACCGTATTTTTTTACAAGAGGTGGTCCGTCGTGCTTTATAAGAGAGGTTTCACAACATACTGGCGATAGGCCAGCGACTTGGAAGCGAAGGATCTGCGTTTTGTTGAGAAATTAGGACGAAGAAAAAATAGGAATCGACACAAATCCAGAAGAACACATAGAGATTTACGATGTTTGGCAAAGATGTCTACGTCATCGGGAGCAGAGCGATAACTTCATTTTCAATCTTCAGAAAATAATACATAATACAAGTTTCAGAATCTCACCTAGGGTTACAAACATGACATATATATAACCTTATAGTATAATATGTAATTACTTAAATTACCTCTGTTCCAAACCGCAGTATGTTGCCCCCACACTCCCAACCCACATAATGAAACTCCCCGATTGGATAGATACTTCAGCTCCACTCCGCTTGTGGGCTCTGCTCCGATCCAGCATCTGTCCTATTTATGATATATGAGTCATACCTAACACGTTTGGTTCTTGTTACGGCGGTGCTGGAGGCCATAAACAGTGGTTCCGGTGACGACAGCAGGGAGCTGTCTGGCTGTTTTGGAAAAGTGTGGTACCATAGGCTGCGTCTACCACACAAGATTGTAGTGATGGACGTTGATGGATCGGTGAAGTTTGGGCAGGGAGAGGGAGCACTTCGGCGGAAGGACATCTATGCTGAATATATTTTACTGGAAACACATAATAAAACTGTTCCTAGACATAATAATATTGTTCCTAGTTGGGATATCCACTAAATTGGTTTGAATAAATCAAAGTGTTGTGATGGTTACGAAGAAATTTAATCTCCAAGAATTTATCTATTAAAACATGTAGATTCCTCAAGTAATCCGTCGAGAGGAAAAACGTCACCAAATACACTTAATAATAAAGGTATTTCCAGATCTCATGCAAGCAGAGGTTTCTAAAGCATATAGCTCATAGCATCTGTAATATGAATAAACACAATTTAAATATTGAGGAGAAGCATTCTCTTGCTGCTGAGAAAATTCTTTCAACCACACTTATAAACGCTCAAAAATATATGAAAAACCATTCATTCATTTCTTCAAAGCCCAACAAAAATCAGTGCAAGATCTATCGTATCTGCTCTTGTGAAATTGAGAGACTATGTTGAGACTAAAGAAAGAAATGTAACACATTGTATTTATCCTAAACCATTCGCTGAAGTCCAATATGAAAGATAAAACCATTACTTGAACTAATCTCATCCAAACTCCAAAACGAACATTCTTGAGACACTCGATCTTTGAAATTTTTAGAAACAAAAGTCACTATTTTAATTAATAATTTTCCTTAAAGATGATCTCTTATTAGATTTAATAAACAAAAAAGTCTTGCCCTTATAGTGGACATTTAAGTGTCTTAATAATGTCAGAATTGAGTGATATTGGGTTAATTGGATTCGTCTTATCGAGATGCTTGATTCAACTATAAGCAAGTTAGATTTGGAGATCTTTTGAGTCCCCCAATGATGAATTGAAAGCTTTCAAACCTGGTTTAACTGCTTGATTTGGGCATGATTAACTCGAATTGGACCAATTTTGATACTATTTGTGTCCATCCCATCGAGCAGTCCAATTTTATTGTCAATTTGTTGAAATCGGAGTTTTGGATGCCTTTTAATTGAAATTTGAATTTTCCTTGCTTAAAAAATTATCCTGAGATACAGGTCGAGCATCGAGATTTGCTTTAGATGATGAAAAATTATTGATGATACATCAAAGATAAAAAAAAATATTATAAGTTATAACTCTAAAAACTTATTGTTTTTCTTTGTAGGCTTTCCCCTCATCATGTATAATAATAATTCTCATCATCTCCTTAACAAAATGAACAATCTCTTGAAGTTCAAACTCATTTGAAATTTATTAATTTTACCAATTACTCAAATTCAAATAGCATAAGCAAGATTATGAAATATTTTTTGGCATATAAAAAATGTTATTCATATAAGCTCTAAATAACTCTATATATTATGTAAGCCCCTAACCGTTAAATTATCCAAACAAATCAGTATAAACATAACAACTTACAAATGAGCTTCATCTGAAGGCAAAATTAGAAACTTTTATTCAGATATATTCCTATGAGAATTGTTTTGATAGTAGGGCTACATCAATCCCATAATCTTCTATGACAAGGTGAATAACTCATAAGGCAATATTTTGATATCATACAATGCATACAAATTGTAGATGAGAAACAAAAAAAAAAATGATGCATTGTTCAGAAATCTAATTAATCTCATGCGTCGGTAACTTTTTTCGGAGTGTTTGCATACTTCCATGTGATTGATTCTCCGAAAGCCCAAGTTTTCGAACCCGCAACCTCTTGAATAGCGACAACATTTGAAAGCTCTTCCAAATCATCCTTTGTTAGCTTTACATTTATAGAGCCAATATTAATGTTCAAATTTTTGCTCTTTGTTGTTCCTAAAAGCAACATGAGACACATAATAAGAAATTCTAGCGCAATAAATCTACAATCACCAACCCCAAATACTAAAGAAATGGTTGAGGATGAAGATGAGAAAAACATTATTATAGTACCAAAATTATAACAAGTGATGATATAAAAATGAGAAAATTGATTATATGAAAGACAATTTCTTATTTTACAATACAAAAAATCTTCTAAAAATATTATATATTTTATAATATGAAATGATAAATACAATATTTGACAAGAATTTGTTAGACTTGATGGACTTAATCGTCAAAATTAAGATATTGATTTGATTATTATATTGGCTTCACATTGTGTCTTTAGTATTTTTATTAAAAAGCAAAAGAAGTTGTAAGTGTTTTATATGGAAGCTCACCTGGAATTGGAACAACATCATTCCCTTGATGAAGTAGCCAAGCCAAAGCTAACTGAGCTGTTGTGCATTTGTGCTTTGCAGCTAATTTTTCTAACTTGAAGAATAGTATCTTATTTTTCTCTAGGTTTTCTTCACTGAATCTTGGATGTGATGCCTGCCATGGAAACATCTTCAATAATGTGTTGAACACAAAGCTAGCAATTATAATGTTTCATTTAATTGAGTGTCACGTTGTTAAAGTCAATCAAAATAATACCAATGAACTATATGTAGGCACACTTTCATGAACTGCTTTACCACCAAAAAAACCACGACCAATAGGACTATATGCAACTATTCCAATTCCAAGCTCTCTACAAGATAGCAATAAACAAGGTTATTTAAAAACTAGACGCACATTAGTCAAATAGCAAGATTGGAATGCAAATATAAAAAAATAAGGCTGAAAAGATGCACAAATATTTTCTACTTTATGTTTCTTTGTTCCTACTCATTAGTCTTTGCCTCGAAAAGGTGCCATTATTTTCAAGGATTGTTTACTTTCTAAAGATGGTTCTACATTCCTCAACTAATCACAATAGTCTAGGTAACACAGAATTGCAACTTCATTATACTAGTAGGGGTAAAATAGAATGATTTTTAAGCTGCTTGGTCAATCTTTTCCTCATCTAATCATGATAAGCCAATCTTGAATTATTTAGTTTGATGATTACTTCTGAAGACTAGATCAATTAACTAGTCAAATGAAATATTTTTCTTTTTTTCTACAAGTCAAGATGCTTATAAAAATAAATATACAATATACCTTTCTGGAGTTATGCTACTTGTTCAATAATAGAAAGAGTTAAAATTTAATGAACACTAGATATTAATTTCCATTAATTATTTTTTCAGGAGTAGAAACTTAAGATATGAAAAACAGATAAGAATCAAAATTTTAAGTTCTAACAATTAAAGTTTATAAGAAAAATTAAAATAGTGAATGTAGATTGTTAAGTAACAATAATTTGAGGAAAAACTAAATTTGCCAAACCTGCAAAGTGGGACTATCTCTTCCTCCACATCTCTTGTCCAAAGTGACCACTCTATTTGCAATGCACTAATTGGATGAACAGCATGTGCTCGCCTGATAGTATCAGCACTTGCTTCTGATAGCCCAAGATACTTCACCTTACCCTCTTCAACTAATTTCTTAAGCTCCCCAATCTATAACAATAATAAACCTTAATCTAAGAACACCAACAAAAATTAACAAATAACACCTATCAAAAAAGTTACTGGTTAATGAGTAATCTCACCGTTTCTTCAATTGGCACATTTTGATCAATCCGATGTTGATAATACAAATCAATGTAATCCAATCCAAGCCTCTTGAGGCTTCCTTCCAAGCAAGCTCTCACATATTCCGGCTTACCATTTACAACAGGACCACCTTCTTTATGAAGATCTGCAATCCCAAACTTTGTGGCCAATTGAATCTTTTCTCGTGGAAGCTGCTTTAGCGCCTAGAAGCATTTGTTTTCTTGAATAATAATGATATACAGAGTAACAAATTTTCTCCTCTTCAAATCTTTTATGCATCCTTACTAAGGTAGAAGTAGATTAAGAAAGACATAAGAAGAGAAGGGGGATTGATACAGACCTTGCCAACCAGAATTTCATTAGTATGAGGTCCATAGACATCAGAGGTGTCAAAAAAGCTGATGCCATTGTTAAATGCTTCCATGATGATGGATATGCCCAATTCTTCAGAAACAGGGGAATTATACATTCCAGTGAGACCCATACACCCAAACCCTAATTTGGATACCTAAATAAGAAGCAGAGAACGTTCAGTAAAGACATTATGGATGGCAAGATCTTACAAAATTAAGCTTAGAGTGGTGCTCTCTTTATCAAACAAGCAATGTTTTCCTTAAAAAAAAAGTTAAAAAAAGTACAAAATTGAAGACATTATTATCTGCAAATAGTTTAGCTGATTAAGAGCTGCCATGTTTGCAACAGAAATTAAAGCATCAATAACAAATTTCAAATTAAAAAGAAAAAAAAGAAAATTCAAAGAATGAGCTTTCTACCTCTAATCCCTGGGATCCTAGCTGTACTCTGGGCATTAAAACTTGGGTTTGCTCTTCCATTACTTCTTTATCAGAAGCCTCTGCAGACAAAAATCGAATTTTTTCTTCTCGCCTGTCTTTGAAGCTTGCTGCCCAGGCTGTGCTGAAGATAAGCTGAACTGGCACATGGGTACTTTCAATTTAAAGAGTCCAAATCTGATCTGATAACCATCGGTGAGGTTACTCTCCACATGTGTGAGGTAAGCCAATACATCATCTAATTTGGACGAGGCAGTATATTAAAGTTTTATCGTTATCTAATATATAGATGCCATGTTCACTTTCTATTCAGGGAAAATTACATACATAGCACCCAAATCTTATGGATTTATTTTCTCACACCTTTATACACATAGCAATTTTGGAAAAAAAAGTTGAATTTGACAATTAAAATATGATAATGAGTGTTGCATTTCGTATGATGTTTGTAATTATAAAAGTTTAAGTGTGAGATAGGTAAATATGAAAGTTTTGAGTGGTATGCAAGTAAACGAACTTTATTTTATAAATAACATAATTTTACATAAGTATCATGTAATTCCTATGTATGTACATATGTCACACATAAACTTTCATATTTATATACACAATGCATTGATGCTTTAAATTTATGCATGAAAATATATATTTCACTTTTAAAATTAGTAATAGTGATATTTTTTTTTATGTGATATTAAAGACTCGAGTATGTGTTTAAATATGTAATTTTGGTTGTGAGATACTAAATTACGTAAAAATTGAATTATATATATTAAATTCAATTACTTTCAAAGCAACCGATAGAATTCCAATTTCGCTAACAATCAAAATACAAATTGGATTTTAAGGTTATATGAATATGAGTGAACACTTATTTCCATGCATCTAGTAAGGACAAAATGGTATATAATATTTTAGTAACTTGATGCATGCAACATTCCCTCATGTTTATGCCCTTATATATAACAATCTTAAGAGCACAACCATCTACTTAATCCGTTCAGTTTGGTCCAGTTTTCACTATATAAACCCAAATTTTAAATAATTTAGAGTGGCTAATGAATCTTCAATAACCAATTACTCCATATGTTCATTATATACTTTTTTTTCTTCTTTCCGATTATGAACCTTTCTTTGAATTTGAATTTTCTCCATTTTGTTTTTTTTCTTTTTGACGTCCCTTTTTTATATCTATCATAGATGATTAGTATATCCGGATTAGCTCCCCCCCGCCATCATTTGTTATAAAAGTATATGGGCAGAAACTGTCAGTCAAGATTGTGTAATTGGAAGCGGACCCTTCTTGTGGCTATGATTTGAATTTCTGGACGACAATGACAAAAGATTTCTTGCTTTTCTTTGCTGAAATCAAGTTATGGTTCTAGAGTTGTCTCTGAGGCTTCGACATTCTCGGCTTCGGAACCTTCGGCTTCGGCACTCACGGCTTGAGGATTTTCTTGTGTCGGCAGTGTTATCAGTTTCTTGTTGGCAAATTGATACTTCACAATCAGTCATCGTCAATTTGAGGGGGGGTTGTCAATCAGGAAGGACGGAAGTTAGACAGCTAAATTAAGAGTTTTATATAATTAGGAGTTTCCTTATTTAAACTATTTCCAATATCTTTATTATAATTTATTTCTTTTTTAGTTGAATATTTAGATTAGGAATATATATTATTAAGTTAGCTAAAATAGATTATACAAAATATTTTATACCTACAATAGTTTGTAAGATTATTATTTAATGGAATGAAAGCAAAGTGAAAAGGCATTGAGCCTATTTTTCTCAAAATTTTAACAGAAACACGAGGGAATGTTACAAGCATCAAGTGACTACAATATTCAACATGAATGACTAAACACGTGAAAGAGTAAAGCAGGTGTGGGAATATAATCTGCTAAAACGAGTAAGCACATGAATAGTAAAAGCAGTAGCAAACGTCTTAAATCACAACTATAAATGAGAACATGAAAATAAAAGCTTATAGATAAAGTATAACTCAACCACATAATAGTTCTGCACCAATAATGACTTGAACACATCAAAGATTTCATAGCCAACATAAATAACAACCACATAAGTGTTCAAAACAAAATACAACAACTACAAAACCATTAGGATCAAAAGCANACCCTTATATGTAACAATCTTAAGAGCTCAACTATCTACTTAATCCGTTCAGTTTGGTCGAGTTTTCACTATATAAACCCAAATTTTATATAAGTTAGAGTGGCTAATGAATCTTCAATTTTTTTTTTTTGAAAAAAACTTGAAACCATTTATTTTAAATAGAGTTTCTCCTTAAGTTTCTCTCCATATGTTCATTATATATACTTTTTTTCATCTTTCTGATTATGAACCTTTCTTTGAATTTGAATTTTCTCCATTTTGTTTTTTTCTTTTTGAAGTTCCTTTTTTATATCTATTATCGAGGATTACTATATCCGGATTAGCTTTTAAGATATTTTGATTTCCAATCACTCTTCACAAATTAAATTTCATTACACCTCTAACCTAATTCAATACTTTGTGACTTATAAACAAATAGTTCTGCCTCTATTTATAAAAGTTTTGCCTCTATTTAACAAATACAAAATAAAAGCTTATAGATAAAGTATAACTCAATCACATAATAGTTTTGCACCAATAATGACATGAACACATCAAAGAAATCATAAAACAACATAAATAACAACCACATAAGTGTTCAAAACAAAATACAACCACTACAAAACCATTAGGATCAAAAGCACAAATGGGAACAACTAAAATCATCAGAACTACTCATTGTCGGTCGGAATTGTGGATTTTGAAAAGAAAATTGATTTTTTTGAGTTAATATATATATATATATATATATATATATATATATATATATATATATATATATATAT